>LR544328.1:248105-405821 GCA_900536305.3 Caenorhabditis sp. 40 LS-2015
GGGGGGGGGGGGGGGCAGAATCGAATGTCTGCAGAAAGAAGAAAAGAGTGAGAAGAAAATAGGGGGGGGGCGGTGAGACGGGAGTACTAATTTCTGACTCGAAAAGCAAAGTCTGGAAGGAACTTAACAAAACAGTTTCTGTTTTTCTAACTTTATATATGTATTTTTATTCATACATACGCGTTCTGATAGTTGTTGCTTTTGCTGGCAAGTAAGATGTGAAGAAGGAGAGACATAGATTGCAAAACGACGGAAAACAATCGACGATGAAAACTAAAATCTCTGTTTGAAACGTTTCAAAGACTTTTGCAAATGGTGACGGCCTGCCGAGCAGTGTTTTATGTTGTTCACAAATTTTGGTATTCAAGGCGCAAAACACTCCATTAGCGATATTTAGGGAAAGGGCACATTGAATAACTCAATTAGAAAGTTAGAAATAAGTGTATAGTGAGATATACATCTCGAATCTAATTTTTGATTTGATGAAAAAAAGTAAGAACTAGTCAACTGAAGTTGAATGATTGTATTTTCTTGTGAGTCTCAAAACTGACATGTTTTCTGGACCAATCATGTTTTCTGAATCGGTAAATTGCATACGAACCAGGGATTCGATTAAATTAATAAATGGGAAGCTTGTGGCGGAACTAGAGAAAGCCGCTGGAATATAGGTGGAATGGGCGGATAACTACCCCGGATGTACATTTAATTCTGTCGCTGCCTAGAAGAAAAAACGAAACGGACAAGATTCACTACCCCACCCATCCCGCGGAGGACATGCGACCTTCGTCCTCAATTGTGAGCAGGTGTTGTGCCGCAATGCTCCGAGTGTGTATTTCATCACGACCGGACACCCAGAGGGCAGATGGCGAAGTAGAAGAATTGCCCCACCATCTGTACGTTCCTCAATTTGCCTCGCTTCAAGTGAAGACAACGAAGACGATACGTCAAACTAACTACCGTTTAGTTGTCTTTCCCCTTCTTCGGAAGAAAAAAAACGGAAAAGGTCGTTCTTCGATCGAACAGAGTGAACAAAGGGGAATTGAGAAAACCGAAAAGTTTTTATGAACATGCCCATTGAACTCTAATAAATACACCAAAAAGAGTGGTGGGTTTGTGAGGTTAGAATTCAGGAAATTCTTAACTGGGAATGAAGACGAGAAAGAGATAGTGTTACACCTTAAAAAAGGAGGATGACCAAGAAAATGAGAAAAAATATACAATAAAAACAAGGGGAAGAAGAAGACAATGAAGGAGGGAGGTGGAGGGAGGGAAAGAGTCGATGTGTTTCCCGCCGTTTATAACTGTGTGCGATGAGGTTTCGTGTGCGATTGTCCATGAATGACGACCTGTAAGATGTTTTTTATTGATTGATATGCAAATGTCTTTGAATGGTTTGTGGGAAACAGTACTCTTGCACATTTTACAATCACAAGATAATGTGTAGGTGTTTGTCAGCAAGGCACCAACTACCATCCACTACACCCACGTAGTACAAAACATATTGAACCAAAATTTACCGAGTTTGCACAAGTTCTTAGAAACTGGGTTCTCATGGTGCTTATGTGTTTGGATTATTGATTAACTGAAAAAGGCACGAAAAATGTATCGTTCAATAAGCTTTGAAACCAGTCAATGGCTCACAGTTGTGAAAAAAGACAATGTCGAGTACTACCCCGTATGATCTTTTGGTTACTATACTAAAATTCGACAAAAAAAACGGATTTTTGTACAGCTAGAAAATGCGATCCTTTTACCTACATGAATGTACAACCATTCTCTTTTTCCACTTACTGAATCAGTGAGCATGTTGAAAGTTGATGAAGTTCGGCTGCATGGGCTCATCATCATCGGTATCTTGCTCGTTGTCTGTTCCGATTCCTGACGACTCTCCATCGGATTCGAATTCGTTAAATTCGCCGAGTTCTATCTCTCCCATATTCATCAGATGCTCCAATGGTACCACTCCTCCATTAGCGGCATCTGCGAAAATTTGTCCAGCATCGCGGTCAGGATCCAGTGGCACTGGCGGCCTGTAGACATCCATCCAAGCGTTGTTGCCTGCAATACAAGCAGCGTGAAACACAGAAAAAGAAGTTTGGCGATGTGATCTGCTTATTTACCGTGTGCCCTCTCGGCGGGTGGCTCCCTCCACATTCTTCTAACTTCAAGGGCTTCGAAATAATCCATCACGTCATTTTCTGGGTAAGAAGGCTGAGCCAAACGGATCGGTTCCGCCCAGAACATTGGGAACGCTCCCGGGGGTCTGGCCAAGTCTCCGTTGGGTCTGGGTCCTGCTTGACGATCAACATGACCTCCATCGTCCAATTGCTCCACATCCATCGGCTGATCGTTGCCAGCCTCCATCACCACATCCTGGTTGTCACCCGAATCATCCCGAGACATTGGCGTCTGAAGAGTGTGTTCTTGAATATTATCAAGGAAACAGAAGTATCAAAATGCGTTTGATGAGCATTTGAGAGTGAGCAGTTACACAAGTCAATGAATCATTTTTTCTTTACGTTGTAACAAAAAAATACTAAAATAAATGAAAATATCCGTTAAATAATAATAGATACTTGTAAACTACTTAAACTGGGATGTATGAATGGTTACTATTTAGTATGGTTTTTTTATGGGTAACGGAGATTGGGGAGCATTCAGACGCGACAGAAAAAAGAAGGGCAAAAGCAGCATTTTATATGGAAGAAAATGAAGTCCACGCCTAGCGAGACAGACTTAATGACGTGTGCAAAAGTCATAGATTTTGGAAATAGGCATCGTCGGTGGAAGTAGCCATGGATCGTTTTGCAGGCGGAGCTTCGTCCATCACAGTTGACGTCTTTCTCTTAGTGGCACCCGTCTGAGCTCTGAAATTGAAGGTTTCAGTATTTTTTTTGGATAGATAGATGCGGCAAACATACTCTTCAGTGGCAGAAGACGAAGACGGAGTGCTGGATGAACAGGATGCGCCACCGGATGAGCTAGCAGATTCGCCGGATCTAAAGATGATGATTGAATGTCTCATTTGGTTTTTCAGTTAAATTCATCACAAAACAGCTTCAAAATAAAATGTCAAAACTCAGAAATTATGACGATGATCTTCTTGTGATGAAAAGAAGTTTTAATAGACTTTAGCAAGTTTTTTATCGTTTCCTGTTTTTTGTACAAGTTTCGGTCTCAGAAATTTCGCCAAGGCGATATGTGAAAACGGCGACGGAAAATCAATAGGTATCGCCAGAAGAGTGCGTAACTGCAGGTAAACCAAAAAGTATTGATGTTTTCAAAAGTATGAATTTATGATAGAAAAAGAAATGCAACAGATGCTACTTTGTTGCTAAACAAATCTATCACTCACTGGTGTGGTTTCTCGCTGATAGTAGTTTCTCCGATTTCCATGAGACTGGAAGTGTCTACAGTCGAAGAAGAAGATTGAGCTTGCGATTCTCGAGATGATGAAGACGGAGTTTGTGTAGCTGATGAACAAGGCGAATACGAATCCAACGGGTAACACGAATCGAGATCCAAGTCGCTGTCATCCGAGCTCGATGATGAATCCGAATCCGTTCTGAAACAGTCAGTTCATTATTCTGGCACTATTCAAAACGTTACCTGACACGATTGCGACGCTCCTCGGCATTCCTGGCAAGTCTCTCCTCGAACGACCGCCTCATGCCGTTAGCCCTCATTCGAGTGAACTCCCTGCTCACATGGTCTATCCTACGTCTA
The DNA here is from genome assembly GCA_900536305.3 of Caenorhabditis sp. 40 LS-2015. Lineage (NCBI taxonomy): Eukaryota > Metazoa > Nematoda > Chromadorea > Rhabditida > Rhabditidae > Caenorhabditis > Caenorhabditis tribulationis. The sequence goes on from LR544328.1 coordinate 251,832, forward strand.
AACTCCTCACGTTGTCGAATTCCCGGTCCTCCAACCAGGTTTCGAGCTACTGTAAGGTCGTCTGAAAAGATTTCAAGTTTAAAAAGTGTTTTAGGAATGTCACCCACCCGACACTGACTGCAGCAAAGCAGACAACTCATCATGAGCGCGGTTCCACGATTGTCTATGTTCACCGCGATTGTTCATGATCACCTGAAAAAAGTTGTTTTGCGGATGAAATAGGCAAGCAGTGAAAATACGGAAAAATATAGTGATAAAATTCCACGTAAAGCCCACAACAAAGTTTGTGCAGTCCCCGGCAGAAATTGATTCTTCACACCAAATACGCCAGCAAACACAGCCCGCGGGTCAGCACTCTACTTGTGCCCTGCTCTGGTGTCAGAAGGACTGCCCGGCCATCTGAGTGACGAGAGAGTTTGCTTTATGTGTTTAATAGTGCAGAGGCGGCAGAGAAACATAGAAAACCGAATAGCTGAATGGCAGACAGGTTCTGAAGAGATGAGAGAAGACGCGGAGAAGCTACGAAAAATAGATTAAAATAAGATAATTGAGGCAGTGTAATTCGGTAATTTTATTTCAAAAGAAATTTCGTCTCAAATTACTTCCAAAAAAAAATTGTATTCTCTTTAAAAATATTGTGTGATCAATTCTTGGAAATAATATTTAATGAGACGCGCTGCATGGTTTGATTTTGAGGTTTCAACTTAAAATTCGAATTTAACAATAATTTTAACATACACACTGTTCTCAAACATTTCAACATACTGGACAAAGCGGAAAGTGTAATTTCATGTTGGCACAGGGTTTTTACACTGACTAATGAGATTTCCACTCTCTTTGCTTCGTTCAGAGAAACATAATAAAAAAGAAAACAAATGAGAAACAACTTTATGTATTGGTTCTTTAATTCACCAAATCTAATATAGATCAGTTCGACTCCAAAAAATAATCTTCATGGAACAAATTCAACATCAACTCTTCCAACTCTTCGAAATCGTCGCTCACTGTGCTTTGATAGTTGAGACAAGCACAAATTGACGCAGTTTTTGAGTTGATTTTCTCCAACAAAAAAATGTACATGTACGAGAATTGCATGAAGTTCGGTGGTTTGAACTGTAAAACTACTGCATTTTCGATAGGTGAGTAAGTAAGCTACCTTCAGAAAATAATCACGTCGTTTTGTGCAGAATGCAATTGCAAGACGCATCAGCATAAGTTCATCCATTTTGCTAGACGCTTCGTATGCCGATACCAACTCTACCAACTTCAAAATATGGTTACTTCTGCAGTCGATTTCCTCTATAAACATCAAATTTCAAGTGTTTGAGACACTTCAAGAACTGACGCTGCTCTTTCATGTCAAAGTCTCTGTATGCAATCGCTGCTTTCCTAATCTGACCAATCTGTTTTTTATTCAACGGTTCTCCGGCTGACTTGATAGCAGCCTTCACATCTCGTTCAACCTGCTCTTCTCGCTTTCTCTTTTCCTTCAAGTCGATCTCATCAAGTGGTGGAGCATCGTAATTCCGTACTCTGAAACTTTCAGCTTTGTCTCGAGTACTATAATTTGTGTAACCTGGCAAAACTTCTCCATCGGTTGGATTTTGGCCAAATATCCTGGATGAGCTCATTTGAAATTTGCTCCAAAGCGTGTTCCGATGGTAGTCGGAGAGATGAAAGAAACTGTCTTGTTTCGGCTTCAGCAATTTTCCGAACAGTTACTGCTTCGGTTTCTTTGAGCACTGTATTTGCTCTAGAAATGAAATCTTCCAGAACTCCATCATCTACAGTTGCCGGTCCTCCCATTTCCAATCTCGTCCTGATTTGTTGCTCTTCTGTCGAAATATCTATTGCCAACTTCTGTAGACTCGACTTTAAAGCAGTCGACTCTCGACTCATGTAGTTGTTCATTGAATGCAATTCAGCCATGTTTTCTACATTTTTTCTGAAAACAAACAATAAGCTCTGGAGTGGAAACAACGGGTTAATACGTGTTAGAAGTGCTGCTTAAAAGTGGCTCGATAAACAAGTGCTCATTATCGAAAGGATTTCTGAAAATGTGAATGTGACGAAAGTGAGAGGTAATTTTTGAGGAACTCGCCTGTTCTTTTTTGGCAATTCCTCTGTTTTGGTAGCTTTGCAGGTTACTTCTGAAACTGAAAAATGTTCTTGTTTTCTGTTCAACTAACTAACCTTTGTCAAGTTGTGAATGACTATTTTCTGTTTTTTCATTTGTTTTCACATCTTCCTCAACGATCGCAACTTCCGCGTTGATTTCGGATTGAAAAACTGTTTGTTTCGGTAGCTCGAATGTTTTGAAAACGTCATCATTGTATTTCGAATTGGAAATCGTGGTTGTTGATTCATATTCCACATTTGTTTTGATTAAGAGATTTTTATTGGGCTTTGATTCTATCCTGCCAGAGATTCTCTTTTTCAGCGCCATTTCCTCTGCATTGGTTTGTCTAATTCTCGTTGGCTGCTCCTTCACCGAATCAACTGTATCTGGTGTTTCAATTCGGTCTTTAGCGGCTGCTTCATTGGTCGATGCTTCACTGGAAATCAATTCCCGTGAAATCACTTCATTGTCTTTGGCAGTCGTTTTTGGCGACCTAGTTCGTGATTCAGTTCTTTTCGCTGTTTTATTTGAATCCGTTGCTGACACGTTTCCTGTTGAATGCCCATTCATCAGTGCACTGAAAGAAAGTCACTATAGTCTTAACTGTAAAACCTTCTGGTTCACTCTGTACTTGGTATTCTTTTCGATCAGATTTTTTTCCTTCTTTTTGTTTCCTTTCTTTTTGGCTAGTCCTTTTGTTAGCGCCGCCTTCTTTGTTTCCCCGTTCTCTTTTCTGCAATTAACTTTTATGTAACTTTTACTTCAGAATTGCATACATAATTGAACATTCATTTTCACTTGTCAATCGTTTCGTGATCAGTTCATATCTTTCGGCAGCATCGGCTCGTCCCAAAAAGTTTCTTTCCTCAAAGATTCGCAATTCTTGTCTACTGCACTTTTTGAATAAACCATAAAGATGCTTGATGTTTTCTTCTGTCAAGTCCACATTTCTCCAGCCGAACATCATCTGAACACGTAGATTTTTCAGATAAACTATTAAGCCACGCCTACTTTCTCATGCTCCGCTGTGATATTTGTTATTTGGGATTCGACGAAATCTGGAAAGACAATCAATTTTGTCGTGAAGATAACTTTGAAAAAAAAACCTTTCATTTTCGAAACTACGGGTTCAGTCATAATCCTCTGAAAACTCTGAAAAAAAGTATGATTAGACATCATCAAAATGAGTTGAAAATTAGTGATGAGAAACAAATAAAAGATGGGTATGTTCGAGTAGTATGGGTACATACGAATTCTAAAAACAAGAAACGACGACTAATGCATACATATACACACACGCAAACTAATTTATGGGTGTCGGGTCTGAGGTCCGTCTTGATGAAAAATGATTGCGATATACTATTCGATTTTATTATCTTCTCGATGGGGTCTAGTTTCGCAGTTTTATTAGTTTAAAATTTGTCCTTTTCGAAAGAGGGGTAGAGAAATAAACAGAGGGATCGACTTTCAGGATGAGCATTGAGAAGTCGTCCCATTTATATTCAAGTTTCACAAAAAAAGAAAATCGATAGACTGCATTCGAGTGGCCACGCCAAGGAAAAAAAAAGAGACATGTTGGAGAAAAAGGAGAAGAGAAGAAGATTGACTGGAGCGTGGCGCTCTGCTCATTTCCGGTTCATGTTCCTTTTTTACACGCGCATACTTGATAAAATAAGTATCAAGCTGGAAAGAAACTCAAAATGATGAAAGTTAACTAATTTGAACATTTGTCTTCACAACGTATGATGATAAGCCTCCAACCTTGTAAGAAAGATAACATGACCCAAACGATAAGGGTCATACGACTAAAAGTACGAACAAGAAACTGGACACGGAGTAAAACGTCTGACAGAAGAAGAACACTGGCCTAGAATAGGTCAATTTCCGTCGCGGATGTTCCATGATAACAATCTCCCAGAACTACCTCGTTCCTCTTTGGGTCACTTCGGAAGGACATCCGTCACACGCGTCGTTTGTTCCACTAATTTTTTTCTGATGAGTCGGATTAGATAATAATCGAGATGTTGATGGGAAATCGAGAGTAAGAACGGAAATGTGGAATAACTAGGAAGAAGAATGGAGATTGTTTGCGAGTAAAGTTTCCAAATGTTGGTATACAGGACAGATATGAAGATGATTTGTGATAATGAGGAAACAAAGAAAAAATCTGTTTTGCAGGAATTATTTTAGTGAAACTGAGAAGAATTTGTTTACAAAGCGCTGGTACAGATTCAAACTCAGGAACATTAGTGATGCTCTTCTGCATTGTTTAGAATTTCAAGATATCTTTTTTTCACAGAAATTTATTTTCCCATTCATGCCAGTGTGACCATTAATGTAAAAATTACAATTCGTATTTTGAGAGATACTTTGCTGGAGTTGTCAACTTGAAATCATTGAAAAAAAAAACTCTTTTTTACTTATCTACTCAAACTTGGTTCATGAACATTGCGACAAAATGGTTCTGCAAAGAAGAAGGAAAGAAATGAAAATAATTACCACCAAGGAATTCATTAGCTTCATTATGAATATATTCTTTCATCCTACTTGAATATTCATTGCGTTGTCGACATTTCCCATTTCACATAGTTTCATTACTTTCAGATGTATGGCCTTTTCCCCATGTCAGTGTCCCTTGATTTCTGGAATGAAGTGAATTTTATATTGTTGTTCTCTGGTTCATTTCAAAAGCGGAAATTAAGTTTCGAGTTTTGTTATCCGCTGAGTCCGCAAGTGATTTCGAAAACTTTCGAGCCATGCGCAAAAGTCTGTCAAATTCAATTTCCGCTTGTGGGCAGGTTGATGGAATGTAATCACTCAGAATTTGTAGTGACGAGTATGAAAATTCGTTTAATAGGTTCTGTTTGAATTCTGATATTTTGCCATGTAAAACCACTTTCCAGCTTGAGACACATATTTATCAATATTTTCGTTCTGTTTTCGAAAACCCATTATCTTATTTTTGAGCCAAATTCTGAGTAATCAGAGTCATTTGACTAGTGAAAGAGAAAAACAAAGGCTGTATTGCCATCTGTAGTCAAGATTTCCAAAATGTCTTAATTTCTACCGGTTCAATCATTCTCCCATTTGAAGTTCCGAGAATAATGTCTAGAAACGGAATTGCCATTCTTTAAGTGCGCTGTCTGTTCTACTTTTGTCCTTCTAAAACATAAATAAGTTTGTTTTCAACACATTCCATCACACAACTCTTCTGTTATTTTTGTTCTTTAGAAAACTCCTAATGGTGTTTTTTAACCAAAAGAAGAACACATGTTCTCTTTCTAAAATTCACAAAAGTGGCAGAAAAATTGTGTTGGAATGTGTGAAATGTTTGCAGAAGCTTTCTTGTTTTGTTGCTTTTTTCCGGCTTCATATCATATTTAAACAGACTGTTCTTATCAAAAACTCAGCTTGAACACACAAAAAAGTTGACTTCAAAACAAAAATAAGTATATAACTCATATCTACGCACGTTTGCCCTGCGTCACATATACTGTCGTCATTTCATTACGTTTCCTTCCCATTCCCTCTAGGCTGTCCGTTAATTCGCACCTTCAGATGAGTACACTTCTCGTTTTGTGGGATTGTCTGTTTGTGGGTGCCTAGGTAACCAACTTACAACAACACGCCCCACCCACCGTTGTCTCGACTTCTGATGCGGAGAAGCTCTCATTTCGAAATGCCTGCGAGGTGTACATATCACCAGCGGTCCTCTCGTTTCCGCAAGCAAGCGGCGGGTGGTTGTTGTCATGGGAAACCGTAGACTCCTGATAATGCTTCTCCCCTTCCCGGAGGCACTTCTCAATGCATCCTTTGATTACTCTTTAGTAACAAAATCTTTATCCTTTCTTCTCGAAGCATTCCTTTCCTGATCCAAATGATTCTTCTTTTCATTCTGCTTTTAAGCTATAGTCATTGTTCAAAAGTACATTTTCATTGGAGTCAATAGTACAAAAAATTGGTAATATGCATACATTTCTTGTCTTTTCAAACGGATTTTGATAGTGCTTTTCTGTCTTCTGAGCAGAAAATAACATGACTTCGAAGCAGTGAGAACCCGCCCTAGACTCCATAATTTCGAAAGACAAGCTTCGGTGAGCAGTGATTTATCACGTATCACATTTCATATTTTGCGCGGGATTTCATAACTTTCTAGTTGGCCAAAATACGAATTTTCAGTTCTCTCACGGTAGCCAGTCATTCACATCATGAATCAAATTATCAGCTCTCGTGATTTCTCATAATTTTTTCTTTCTGTCTTTTCTTTCACGTCCCAACAACAACAGATGTTTTATGCCGGATTGTCATGAGGCTAATATATCAGTAGGGCGGGCCGAAAACTCAATAAATGGGTGCGTCTAGGTGTCAGCGTGAATGCTTACTAGATTTGCGGAGCCTGCATTCCTCACTCTTTGTGTCAAGAAGTTCCCACGAATTTGTGACGAAGAAGAAGAAGGAGGAGGCAAGGGAAGAAGAAGTGGGGGCACATACTTGAGCAGTAAGATGGCCAATTAGCATTTCTCAGGCAATCCAGTTCTACTTGCTCAATATCGCTTTTCGGTTTTGCTTGTTTTCTTCTTGCCACTCGTTTTCACTTTTTCCTTCTTTTTTAGCTCTCCCTCTTGCTCTTCTTCTTCACATTCACACCCACATTCACCCGTTGTTCATTTCATTGTATATCACTGTCATCTGGTTGCTTTTCTTTTTTGTTCATCTTGCTTTGCTTTCAGAGATCCTTGCGCGAAGATGGTGAAAGGATGCGGGAACAAGTGTGTCAAATACTTCTTCTGGCTCATAAATCTTCTGTTCTTTGTGAGGAACAAATGTCATCCGTTCAAGTTGATCCATATTTTAGGTTCTCGGTGCCGTCATCGTGGGTCTCTCGATATGGATGCTCGTGGATAAAAACTCGCTGAATACTGTCGCAAGTACAGTGAAAGTGGACTTGTCTCAGGCGTTGAGCCAAGTCAACTTCCAACAGGTATTGTGAGCAGGGCTCACACTTTTCTCAACTGTGTCATTCAGCTCAACACCTTCTTGTACATCACCGTTGTTATCGGTGGAGCTCTTCTTGTTCTCGGATTCTTCGGATGCTGTGGAAGTTGCTGCGAAAGCATTTGTGCCATCTCCATTTACTTCCTCTTGGTTGCTATTCTCGCCGTCATCGAAATCGCCGCTACCATTATCTACTTTGTCAAAAAAACTGATGTGACCACATAATCAACTGAATGCTAGAGCAAACCAATATTTTCAGCTCCAACAAGGATTTGTGACCATCTGGCGCGATGAGCTCGTTTCCAAGTACAACTCTCAACAACAAATTCGTCAATTCCTCGATCAAATTCAGTCTGGCGTGAGTCTTGTGACATGGTCATGACTGATCACATGCCTACTTGTTTACGCTGAACCAAAATAATTAGTATCCGAATATTTCAGATGCAATGCTGCGGAGCCTCTGGATGTACCGACTACATCCCGTACGGAGCATTCCCAACCACCTGCCAATGTGCCACCATGCAATCTCAGGTGAATATTGAAATTAAGCCGTTATGTCTAAGTCGGTGAAGGCGAACAAGAATAGATAGAAAGAAGGAAGGGACATAGTAAAGAAAGTTAATTTTCAGATTGGATGTGCTACAATGCTCTGGAACGCCTTCGAATCCCACCTCATCTACGTTGCCTTCGTCGGAATCATCATTCTCTTCGTTGAGGTCCTCGCATTGATCTTCTCCTGTGTCATCATCAACGCTGTCAAGTCTAAGCGCTCGGAAGCATAACTCATAATTTACCCGATTCATTCTGTTCTGTATCAAGTTTGATCCTATTTCATTATGCTTCACGCATGATTTCTCATGTCATTATTTTCAAACTTTACTATAGTACCACAAATCCTTCTTAACTTCTTCCCTTAAGCCAAAAAAGCAATCTTTCTTATCATTCCTTATTTCATCCCGCGTACGTTCCTCCTGTTTCTAAATATTGAAAAAAACCCTGACAAGCTCATTCTTTTTTTCTCATTTTGATCATTAACGAATTCATTCTGCGCTCTCCTTCTGCTCTCGTTCAATTTCATTCCACTTCTTCGAATTTATAAATCAAAAAAATCTTTTTCCATGCATATATACTTTATCTAATCAAATCCCATTTTACTTTTAAACTGAACTGCAACAAAAATGTCCCAGATTCATCACATAAAATTATTTTCTCTGTCAAATAAATTGTTAATCAAGAAAGAACAAAAATAAATCCCAGTCGTTAGATTAGTATGGATATCGGAGTAATGTATCGAAGTCAAAGATACATGTGATAAAATTATTGCTGACAGTGATAAGTTATTGGATTTTGCAATCGCTCTCGTCGACCTCCTCGTGGTGAGCCTTCTCGCCATGACGACGCATTTTAAGCGAGAGGTGCTTGGTTCTTCTGAAAATAGTGATTTTTATATTGACTCATCCAACAGTGTGAAACCAACCTGATGAGACTGGAGCTGCGAGAAATCTTTGGCTCATCCGACAACTTCCTCTCCACTTGTTCTTTGTCACGTCGTGGTGATTTCATCTGAATCAAAGTGCGATTATGTGTGGGAATGTGCACATCTAGGTTGGATTTTCTTTCTGTTGTTAAACTACATACTCTTAACGAAAGGTTTCTCTTCAAGTCACCAATGTGCAGAGGGACCGCAAGGATTGGGTGTGAAGCCTGCTTGTCCAATTGGTGTTGCTCACGTGGGGACGAAGAGCCGTTCGTTGAAGTGGCTTTGTTCTCGTCCTGAAAAGAGCCCTAATTTGAGAGTGTGATGATGAAATCTAGAGGTTTCTAAGGAGAGACATAATCGTCTTCAATAGGAATATGATATCAGGCTCCTATAGCAAGAAAGGGATCAAAAGTTCTGATGTGTTTTGAAAGGGTTCTGATTGTGGCTTTGTTTGCACCTTTTCAAATTCAGATTCTACGTTACTCGTTCCACCCTACTTCAAGCTGAATTGATGATTACTATTATCCCTACATAAGATAAAATTAAATCGCTGAAAAGATTACTGCACCTCCATCAGAGTTCTGCGAGACTCTCTTTTCGATGAAGACTTGGCACGGACCGTGGCAGATCTTCTGATCGTTGGACTGTTTTTACTCTCCTCATCCTCGGCGACATCGTCCAATCGACCGCCTCCAGCCTGAATAACAAAGTTCCTAATCTGGAAGAAATGTGTCCAGCTCACTTTGCATCGTGGGAATCCGGACAACTCGAGCAGAGTGCGGAATACATCAGTAATCCGGATATTATCCTTTGCAGAGCATTCGACATAACGCACATCAGACGACAAACGGCTGGTAAAAGCCTTGGCAGTCTCTTCGTAGATCTGAAATCACATGTTTTTACGTCAAGGCTCATACCAAAAATAGGATATTCACCTTCTTGTTCTCAACATCACATTTGTTTCCCACAACCACTACGGGCAACTCGTTGAGATCATTGCGTCTTGCGCAAATCTCTTGCCAAATATCCGACATCTGAAAATGGATCGAATCTTGTCACATTAATGTGATATTTCAAGCCCACGCATCATGAAGAACTATTTATGTTCTCAAACGACGTGAATATGTGACTCTAGCTCGGAAATGTGAATTACGGTATCTCAAGACTCGCCTCTTTGAAGCTTGTGACGTCGTCCACGGAGAACACGAGAAGGAAAGCTGAAGCCGAAGTGATCGAGAGCCGACGCATATCAGGAAAGTTGAAGTTGGTATCCAGAATATCCAATGGTAATGGGACACCCTTCAAGACAAAGTTTTTTAGAAGAAAAATGCATTAGTTAGGGCATCGTGTTTGTTTAAGAGAAATAAACAAGTATAGATTTCATTACACGAAGTCTAAACTTATATAGGTGGGCTAAAGTGAACATGGTCATTTTTCAGTGAAGAGGATATGCCCGGATAACAACCAGTCGTTATAAATGATTAGAAAACGAGAACGACAATCGTGTCTGGTTCGATAATCTCACCTGTATGCGGAACTCTCTGGAATGCAAATCCTCGATGGTCTCCTTGTACTTGTTCGAGTACTCGTTGTACAGGTAACGACGAATAATATTAGTCTTGCCCACCTTGGCTGAGCCCAGTACCACCAGACGGTACCGTTCCTCCGACATTTCGTCGTTGGTCTTCGGCTGGAAGCAGTTAAACATGTTGCCGAAGACACCACAGATAGACAAATAAAGCAGGAGCGTTTTGTTGGGAATGGTGGAAATGGAGAGAATGAAAGTTGGACAAAAAGACGAAACGTTAGCTTTTTTCATGGTCCGCCAACCCTCTCCATAGTGATTCGAGACTTTCTGATCGGTCTCTAGGACATGGGCAATAAAACGTCTCTTTTTGCTTTGTCTTCTTTCAAATAATAATATAGGCGAAAAAGACTATTCCTATAGCTCGTCAAAGTTTTGGGAAGAAGATAATATAGGACATGATGAAGTGAAATCAAGGTTAGATAACCGGTTGGAAAGAATGAACATTGAATTGTGAACGTTCCCCCAGAGAGTTTCACTTGTTAATTTAATCTGGGATGGCTATCCATTGAAGCCGTTTTCCCAATTTTCAATTTCCGTTTAGTCTAGTAAACGGTCACATTGTTAACGTAAAACAAAGAGAGAACGAGTAAGAGCAAGCACTGAGGTAGCTCTGGGGATATCCGTTTTCCGAACCTACATCCTCAAAAAAGGGGCTTAACTCTCCTGGTTGGATGGATCAAAGGGGTGTGTCTAGACCCAAATCCTGTCCGGCTCCTTTCAGAGCGAATTTTTCTCACGACTTTTGTTCTTCATCCGGGGCGAAACCTACTATTGTTGATGACGGAGTGGACGTGGAAGAAGAATGTGAAGCCATGGTGGTCCTGTTGCGTCAAGAAATTACTGACTGCCAGAATACGAGTTATAGGTTTTGGCCACTGAGATGGAATCCGTCTTCCGAACAAGAGCGTTTTCGAAAGAATAAGTGTTGCGTCACTTCTTTGGAGAAGCCTTGAATGGAAAAGCGTGACTTCTCCGCTCTTCTTTCTTTTCTCGGAAGATACTAACTGATAGAGGGAGAATATGAGGATGGATATGAGTCTTGAGAGGGGAAATAAGAGAGAAAACACTTTTTTTTCTCTCACAGGAATTATATCTTTTTATCCTCGTCTCTTTTATTTTTCACTTCTCCCTTTCCGGGCACTGGGATCCTGGATCAAGAGAAAGAAAAACGGAGAGTAGTTGGTGGTTGACGGATTAGAACCACGGGGGCTCGTAATCTACATATTACACGGCTCTAACATGCACACATATCTACCAAATCCTCTTTTCACTTCTTCCAAATCTCCCGGACAGAACAGTATTTGAAGATGAAAACAGCTATTGGAGGAATATGAAAAATATGTAGACGGAGCACTTTTTGAGAGCAGAAAACGAGGACAATGGATGAGTAGATAGAAGATGCATAGGTGCCAGTGTATGAATAACCCAGCCAGAAGCACTCTGGAAATTGTGGTTTGCAGAAGAGAAAGAGGAGAGTCTAATGGGATAACTACTATTCAAAATTTCAGAATGGAAGGGATGTAATACTCAATGAAAATGCAGAAGACGTCTAATCTTCCTGGTTTTCTGACTTCAATGAGGGGTATTTTTTCGACGAGGAGTTCCTTATGGGACACAAACAAAAAGAAACCTTGGAATAGTCATTTGGGAATAGGTGTGATCGGTGTAAGATGGATGTGTGTTTTTAAATTTTAACGACGGAATTTCCAATTTTCCTAGCCAGAAATCCGGAACTAGCTCAGAAGATGAAAAGTTCACTCATGCATCCTGAACTCGTGTACTATTGAATAGGGATGATTTTGGAACCAAATACTGGAGAGAGAAAAACCGAACTCTTCCTCTTTTTCAAAGATAAAAGCCCAGAAAATGGATAGATTAGAACTCGATGAGCACTCAAGCAAGAGGAGCAAGAATTTGGAACATGTTTGACACCATAAACTTGAAAATGGATGGTTAGATTTGAGAGACAAGTTGATTGTTCTGTTTTTGTTTGATGTTTTTTTTCGCAGAAAAATAGTTTCTTTGGATTGAAATCTGTTCCTATCTGAGCCAAAAGTTGGAAGACGACAAAAAAAAACTGATGTTGGTCATTCTGCTGTGTAATGCATTTGAAAGTAAGACGGAACTCTACACAGTTTGGCCACATACTTGCTCTGAACTTTTGTCTTCCCAGTCATTTTCAAAGTTGCACATAGGAAAAGTTGTTGCGAGGAACACAAGATAATAGAAGAGAGTGAAGAAAACTGAGAATATGGAACAAAACCGCGGGAAGATACTGGGTTTGGACGAAGGATGATTGGAGGACACAAAATTAAAAGAGAATTGGATATTACACCCATTAAATAATCTTCGGAAAATGGAGTATCTGCCTTCAGCAGAATTATATACGAATGAGAAGATGCAAAATATGCCAGTCCTCCATACTATTCTTAAAACCGATTTCATGAATATAAATCTTTGTGTGTTGTGGTTTTTTTTAGCCAGTTTCCTATTAGGCTTCAGCTACGGATGCTTCGTCTTGAAGGAATAAAGAAAAAGGAAGCTAGAGGGATTGAGTGGAGATGGGAATGAAATTCGGACAGACATCAACATAGAATAAAAGCCTCTCAAATCTCACCCAAAGGTGATTTTGTCAAATCCTGGATTACGGAGCTTTGCACTTTGTGTATTCAATATCAATATGATAGGAGAGCTTCAGTCACAAGACAACTGAGGAAGCTAACACCAAAACATCATCCATAACATTGGATATAATTTTTTATAGTCCTTTTAAAATGGAAAAATTGAGGAATTGAGAATGTTGATGTCATGCCATGTTAGAAAGACGCTATCGTAATTTTTGTTATTTGTTGAAGACCGTGGTTTCAAGATCTTATAGCAATGACCAATAATATCAGGGAAGACAAATTGAATACGCAACTGGATGTCCATTCTCTCGCAATAATGAACCCAATCGCTTCCCGGAAGATTTATAAATTATTCAGGTACAAAGGACCATAAGCACTGCTAACCTGTCTCGAAACGACGTTAAGTGGACGAGACAAAAAAAGTAACAAAATGTTACAGAGAGCCCAGGAAATCCATGACTTGCCGACGTGGCTTCTTTTTATTCTTGTTCTTGTGTTTTTTTCCCTTTCTTCCTCTCCGTTTTTTTCGGTTGTCATTTGCTTCCACAAGACGCCAGGAATATTATTATTCTTTCTTTCTCACTTTCCTTCACTTGTCACAAGAATCAAAAGTTAGGTGGAAACCGAAGTAAATAGCGAAAAGAAAAAAAATGGATTACCCTAAATCCAATTTTTCTGGCCTACAAATTAATCACAAGAATGTAATTACTCTTGTTTTTCATGCCCCTTTAGCTTAGACAATCAATGAGATGCCTCGTCAAATGGGAGGACGTGACAGGTGAAAGTTCATACCCTTCATTTCTTATTGTCTGGATTGTCACAACGTGATTTTTTTGCCATTTTTTATTGCCGAAATTGAGAAATTGTAAATGTTAGGTGTCAAAAGTGTCAAAAGAATAAAAGCTGCAATAAACTCTATATTGGAATCCAAAAAACTATTTTTGCTCAACAAAAAAGTTAGAATGGAAGGAAAAGGAATGAATTGGGAAAATTCGGTGAATGAAGTATAATGATGTTACACACGTTCGTGGTCGGTCTTCAAAAGAGAACAAGTTCAAGAATAAGGCTCGTGTTTGGGAAGGTGGGAGGAAAAGAGGTGAATAGAAATTGTAAAGAAAAAACTGCAAATTGAATAGAATTCAAGAAGGAAGGAGGGTACATTATGTAAGTTAAAGCAAGTTATTTTGAAATTAGAAAATAAAACAGGGAGTGAGGGAGGAAAGTAGAGTCCTAGCTAGCTAGTTCAATGAGTTTAAGCGGTGTGATCGACGAATGCCGGAGCAGGAGTGACAACGTCCTGGTGTGGCTCCACAGAAATGTCGCCAGCGTTCGACGATTCGTCGCTGCCCGACTTGGTGCGTTCACGCTTCGGCGCCTGAAACATCTCGATGTTTGCATTCCAAATTAGCTGCTGCGAAGTCAGAACCTACCTCTCCATCGCTGCTACTGCTGTTCGTTTGATCCTCGTCTTCTTCTTCTTCGTGGCAGAACGTCTCTTGGTCATTCAATGTTTTCCTATTCCATCCACGGACCTGTTGTCCGACACTTTGTTGACGCTCCAAAGTGTTGGATCTGGATCTCAGAGTGGATGCATGATCGACGGTGAGCTCGTGTGGCATACACTTCATTGGAGCGCGGAAATAGTAGAACGATGGGTAGTGTACCAGGTTGTAACACGACGAAGCGTATACGTCAGCATATCTACAAATAAGTTTAGTCTTCGCACTTTTTGTCCTAAATTTCGACTAGATCCGTTGCACCGGAAAATGTGATAAGCAATCAGCATCTCACGAGATTTGGATCAAAAAGCTCATCAGAAAAGTAGCAAGTAAGCTTGTCCAACTTGAACAACACATTTCCCACAGATGTTTTATACTAATGTGGAAAAATATCAAAGACCAAGTTTCGAGATTTCCCAAGTGTTTTTTTTCTCACCTCTCGACCTGGGCGGCGAAGAAGGTGGTTCTTCCTCCAGTTCTGAAAAGACTTCCCAAGCATCCGTACTCCTCATCCATTTGGTTCGTGAGTTTCTGGAAAACAAAGTTTATTAGATAATCTCCGATTCCTTTCGGCATCCGGCTTCCGTTTCGACACCCAACAGGAAACGCTGCACTCACTCTAATCTGATCAACGATATCCTTGACAACGGGCTTGTGACGAGAAGCGCCATCCAAGTTCTTGTAAATATCCGCCAGCGAGCTCTCCATGCGACCCATTTCGTCGAACAATGGCTTGCTGTCGGTCCATACGGTCAACTCGTTGACAAGCTCCGGGACCACCAAGAAAGTTCTCCATCCACGAGACTTCTTGGAGCGAAGAACGTCTCCGAAGATGTGGTCTCCGACGTAGAGAACTTCCTTTCCGCGACACTTCATCATCTTTTGAAACGAGTCGCAGGATCCTCCAGAATAGACAACTCCCTCTCTGAGAGGTCCAGTATGGATTCCTAGTTTGTATGCTCCTGTCTCAGTGTTGACCTCTCTGAACACAGTTCCCTCTGCAAACCATTTCGGCTTGCAGGAGTCGACAACAATGATGTTGAAATAAGATTTCCAGTCTTCTCCGATAATGAACGTCATCATCACATTGGTATAGGCCCAATCACTGTTCGTGAGAAGAAAAGTCTTCTTTCCATGCTCTCTCAGTTGGCTCAAGAAGCGAGAAGCGCGATCATCACGAATGACATACTTCTCTGGATCATCCATCACTTGCTTCTTCATGGTGCTCTGAACAATTTGGATGTTTCCCCAAAAGAGTTCAGTTTCAGTCTCACCTCAATGTGGACCCAGTCAATGACTCTTCTTAGATCTTGGAAGATCGACTTGTATGACATCATCACCTCACCACCCTTCACTCCGGTCTTATCAGCGAGTCTGGAATTCAAAGAGAATGTTGCAGTAACAATGATGTCCAAAACTGATAGCTGTCTTGTGAGTTTCGCTTACTGGGAATAATTATCGTGCTTGTCGAAGAAGTCGATGAGTTGACAGATAAGATGGGTCTCTGGCATGTTGAACAGCGTGTTCAGCACATAGACACGAGAGTCGGATAGCGGAAGGTACTTGTTTGGGTACATCTCTTCGATCTCATGGCTGAAAGTTCACACATCACACATCAAATTTCCCTTGAAACTCCTTACTTCTTCAAGAAACGAAGACCGTGAATTCCTCCAAGAATGTTTCCAAATCCATCAACCTTGAGCAAGTTACCAAATTGAAACTCAAACCAGAGACCTGAAACATGAAATCAACACTTAAGAAGATCAGAGTGTCTTTTACTACTAATACCCCCGATTACATGAGGATTACACACACCTTGACACTCAAACCCCGAACTTTTGTAATTTCGCGGATTAGGCTTGGTGTGAGGTCACTTTCCCTCTTCTACAATTGTGAGACTAATTCTTCGCCTTCAAGTTGTGTGTCATGGAAAACCGCGAAAGATGCGTTGTTCGCGATAAGGCCAAGATTTATGACTTTCAAACATCCCGTAGACTTTTTTTCTATGTATAGAGAAAAAGTTCACAATGTGATAGCAATCTTAATGCCTCGCAACCAGAATACAAAAAGTTTATGGTTTCACATGACCTGTCATCTGAATTTCACAAATGTGGCTGTCATCAGGTCATTTTTTTGAGTGACAGCAACTGAAATATAGGATATTTGCAAACTCACCACGGACGGGGAAGATTGGATCGTACTTGAAGTTCTTGATCTCCTCCGGGTAACCAGTGTCCACCAGACGCTGAACAGCCATGTTGAACGCGAGGTACTCCATATCCGGGGTCTTGTATTCTGAAACTCAGATGTATCAGAAGCTTGGAAGAAAGCTGAGAATAACTTACGGACAAGAGTGTAATCCATGTCGAACCCAAAATGGGTGATCTTCTCCAACCGGAGAGATCGATTGACGAACACTCTGGAATAAGTTATTTCAGTCGAGTTCATGTTTTCCATTCGAGCAGAAGCCATAGCCATCTAGACTCCACTAATTCACTAAGCAGAAAAGGATACACCACTATCATATCAAAATATACCTTTCGTCGGCATTCGATGACCAGTTTACCATTTTGCCTTTCGATTATTTGCAACAGCTCGATTACAGTACTTTCAGTTTGAGCGGCGCCAGAAATGATTATTTTTAAAAGACTTTTCAGACAACAGCAAAGAAAAAAGTGCACAACGAAAAGTCAAGAAGATAAAGCGACGACCGGGTGAAGAGTACTCTCAACCTTGCCTCCAAACTCAGAAGGAAACTGATAAGGGACGATAACGAAGGGTTGACACCTGAGACCTTCTCCTTTTGTATGGAAATGGGCAGACCGAGGAACAAACCTCATTAAAAAACTTATCAACTTTATGCTGCAGCGATAAAAACACGTCAAGCCTCTGCGTCTTGGAATATAACTGATTCCGTCGGCTGCAACTAACAGAACCAAAAAGTGGGAGGAGAACAAGAGAGGGAAGTGAAAAGACGGCAATCGAAAAGAATCGCAAGCGTCAGGAACGGAACCGATGCGCATTAAAAGTGGTGGATAATTGTCAATGCACTTTTATTCAGAGGGAATCCTTGATAATCAAAGGTTGAGTTGAAAAGAAAAGAAGAAAAGTAACCTTGAATTCTCAGTCGGCCGAGACTATTCAAAAAACTGTCACTATATATGTTCATAATTCACCTCAGATTTTCATTTCTCTGATTCGATTTTTCTCCAAATCCAATTCACGCATGATGGAGCAATGTCCTTGCAAGACACGCAAGGGAGTAACAAAAACGTGGGGGTCTTCGAAAAAGTGAGTGAAAAAGGAAGGGACGAAAGAGAGAATGAATAAATACATGGAGAGGTAACAAGTTCGTGCGGTTTATTCGAGAGCAAGCACTTCTTTTTTGCTCTCATGCTCCTGTGAGCATTTCTTGTTAAATTTCTTCTTCTTTTTCTGTTGTCTTTTTTCGCGCTCAACGTTTGTTCCCTTCTAAACCCATCAATTCTCAAAAAACGCCGTTCTCGGTTTTCTGTTGGACCAGAACTGACGCGCTCTTTTGCAATCTACTGGTCAACAAGAGGAAATAGCTTTTTGCATTTGTCAAAAGAAAAAACATTTTCTTGTAGAAGCTGAAGAGTAAGACTTCGGTAGTTTGAAAAATTTGACCGAACGAATGATGCAAATACAACTATCTAAACTTTCGAAACATTTAGAACCTATTCATAGTTTCCCAATACGGAGAAATGAAACAGTGACTCACCTCTCCGAAGGATTCCTTTTGTATAGCGAACGATCGGCCGACATGTTTCTCTTATTCCGACTGTAAAAAAATTAAATGTACAAAAAACTCAACAAATTAAAAAAAAAACACGAATGCACGTGTCAAGAAAAAACTGATTTTTCCCTGTTCCGGAAAAAAAATAGAAAAGGAATCTGCAGAAGAAAACGAAAGAGTAGGAGCAAAACAGCAGATGAAAAGAGAAACAAACCGAGTTCTTGCCTGTTGCCCGTTTTTATTGGCACGGGAGAAGGCGAGAAAAAAGAGATGAAGTCATAAGAATTACGTATCACATGTTTTTGAGATCGTCGAAGAGGACGAGAGGATCATTTTGATTATCTAAAGTGTGTGAGAATGTTTATCAACAACAAGATGTCTATCTAGAATTCATATACACTTAGTGTCACGTCATCTACCCTTAATCAGGTCGGTCATCCAAAGGCTTTTTCTGTCTCTTCTTCTCTTTTTTCTTTCGTTCACGTAGGTCGTAAAGATTCTGAAAGCAGATGAGCCTACGCTGACGCACGTAATGAGAACTGATGAACATAAGTTCTGCTAACTTGACGCAATAACGGGGGTGAAGAGCGCATTGGAAAATCGATACTTAGCTAGTAGGAGAGAATGAATGCACAACCAACAACGTCCGCCCTTTGCCCTTGCCTCCTCTTCTCATACTTTCGTTCAAAATATCACCCCGTCCCAGCCTTGCTGAACAAACCCAGCCTTGCTGAACAAAGCTATCCCGAAAATACTCACAGTTCTCTCATCGCAAAATGAATTTTCGACTGTAGGTGAACTTTTCAAAGTGTGTCGGGGCAAATGCAACTTTTGTGGATACAACTCTAGAAGTTTCGAATATCAAATCGTTACCTGAAGACAAAGAAACGTTGACAAGAATTGTGAAATGATAGCAATTGTAGGCACAGAAGAACAAAAAGAGTGATAAAATGGCCTCACAGATAAGAATTGGCTGAAACCAAAAGTATCAAACGAGAGAGGCGAGAATTTTGCGAAAATGAAAAGCAAAGCGTTTTGCACTCTTTTAATTTTCCACCTCCCATCACAGCAAGAACAGAGTATAATACAGAGAAAGTGCACATTTCGAATATTCTTTTGTTCGAAGCCAATGATGCCCACATGTATATGTTCTAAACTCAGCAATCCTTTGCAAAATGAAGAGATGGGAGCATTTCGAAGTGAACCTTGGAAAAAAAACTGCAGAATGTGTTACACTTTTTTCCATTGACTCACCAACCAGCTGAGGAAAGAAGAGATAAAGATGAAAGTTAATAAAAATTGTGTAATAAGCAAAAAATATGTTTTATTGGTGGGCGAATGCCGATCGGAATGCGAACATTACACAGAAACCACTAAAACAGTTTTCAATAAGAAAGTCAGAAAAAATCCCGGCAGAATTAAATTTGAAGTGAAGCTGAGAGAACGAGGACTTATCGCAAGATTTGAAATGCGATAGGGGACTGCGCGATGGTTGCAGCTGCAGCACAACAGACAGTTGGAAAAATAAATTGTTTGTTAAGCTTCTCTCAAACCTAAGGCTCTTTGGTACATACGGGAAGAGCTATTTTTAAAGATTTTGATACTGCGAACCGAAATCAGTTGATTTTGTCAGGTCAAGAGACTCATAGAACGTGTAGATAGGAGGGAAAAGATGATAGTGTCACGTGATAAGCAAAAGGCTTAATCCTGCGTGTTGAGCATATGGAATCCTTGATTCTAGACTTCAACCTTTGAGCTTTCAGGTGAAAATTCATGATTCCTTATTTTCAAATTTCAATATTTTTGAAAAACACTATTGTAATTTCAAAGTGTTCTGTAATTCTGAATGAGCTTGTTGAATGAAAATTACACTTTCATGTATATAAACAAAAGAAGGTCGTTTCGAGAAAGTTCACAACATTGGAAAGAAGAATATCACGTGGACAGAAAAACACTAGACGTACAAGTAATGACAGTTGAAACGTGACGGATTGACTTAGAATCTGGAGTGGGGGTTGGAACAAGCAAAAAAAACGTTAACTGGTATGAAAAATACAACATGAACAAGAAATTACAAAGCGCAGCGCAAAATATAGCTTAAGTTTGGAATTGAGGAGAAAAAGCAAAATGATACAGAACAAAGTAATTAAGTAAGTAGAGGAGAAAGACACTAGCGGATGGGATCATCGGTTTCGTATCAGCATTTGTACACGCAAAACGGGAGGGTGATTTCGGTTCTTGCGAGCTCTTTAAGAAAGTCCACCTGATTAGAAAAACTGACATGATTCTCGATATCTTGAGGTTGAAAAAATTGTAAAGTCTTAAGAAGAAATTACAAAACAAATAAAGGCGGAGGAAAGAGATGAGCATATACATACAAAATTAAGGCGTTGAAAAGGGCTATGTGTGTTACTGAAAATAGCTAGCAAGTTTGACTAATAAATTTAAACAAATGGAATAGAAAAAAAAGACTCCATGATTCACACTATGCAAAACTATGGAGTTACAAAGAGGTAAATAATACTGGACAACATTGTCGAACACCCACAGTCTTTTTCAAAAATGGACTCGTTTTTTCAGAATCAAATAAGTAGAATTTTGCTAAATCGGGTAATGAAAATAGTAAACGGGGACTAATTTTGAACCTTACGAAAGGAACGTTGCTAAACATTCTGAGACAGAACTTTTCTTCACTCGGAACTCCAATTCGGATCGATCATCCTCAGTCGACATATCAGCTGATCACAAACCATTTCAGATGTTGGCGAGTCGTTGTTCAGAATAGCAAACTCCACGTGAGATTTGTGTTCTGGGGGCAACACCGCAACACCGATCTCGACTCCGGAGGATGGCAAGGAGAGACGTCTCATTTCGGTTACTGGAAAAGTATCAAGATTGGTAACTCGATCTATGTGAAACTTATAAACCTTGTGGTTCATAAACCATTTCCTGGGTCTCCGCGAAAGGGATTTTCAGAATGTTCAATCCAGATTTCAGTTCTTCCACAACTTCAGCAAATGGTAATGTGCACACGATACTCTGAATTGAAAATAGTTGATAATTTCAGTCCTTGTGTTTGCTTTCTGTTGAAACCCCTATTCTCTTTCTCAATTTCTTACTGTCTTGTTTTGGTCGCCAGCCCTCCATGCCCGCCTAAGTAAGAAATTGGCTCAAACTATTTCTGTTATAGATGCTAATCGAGTTTCGAGAAAAGGAGCAATAGCACCTATTTATAAACAATTTTTCCTACATCACCAGAGATCGTCCCCTCTCTTACTCTGACTCGATCATCCATGCTTCTGGTGGTTTGCTCCGGTGTTGACATTCCCGAAAAAGAAGTCGAAGAGAAGCCGATTGCAGTTGCGGGTCGTTGGCCGAAAACCACCTCTTGAGCCTGGGAAAACTAATTTGTGCACTGCTGCAGTTATATGTGATCTTACATTTTTCTGGAATATGCTAACGGGATCGAATGAGGAAGCGGAAGGAGCGATGTTGTGCTGTCGGTTATACTCATCGGTTATTGAGATTTGAGGACAAGCCAAAGAGCTTCCTTCGTTAGTAATTCTGAAAAAACAATTACAATGGACTATAACAGTGATGAATCTTACTGTGATTGTGCACAACCATGAGATAAGTTTTTGAACTCCTTGTGTAACCTGGTTATGTCGTTGTTTGTTTGCAACGCATCCTTGAAGATTTTCTCAAGATGAGTCTGTTGCTGCTGGGATAATGTAGGTGAAGCCCAACTACTCCTTCTTTCTGCTGGCGGTGCTTTAGTGTACGGTGTTCTCTGATATCTAGGAATAGGGTTTTGGATTCCTCCTCCGAGCTGATTTCCGAGACAGTGCACTGTGTTTCTTTTTCCTCCATACTTAGCAAGATATGATCTTCCTTCTTCTTCTACAGTCGGGAATGAAGCGGGATTCGCAGAAAGATTTGCGAGATGCTGTTGCAAATCAAAGTTCGTTGGTAGTAACGTTTCTCCTGCTGAAGCTCGTCGTTCGCTTTTTGGAACTGGCAACATCTTGGAATAGTCGGTCATCGGGAAGGCTCCAAGTGCTGGGTGCAATGATGGTAGCGGGAATTCAGCTGCTTGACCTTCCGGCATCGGAGGGAATCCAAGGGGAGTCATCATGAAGTTGTTGAGCAAAAGATTCGGCGGTGGAAACTGTCCCATCATGTTAGGTGAAAGAAGTTGTTCACTTGCACAGAGTGTATGTCGTCTGGAAAAAATATTTTGGAAATTGAGCGGGAGATAATACATATCAAATTTTTCGAAATGTATGTCGACTGCGACTCATCTGTCGTTTTTCAGTACCTGTTCTCAAATCTGTTTCCGATAACATCCAATCCTCGTGGGACAGTGAACTGCCTGTCATGGTTCGGTTCCAAAGAGCTCAACGGAGAGTCGTCACACAGATCAGAATTTGATGAGTCATCTGAATCACAGTCCGGACTTGATAAGTTCAACTGTGCCAGCTGATGTGCAGAGATCGTTGGCGTCAGCGGTTGCTCGTCTATATTGGCCTTGCCACTCAGAATTGAACCCCTTGAACCTCGTCTTGGATACTCTTCACCTGTACCTGCAATTATTTTTACTACACCTCCATATGTCATCTTTTCAGTTCAAACCTTCAAGAGACCCCTTTTTGACCTTATCAGCCAACAGTTCGTATGTTGCGAAAATCGGGCTTTCAAAGTCGCGTCCCAACACAGCCTGAAAAATAATGACTCTTATCTTTTGACCGATGTTTTATGCATTTCTTGCATCAATCCTATTTATAGAACATTGTTTGCTGTTGTATTGTGTTTTTCCAAACGCTTTCAGTTCTGGTTCTTTTCCATTTCAAAGCACAGTGCAACACAGAATATGTGTCTGATAATGCATCAGTGTCTGGTCGATGAAACCTGATAAACAGGTTCGATTGAAAATGATCATTTGAGTGTTAATATACACTTATTGAACAGACCAATCCGCATATCACCATTTGCACCCCCTGCTGCTCTTTTCATGATGTAGCTGAACACAGACATTTTAGGAGTCAGTGAACCATAAAAGTATTCCGAGCAGAACGAATGAGGGCTTTTTATCAAATGTACAGCTACTGGCTCCGAAAAAAACTTTGGAGATCGCACGAAAAACGAGTGTGGATGCGGAAAAGCACTCACATCAATAATTTGCTCTTCGCTCCATTTCCCGTGCTGTTGCATGAACATCATTATTGTAGGATTCAGTTTGCTTGACTGCTGCCTGATGTCTATCGAACTGGATGGTATTGCTTCCAACAATTGCACCTGGTTTTTCTTCAAGTCACCCCTGATGAACATCCATCTGTGTTGAAGAACATTCTGTATTGCATATCGTTTTCCGGGATTCAAGACGAGCATTTTCCGGATGAAATCAGCACACTCTGAAAAAGCGAAAAACGACTACGTCATATCTCTCATCCGGAGGCCGGCACTCTTTCTGAGAAAACGGGGGGAGGGGGCTGACATACCAACAGAAACCCAATACGGAATCTTAACGACGCCGGAGAGAACGGATCTCTTGAGTTTGTTCACTGAATCACTCGGGAAAGGAAATCCGCCAGTCACAAGAATGTATAACAACACACCCATAGACCAGATATCAGCTTTCATGCCATCGTACGAGTTACCTGCAAAACGTTATACAATTTTCCTATTTGGATCCAACGAAGAAAAGAAACTTACCTAATAACAATTCAGGTGCTGCGTAGGGTGGGGAGCCGCACCATGTGTTCAACAGTTGATCGCCAGTTTGAAAATTTGAAAAGCCGAAATCTGGAAGGTCAAGAAGTCATCGGGTTGTACAAAGTCCGAGTCTCACCAATCAGTTTTATTTTCGAATCTTTGCCTATTAGAATGTTTTCAGCTTTCAAATCTCGATGAACTATTCCTTGATTATGTAGATAGGAAACTGCTGAAGCCGCTTCTGAGAACCACTTTCGAGCCACATCTTCCGTCACTCGACCTTTTTCAATCAGTGTTACATACAGTTCTCCGGTGCTACAGTACTCGCTCACAATGTACAGCATATTCTCCGCTCTCATGATCTGAAAATCTATGCATGTTTGAAAAGTTCAATATCTGATCATCGGTTACCTCGTAACATTTTGCAATGTGAGGGTGATCAATCATCTTTACTATTTTCACTTCTCGTTCCAACTTGACCAAGTTCTCCTTATCCAGTAATGATACATCGATACTTTTCACAGCCACCTGAAAGTCGTGTAATGAGCTGTGGTTTTTTTTTTGAGATCAAAGATCTCGAAGAAAGGTCACACCAAGATTTTTATTGTCAATGAACAGACGGAGGATCAAAGAAAGGATTTCAACTTGATTTCATCAGTCTGACGTTCACGAGATTAGTGGTCAAAGACTACAGTATTCTGAGCTGCAGTTTATAGCCTCCACTTGCTTATTTCATTACATTAATGTTTTATGCACAAAAATAAATGAGCAGCAGGTGTTGCATTCTGTGATCTATGCGAAGCAGATGAAAAGTATAATCGGAACAAACCTTGGTCTTTGCAATCTTGTGCCGTGCTATCCGAACTGTGGCAAAGTTGCCCTTGCCAATCGCCCGACCAACATCATATAGGCCTATCTGAAACGAAATAGTGTTCATGACTGAAAGGAAACTGTCTATCTTTCGTGTTTCACCATAACATATTTTTCTCCCACTATTGACTATATTAGCAATATTTGTTTTGTGAATGAATCGTTCGACCAGGCGGGCGCTCCGCTCTTAACCCCCATCTGCGCCTGTAGCACGCGTGCAGGAGGAAAAAAAAACGAATCCAATTATAATCGACCCCGATATGTGTCGACTCATCGCTATTTTTCAACGTTATGATCATTAGAGGCAAGGGGAAGGGGACAGCCAGTCCTGCGTCCTCAGACGAAAAGTAATTTTAGAATACGAGTTTGACAAACTTTGATCAGGCAAACAGACCTACTATCACTTCGAATTATATCATCAAAGTTAGCCCTACAAGGGGTGGTATTGTTGTGTAACAAGTGTTTATTTCACTACCTTTTGCATCGGAACCGAATAAGAAGGCGAATACGTTTTCCTCAGAGAGAAGGGGAGAGTCGAGTGAAAATTGAAGCTTTGAATGCTTGAATCCATATGCTCCTTCCCAACCGTCGGCAAGAACGTTGACGAGGGTTTATGGGTCTTTTCGGATGAAACCACGTCGGCAACTAGATTCTGGCATGATGAATTCATAGGGTTAAACCGCACATCCTTTTTTCTTGTTGCATGCATCCAAAAATTATTCGAGTTGCTCACGCTCTCATTTTTTTGCCAGCTGCTCGGACCCACTTAATGAGATCTAAAACATCTTCGGAGATGGAAGGGGGGAATTGGCAATAAAAATGCTAAAAAGCACGAGAGAAGGAGCTTGCGGCTAGAGAATAGCCAGTAAATTTTCTATGCAACAAGTAAGTACATAATCGCATCGGAAGCCGAGTTTTTTGGGAGGGAAGGCGGGAGAAAAATTGACAGAATCACGCAGTCAAAAACACATGAGTGTTTCTAATCGCTATAAAACGATTGATCACTCAGGCATGAATAATCGTTAAAGAAAATGAAAACCTTTCTGACAGTCTTCAATTTGAGTACCGAAAATTGAATTGAGAAGTGTAAAGTGGAGTGGCACATAACTCGTGGACTTTAATTGAAGGTTCCCGAAAAATTTCGATCTGAATTCAAAACACATTCTCCCGAAATTCTCCCATCGTCGCAAAAACTTTTCCCAGTAACTTCAGTTACTCATTTATCTTCTGGATAGAGTGACGTTTATCTACCGCAAACTCTCAAAGAAACGGGAAAGAAATTCCTGAACGGAAACGAAAAACTCTCAAGCATCCCCTAGTGTCCTGACGTTAAACTCGCGCCGCTTTGATGATTTATTGCCCAACGGACAGATGCGTGGGATCGGAAAGTATAGCGAACCATTGTTTGGAAAGTCGGGGAACATAAAATATCGGAAACGTGGGAACTACCATACTCCCATGTTTTGCATTATTTGAACTATGTTCCCTATGGGAAAAACCAAAAACTGCCAACAAAAAGAAAATGGATGCCATAAAACCCCTGGGCCCCTGAATAATGCCATTAGCACTCCAAATCATCTAATTAGGTGGTCGAATGGGTTGAGCAGAGAGTGGCGGGGGACAAGTACAAAGATTGATGGGTGGGAGAGAGGAGACAAAAAAAGAACACTCACCTTTTCAAGGCCCATACGCCGCCTTGGCGCAGCCATTGCAGAGTTGGTGTGGCGCCTGAATGCGACAAGATAGTGTCGTAAGTTAAAACAGAGAGTGCATAGAGTTTTACCACCAGACGCACATATACATACATACACGCTCTCACCCACTCACTCACTAACGCTCATTCGGCCCACTCGGCGTCTCTTATTTTCACACGCGGTTTGAGAAGACACTCACTCACGCTCACCGCCAAGGCGCTCGCACACATACACTACTTGCCTTCCCTTTTTCTTTATCGCACTGTGTTTCTCGATTCGCCTCTTTTTCCACTCCCACCATCGTTCCCTCTTTTGCTATCTCACTCTCTCACACTTAGGCCTACGGCATCCCAACCGGGGGCCCACACACACACACACAAACACACACACACAGGCAAAAACGCACCCCCCGACCACTGTCTCTTTTCCCCATCTTGTCTCAATTTTCTGTCTCGTTTTCTTCCACATGTCTCGGGCCCCGTTAAGAACTCTCCGGTTTTTCACGATCTTTCTTCCTGACTCACACACTGCCTTGAGGAGCTCCGGTGCGGTTAGGGTTGCGTGAGCAAGTTCAAAAAACTTCTCACTTACCTCCACGGTTCATTGAATCACATGCCATTCACCACGCTCTTGCATTCGTATAGCCGTGATTGTGGCCGTGTAAGATTTATTATTTTTCTTCATCTCTAATATCTTCTCGTGACATAGAACTATTGCTTGCTGACATGTAGATGTAATTTTGAGGCTTCTCGAGAAAAACTTCCATCCCAAACGTTTAAATGTCTAGAAGAAGAAAACTTAACATTCAACAAGGGGCACGTAAAAACAACCAAGTAGAAAAATGATGATAAAGTAAACTGGGAGGTGAAATCAAAACGAGATGAGGAGAAGACAAATGAGGAATCTGGGGGAAGCAAAGTGAAACGAGATGACAAAGAGAAAAGCTAGACATAAAAATGGGTACAGGGAGCAAAGAAAAGGCAAAAGGGGCTGCCCTCGCGGAGCCACCCTATTTCCCTTGGCGATGAAAGGATGGCTTATCTAATAAAATGAGATTGGAGAGCATGGGAGCGAAGAGGTAAACACGCAAAATTGGAAACGTGGTATGGCGGGTGGTGGTGGTAAAGCATATACACATTCCAAAAAGAAAGCTGCACGATGCTGCCAGCTTGTGATCAATCTCCTTTTTTGAAGCATCCATGTGCGTGGAGTCTCATTGAAGGCTGCAAAGTTTCAATTTCTGAATACAACCACTCTAACTTTAAGTACCAAGTGGAACATTTGCTGCGATGTATATGCCATGTTTCTCGTATACGTGAAGTCCTGTTTCGTTCTCATCAGCCAAAAGCTCTTGGCGTGTTGATATACCCGTGATAATTCTTATTGTGCTCCTGAGGACCGAAAGTTCATAAGGACACACTCATCGGCAGATCAAAATGTTATGAAAAAAATCATATGATAATCTGATCTCATTGTGACTTCCAGAATCCTTTGGCGTAATAACATTGATTTATCCTGCTGTTTTTGTGTTATATTAATCCCTGACGATAACACCTCCGAAAACTATGCCGTCGTCGTCATATGATTATCCCATTATCTCAGAACCATTCCAATTCATTGGACACGTTCTCCCTCAGATTATCTCAAACGGGGTTCAGAAACAAGTAACTTCATACAATCGAATCGGCAACATTTGCGATCGCACACCTGACATTCGAACCTGCCAATACCAGTGTGGACTCTTTCGTGAGTTGTCACCCGGCTAAATGATGAAAGGTTTTGCCATAAAGTACAGTTTAAAAAACTTCCATAATTCTCGCGCATGTATACTTCCTCAAAAAACATGAACGCGGTGCTGTGAAAGTATGATTCATCTTCATATGCTTCCGGAGTTTTCGAGAAGTCCAAAATTTCGAGTTGCACTTTTTTCACACAAAACCGGAATTAGCTCCACTATAAAACTCTGCACAGCCTTATAAATCACAGAAACTCGCGAGTTCACTAGGGTGGTTGACAAATCACCTCAAGCAATATATTTAAAACATTTAACCCATTGCTCGAACTCGCCCATATCCGCATTAAGTTTGATAAGGAGCTTCTTCAGCTTGATTTCGTTTTCGTAACGTTTGTCGCAAAATGGGCACTGTGGAGACCCTTTGTTCACATATCCACGCTTTATTCTTCTCATGCTTTAAACGTAGTCTGGTTAGTGCTTGTTCTCGTCCGATTTCTCACCAAGTGGTTCACTGCAAGCTCTTGAGATAAATCTTCCACTGGCAAACTCTCCAGCACAGAAGCTGGAATTCTCTGAATTTCAGCTTCCTCTTGCTGATTCCGTAAAAATGGCACAAAGAGCACAGGATGCTTATCACAAAAATGTTGTTCATACACATTTTATTCAGTTATTTCGATGGTAGCTTCGTTTCATTCTGTTGACAAGCAGAAGCAAGCATGTTCTGAACTTCGGCATAATGGTATACTGAAAACTTGAATGGATCTCGGTAAATCTCTCCAGAATGATGCGTTATTTTTGCGGTAGCTTCAATTCTCCACGGATTTCTCTGGCAAAGTTACCAACTCCGAACAGCTGAGCATGTTGCTTCTCATCATCATGTTCTTCATCGAGTTTATTTTCTCACCCTTTCAAAATTCTGCATTGGCTTACTGGCTGCACTGAAAACTTTTACTAATGAAAACTTTCACGAACTTGAAAAAGTGATACCTCCATTTTCATACGAGTTTTCGAAATCGTTCTCATCTCTTTCAGTTGTCTCTCCGCCATAAAAATAAAATGAGCAAATTTTCTGATATCAATATTCAGGCTTCTAACTTTTCCATTTTTGTTTTTGAAAAACTCCGAGTAGCTGATATCAACGTGGGTTGAAATATTTGGTCATTACCTGAAAAATTATGTTGTGGACATCCATGGACAGCCAAAACGAAAAAAATAAGAACTTGCAATGAGGATTTCAATCAATTTTCAAGTACTGACCATGATTTGAACGGTCTATTTTCAGAATCTCGATTTCAAGATGACACTCCTAAGAACGAAAAGTTGAACTCTGGGAAGAAAAAACTAATAAGAACCTCCACAATATCAACGTTCCATGAATGTTCGTAAATCAACAAGGACAAAAAATGTCAGTCTCTCCCATACACGGCCCCATCAGAGATGGGCACGAAGGAGACTCAGATAACATGCGTTCGGAAATGAACAACATGGAAATTCAGTTTAAGCGTGATAATCCCGTTCGGTATTTTGATTTTTGAGAGAATGAAGGATTAATTAATTTTTTATTTGAACTTGATACATACAACCGGGAAATTTGAGAAAAAGACACCACTTTACACGTGGCGATTAAAAAAACGGAGAGCTCAGTCATCAGATCAAGGCGTCAGTTTTTGGTCACTATCCACGTACCACCGCCATAAGGTAATAATGATGCAGATACCTGGAAATACATTTTTTGCTAAATAAATCAACTGCTGTGTTTTGGTCTATTTCACTAGTTTGTTTTCAACTTACTCGAGGGTCTTGTTTGATGCGTATGTTCATATTTCGGATCACCCGGTCATCATTGGTCATGTGATCGATAGAAGACATCACTCCACCACCGTTCAGTGCCTGAAACAAAAAAAAATACTGAAAAGGAATACTGAAACATAGTTGAGGGACCTGGTTGATGATGAGAAGTCCTCCACTACGAATAAGCCTGATCGCGTGTTCGTAGTCATCCAAATAGTTTTCCCGTTTGAAATCATCCAGAAAAACGAAGTCAAACGTGTTAGGTTCGTTAGTAGCAAGACGTGGCAAAGACTTTTCAATGCTCTCAGATGTTCTCATTTGGATTCTTGACATTTGAGTTGAAGTCAGTTTTCTCGCATGTTTCTGACCAATTTTGTCCCAAAATACCGCATATGCTGGGTGTTCAAGAGCAACCACGATTCCTCGAGAGTCGACTCTTTCAGCCACTCCAAGAAGTCCAAGACCAGTGAAAACACCTGAAATGTGAGAACAGTGTCTTGAGAGATTTTGGTACATAGAACTAACCAATAACCAAACATCTAGATGGTCTGTACAATGACATCAGAGTCTGAACCAATTGAACCACTTCTGGTGTCACGGAGCTGTGCCAGGAGATGTGCTGGGGAAGAGATGTTGCTGTTTGAGTATCCTATAAATCTATTAGATTTTTCTGTCAATTTTTAGATAATACCCTGAGGAGATCTTGAATGGAGTTATCTATCATTGTCGAGTGACTGTAGCAGTACTGGAATAGTGGGTCTGATGTTTCAAAGCTTTTCAGTTTGATGGAACATCTCTCCTCGGGCACTGAAACTCTAGAATTCGTTTCAGGAGTTTTTAGTTTAATTACCGCATGTGTCGTATTTATGAATTTGTGGAGTTGATGTGACTGCGATTTTCTCACTTATTGGTGGGCGTGTGAACTTTCGCGCCTGAAATAATACAACGTTTGGAATAACAAAAATGAAATCATACTTTTATGATAAACGGAATCCCGGCTGTTGAGCTGTACACTACTTGAGATTCAGTTGGAGGGGTTGGATAAGAGACAGTTGTAGTAGATGGTTCTTCGGTCGTGGGGAGATCAGTGGGAATCGTCATGGGGGTTGTGAAAAAGACGGAAGTGGTGTATTCTGGAGTGACGGATGGGGTAACTTTCTTCCAAACATTGTTCCGGATCAAAGAAGATGGTCGAATATAGTGTTCGGTAGAACTGCAAAATTGAATATTTCGATTTGAAACAGTGCCTGTTGATCAAACCTAATTATAGGCTCAGCTGTTGGAACAGACGGTCTAGTAGTGGTTGGCCAGATTTGGTATTGTGGTTTCGTGAAAACCTTCGGTGGTTCATTAGAAGTTGTAGTGGTTGGAGAGATAGTAGTACTTCTTCTAGTGGTGGTTGGTTGAAAAGTAGTAGTCGTGGTAGTAGATGGAGTCGTGGTGGTCGTTGGAGTAGTGGTAGTTGTGCTGGGTGTAGTAGAAGTCGTTGTGGGGCTCGTAGTAGTAGTAGAGGGAATATTAGGAGAAAAAGTAGCGAATCTGACCCTCTGTGTTGTAGTGGTGAATCTAATGATATCTGTAAAAGGCGATTTTTGGATGCGAACATATTCTGCAGTATCTTACCATTTTCAGTTGTATAATCTTCTTCTGTAGTAGTAGTCGGCGCTCTTGTCGTTTTCACGAACTTGATAATTGTTGGTTCTGTGGTGGTTGTATATCGAAATCGAGGTCTTGGATCATAAGTGATTGGAATCTCTGGTACACGTGTGCTGGTTGTAAAATGTGGAGTGGTGTATGGAAAGGTGAAGACAGTTGGTGGAGGTCTTGGTGTTGGAAGTGTAGTTGTTTCAGGTTTGTCGACAGGTATAATTTTCGGACGAAACCTCTTTGTAGTTTTTGGAGTTTCTAAAAGTTGGTGTTTTTATTGATATCATTGGTTCAGGAATTACGTGTAGTAGTTGTCAGATTGAAGATCTCTCTCAAATTCGACGCAATTTTCATTTTGTCATCATTCCCGATCGCAGATGTCAGATACTGGCCAATGTTGTTGAACAAGTCTTTTCCTGAACCTGATAGATTAAAAGAAAGTTACGAACGCTTTAAAGAAGTACCAAATTCCAAAAAAGAATACTGTGAATCTGGCTCATTAAAGTCCAACTTTTCATGAAACGCTGTTTGCTTCAATGTTTCAAACATTGATCCCAAGTTTGCCTGAAATGTTAACTTTATAATTTCTAGTTAGAATGAAAACAGATGGACTCACAAATGGTAGCCATATGAAGCCATCAACTGTTCTGGTAGATATTATAGTTAAGATTATTGGAATGAAAAGTCGCATCGTAAGCGGTTATGAAAGTATGAGTCTAATCTAGCAAACTGTCGGCAGTGTCTACCAAGATTGGAAAAGAGCTTGTCAAAAAATTAGGTTTGTTCCCCTCGCGTCTCATCGTGTCGTCCACCCCGCTTTTGACAGCTCGTCGTTCTCCGTGACATGCGATGAAAAACGGAAATGTGTTCGGTACGAGTGACCCGTGTCCACACGCGCCTCAGAAAAGCAAACCGTCTCGGATAGGAGGATCTCGAAAAGCTAAACCAAGGATCGAGGTGAGAAGGTTTGGAGGGATCGAGTTACCGTTTAGTGCACTTTTCCTGTGTACATAGATGTTATTGCATGGAGATCTTCAGCTTGTCATTCGGAAATATTTACATCCTACTACCCTCGACCGGTCTATTCGTTGCGGGCTGAGAAACAAGCAATCAGTGAGAAACCGGTTTGGAGGAAGAAGTTGATAAGATTCACTTCCGTTCTCGATGATAATTATCACGGCTTTTTGATTGAATATCACACATGTTTGATTTACAAATTGAGGTCAGTGCAGATGTGTGTTTCAATTGATTGTTTCGAGCCGCATACATGTTGAATCATTAGAAATATGACAGCATCAAGATGTGCAGTACTTTGACAGGAGTTGAACAAAAATTGTCATGTTTTCTGTGTTTTGCTTTTTGTGAATCTCTTGGACGCCCAGAATGGCGTTCATCACATGACAGAGTTTAAACCTGAGATTTACTTCTGTAGTTCATCTTTGATGATTCCACATTTTTTGGTGGTATTTAGTGACGGTAACTTGTCAATGATAGGTGTTAATCAACAACCTATCCCTTTTTCACATTTCTTCCGCTGATTTCCATTCAAACTTGTCTACTAATATTCAATGAAGGACAGAAAATCAAAAGAAACACCCACAAACGGTGGGCCTGTCAAGAAACAATTGTTAGCGTGGTTTTCATCGGTGAGAAAACTGGGAAGCGCCACGCCCGTCCTCGCCGACGCCGTCTTCATTTTGTGTGTCGTGAATCAATCCAAACTCCCACCACATTTTTTCGGTATCTGGGCGGCACGCAGATTGCGAATTTCCCGAACTACCCTGTACGACCGATTTATTTTGTGGGAAAAAAGGCGATAAATCCATCGCTGTGTTGGCCGTCTCCAAAAACAAATCAGTTTATCATCTCCGCTATTCGCTTCTCACCTCCGGCGATGAATTACGATCGTCGTTTCTCGCCAGAGGCGAACCACGACTATTCAAACCGAACCACGAACTATCGGGACTCTCGATCCCAGCAGATCACTCCACGTGGTGGTATAGATTCAAGAGCTAACCTCTATGGTCGTGAATACCCAACACTCCGGTCAAGATCTCAAACCAATGTTGATCAAGACTACGGTGACCGTTTTTCTCAACAAGCTCCATTTTTTGATAGCAGAGGACTTGACACCAAATCCAGGTAAGCTCACCTTTTTCTATTTACCTTTTTAGTTCGATCACAAAGTATTTAGTTTTATGTTTTTCATTTCAGAAGCAAGTCTTTGGATAACCGAGAGTTCCGAGGATATGACGATGGATACTACCGAAATGAGTATTCAAATCAAGATGGAGGCATTGTTATTCCGATTCGCCGTGACATTGGCCGTGACGCTCAATACGATTATCGTGCTTCTCCACAAACACGTCATAGAGAAGTTGAACCATATGGATATGATGATCGTCGTCCACCAATCAGCCAAGAAGTTCACATTCCTTACAATCGCGATATTCGGGAACCAACGAGAGAACCGATCAGAGAGCCAATCAGGGAACCACTCCCAAGAGATTTTCCGCCAAGAAGATCGTTCGATGGAAGAATGGGAGACAGTCCAAAATCATATTCTTCTCGTTTCAAGGAGCACTCCACCAGAGACCGCCGAGCGATGGAATCCAGTCGTGGTGGATTTGGAGATGACTTCGACAGAGAAGAGTATGGAGCAGTTCAACCATATCGTGGACCACCAGTAGGACCCATCAGTGGAGTTGCTGCTGGAGGTGGAGGATACCGATCGAGCAGCTATCATAGATCCCATCACGAGTCTCATGGTGGTGGAGGTCATGAGTCATCGTTCGGAGCATCACGTGGAGCAATCACTCAACAGCCCCAAGTGTTCCATCCGGATATGAGACCGGTTCGACCAATTCAGCATCACCGGGTGCAGTGCTGTTGTTTCAAGTTTGTTTGGCCACCATGGAGCTATGAGAATTCCCCACCACCCCAACCAATCTATAGAAACATTTGAGAGTTTTCTTGAATAGTGACGTAATTTTTTTCTTCTATATTTATATTTTCTTTTGTTGTAATTGTTCTAGGTTCCAAATGTTTTCTTATCATCATTTTGATGTCTGACGATAACTCCCTCATTTGCTCCCAATTCTCAAGCTCACTGTCGCTGCCAATTGTTTCATTTTTCGACTATCCAAAACTATCCAAATAAAGAGTAAACACAATGATGCCCCAATTAATCAGGTTGGGGTCATGATACGGCTTGATAACGGAAACTGTGTGCGACCAGAAACATCTGCGTCTTCTCTAATTCCAATGGCCTTGTTTTCGAGTTTCGCGCGATCGATCGTGTGGTTATCCCATCGACTTCGCTTCTCAAATCAAGTTGTTAGTGATTTACCGGGCAAACAAAATTAGGCTGAAGATGAAAGAAAGAAACGTTAAAACATTCGTTGGACATTGGATAACAAAATCTTCATCGTTCTCAGCAGTAAGAAATAGAAAACTGTACAATACATAGAGCCGGTATCTTGAAAAATCTACCTTGTCAATATCCTATAGTTGAGCAAATGCTTTCACACTTGTTTTTTAAATTCTGAAGTAGTTATTGAAATCTCATGCAAAAATATGACGGCGTGTTGTGAGTTACAAATGATAAGTAGCTTCCCGAGTTTTGTGTTGAGGGTTTTGGTCGGCTTCGTAGTCATACAAGTAATCAAACTGGCTCAGGGCGTTGCGGACGTCTTCTCCTGAAAATCAAAAAACCTTTTGAATAAATTCGGCCGAGAGATATACCATTGATGCTGGGACTTCGCAGCTTGGCGCGACTGTTGCTTCTCGAATCATTGGGGGTGTACTCGAATCTGGAATTCCTTTACTTTTATTGCTCATTTGAGTCAATTTACTGCCCGAAAACATGTATGACTTGAGTCAAAACGGTAACTCACTTAGAGGTTTTGCTCACTCTTCTCGGACCTGCACCCATTCCACTTTCAATGTTGATTGGAACATAAACCACTTGTCCATTCTCATTGCTATATGCAACGGGAAGATCAAAATCGTGCTGAGTTCCTGACATGGAGTTCTGAATTTCAAGAGGAGAAAGTGGTCGGCTCGTTCCCTCGTGGTTTCCAGCTGTAGCATAAAGTGGTGCCGATACTGGCCTGTTCAAAGTAGATGACTGAAAATAGGCAGTTTATAGACTACATGTTGTTGAAACTAACCGATGAATCTCTTGGTTCTGGAGATGTTATTTTTTTGTTGTATACAGAACTAACAACAGGCTGCTGTGGGAACAAGTATGAAAATCCGGCATGAGGTTGCTGTGCTTCTACAATCGGAGGATCCGCAAACCGAGCACGAGGAGAAAGAGCACTTGATAATCTTCTGGACGGAATTTCAGAATCTTGCTTGATGATTGGAGATACTGGAGTTGGGGAAACAGCTCGATATGGCGTTCGGGAAGCTGATGAAGGGGGTCTTGCAGAAACAGGTCGAAGTAAAGTCCCTGGATCATCATCACGGATAGCCAAATCATGAACACTTCTTGACAATGTTTTAACTTGTTGGATGGGGTGATAATGAACTTGTTCCTTTTGACTGTTGTTTCCAAAACGTTTCAATCCTCTTGGTGCCATTTCAGGGGAGTCGTTTTCAAACTCTTCTCTACTGAAATCCACATTCACATATAGATCCCTGTTATTGACAAAACATACTTTTCCCTGAAAACCATCGCACTCTCACTCTTCGCTCGTCTCATCGCCCCGAACGGTTCTCGCCTCTCGGTTGCATATCCCATTCTGGACGGTGGAAGAGGTGAAGATGGTTCTGAAGAAAAGGATGGAACGGTCTCACAACGTTAAATCTGATTCTCACCAGCATAAGAACCGTGCGATAGTGTTTGCGATCTTCTGTCATAAGTCAAGCGTGGTCCAGCACCTCCCTCAAAGTAATAGTTACTGCCGGCCGCTCTGCCTCCTGATCCGGCGCCCTGTTTTCGGAATCTCTGTCGTTCCACATTTTTGATCACCGATGAGACAGGCTGGAAATGGAACGATTGTCCACAAAATTTAGAAAAGCTCACCATCATTTTGGAATTTGGTGTAAGCCTCCGGCTTCTTTCAGAAATGCTACTTCCATCAACTTCCGACGTTCCATAAATATTGTTATGTTCAACACTTCCCGATCCCCCTACATATTGGTTCAACGATTTCCACGCATTCAATTCATCTATCAGAGTGTCCATTCCGCCATATGAGGAATTCGGGTAACCAATGAGCTGGAACAAGTTGTGTTACAATGAATAGCCTAACTGTAGGCTACCTACTTTCTCTACAAAGTCGGGATTATACTGCGCCAATGACACTTCCGATTTCACCAAAGCTCTATGAACTGGTGTTGGGGCGCAGGCAATCAGTTTGTTGAACAATCGGGCCACCAGAATCTGAAAATGCCATGTGTTTCCAGATTTCTGTGCACATTTCAACCTGAATGTGTAACTTCTTAGTATGTAATCCATGCTTCAACTGTGCTACGAAAATTGAGAATCTCAAGTAATCTCTATTCCTGGCCGCCAAAACTGTCAATGCCCTCAACAAAATCACAAATCCTTGAGGTTGTTCGAGGAGAAGTAAGAGGATCTGAAGAAAACGGCATTCTAATTTGTCAAACAACACAAATGGGTAACCTCCAGTGAGTAGCATTTGGAGTCCAGCTGTGGCGAATGAATAGAATACATAATGGCATCCAATCCAGTTGAAGTTTCGAGAAATGACTTCCATGATGATTCCTATGCAATGGGAAACCTTGTATTAATGGTTTGTGTTCTTTTCACTTACAGATTTCTCCAACAACAACTTGATGCTTTCGATACAATCGGCTTCTGCAACGGCTGCTTTCCTCTTGCGATTTGCATTTGTGGAGTTTCTATTCAACAGATAGGAAATTTTAGATCCAGAACTTTCGAGATTATTATTCACGATTCCTTGAAGGACGATAACAACTTTTCCGAGTAGCTCGATTCCATTGATTGGCTTTGATACGAATTCATGAGAAAAGTGTTGAGCCCTGGAAATAAAAACAATTCAATGTCATGTCGGAAGCCAACGTCAGGCAGGAGCAAATATTGTGGCTTGGCTATCAGTGCGCAGTAAGGGAAGAGAGAGAAAAACGTTTCTAGAACCGGTCATTGTTGTATTTACTTCTCAGTCGGAGTTAAATAATGGCCACGGGAGTGCACAAAGTTGAGCGGGAAAATTAGCGCAAGAAATTTGATGAATTCTTTTGTTAAAGGCAGCATGAAACTACAGAAGAAGATTCAATGTTTCAATAAAGATGATTATTGTAGGTTCACGAAGAATTCTTTATTACTCTGTATTGAAAATATACAGTAACTTTGCAAGTGGTGACCAATTCTTACTTCAATTAATTAATGAGAACGGGCGACGAATTGTACATGTAGTTGCCCTAGTCTATCCATAGCCATCAGTAAATGATACCCATAAAGACACACAAAAAAACAAATCAAACTATCACTCAAAAGTGAAAAAATAACACTTTTGATCCTGAATCGACTAGAAAATAGTCAATTGACGAAAGGTTTCGGATTTCACTGTTTATTTTATTAAAAGTTTCAATAATATTTGGCTTCTTCAAGCTTTATGGCAAACTTTCAATTTTGATTCTCAACCTTTGGACGTTTCAAATTAAAACTTACTTCAGAGAGTCAGCGAGTATTTGATCCTTCAGTGACAATAAAACAAAACCAGCATCGGACAAGGAGATTCCGCTGCCTGAAACTGCAAACTATTGAAATCTAGTACCTCATATGTTGCCATTATTTACCTGAAGGAGTCGATTCGGGATTCTGAATAAACCTCCGTAATTGGTCGGCAAGTAAACGTGGCGAGTTAACATTCCGATCCATTATTACTCAACCTTTTTGTCGAAGGAACATGAGGTTGAGCCAAATGTGTCGAGTCAAGTTCTGAGTGAGGAAGGGGGAAGGCTAAGTGGTGGTTAGCAATCAGGCGAGGTTTGTAGTGAATGCTGCTGCGGGGCGCTATGTGTGTGGTGGTGGTGGTGTGCCAGTTGAAAGCAAACAGTACCTCCCGATGAAGGCTT
This sequence comes from Caenorhabditis sp. 40 LS-2015, assembly GCA_900536305.3. Taxonomy (NCBI): domain Eukaryota; kingdom Metazoa; phylum Nematoda; class Chromadorea; order Rhabditida; family Rhabditidae; genus Caenorhabditis; species Caenorhabditis tribulationis. The sequence continues at coordinate 290,417 of LR544328.1, forward strand.
GAAGACTCACTGGGGCTGCCGCTGTCTGGCTGCTGTTTCTGCGGGATTTCTTGGGCTGCAAGCGTCCCTACCGGTGAGCGGAAGAGAAGTCGAGAGTTTGCCAAGAAACACTGCGACACATCGTGAACGCAAACGAGAGGGTAAACATAATGGGAAGAGAGCGCGGGTTAAGCAACTTACTGACACACGGATCGGTACTAACAACCGGTAATGAGATGTTGAAAAAATTGAAAAAAATGAATTTTTTCACATAACGGAAAGTTGGAAAGACTCTCAAAAGTCTGAAAGATGGTTTGTCTGTCCACCTGCCAGATGAACTATTCAGTGAATGTTTCTGTTGAAAGAATAATTTCATACGTATCACCGAAAAACTTGTATACGTTTTGCAATTCACGCATATCGGAGTGCGGGTGTATCATTAGAATTCTTTATTTGAGTACGCATAACTGAAAACATTATTGACATGAACTGATTGTTACTCAGAATATTCAAAATATGAAAGAAAACAGAAATGAATTGAGGGAACTGAGGTTTGACATATTCGAGTATCGTATGATATCTTAAACTTTGTTTCAGCTCATTTTTTGCTTGACGAAAATGGAACCAAAAACAAAGATGGCGTTATGAAAAGACAAGCGGGAATAGGAGCACCAAAGTAAAGTCAGTTGGGTGTCATCCACTCATACTCGTGATTTTCAAACTAAAAGGTTTCACTGACGGCAGTACGGATTCGATCAGGGATGAGGGAAAGGGTGGAAGACGTGGATGATAGCAATACAAAATGCCGGCTGACAAGAAAAAAACAAAGTAATTACGAGAAAATTAAATATTGACGGAAGGAAAGGAACTGTGACAACTGTGACAAACACGGCAACAATATGAGTTTGGCAAGTGAGAGAGAAAAGAATAATTTGGACAATTTGTAGATTTGTTAAACATAAGTACTTTATATGTGTTGTGAACCTCGTCGTTTGTGATTGATTGAAAATTTGGAAATATGGAGCTTCTTGTTCCAATGAAGAACACTCCTTAGCGTCCATAGGTCATGTATCCGTAGTAGCCAGTGTTGTAATGATTGTAGCATGGATAGTTGCCATATCCACCATAGGTATTGTAGTTGTATGGCACAACAGCTCCGGCTCCAGCTCCCTTTTCGTAGTAGGGCAGCATGTAGGCCTGCTTGGCAGACAATGCTTCATCCTCTTCTCTCTGAAATTTTGATCGTCTATGTCGGGTTTTAACTCTTCCCAGAACCTTGTCGCAAACGGTTTCTTTCAATCTTCTAAGACCTATTCCGACAAGGGTGACCTAATTTTGGAACGAATTAACGTATATCCAGTGCCAGGCGGGGACATTTTCTTTTTTGCTGATCCTAATTAATGATACATACCGATAAAAAGGAGGTACAAACAGAAATGTTTTTCTGTTAACTGACAACTGTTACACGTTCCGATCAGTTTGTTCGTTATCAAACAATAGAAAATTTTCGTAACTTTTCCGAATTTCGTTTCCTCACTAGATATGACAAAAGAATGTATTTTCACAGTCATGCATGATGCCCCTAAACGTTTCCGATGCTTGCCCAGAACATGAATGTTTTCGGAATTCGTAATAATTCTTCGTTTCCCCAAAACGTTAGAAGCGAAAACGGATTGTGAAGTCGTCATTCGCCGCGCAACTCAAGGACAAAGTCCTAGTATTAGACGGTATCCGAGAAATTCCATAAAACCGAGAGAGATTTATCCGTGAAAGATAAGACATTCTTTCGGCAGAAAGAATATGATCTCTTTGGCATTATACAAACCTTCAGAGCCGCATATGCAAAGAAGAAGAATGCACTGGAGATGACAGTGCTTCCGATGCCGATCCACGAGACGATGTACGACCATCCGTAGTTGTGACGAGATGTCAATTTGAGGACCTGAAGCATAATTGACGATTTCCACATACATCAGGGTGTATCAGCCTTGAGACTAGTCAATTCGAAAACAATCTACATTCAGGGATCATTCGCTCTAAACATTTCTTCGCGATCAATTCCGATGTCTAGTTGCCTCTCTTATTGTACTCAACCTCAGTTTGAATTAAATCGTTTCAAAATATTGGGATAAGATTTTAGTTTGAAAATTCTAAAATTGATGCCATTTTCACTAGAAGTTTCAGTTCTCAATCTTATCCTTTAAGACTTCAGTTTCACAACTTCCTCTTTTGCAATCTTTCAATTTTTTCTTGATGTCCCTTGAAAATAAAATATTACAAGAAGTAGCCAGGTGATTGTGTCCGGACTTTCACTCATCTTTCAACACTTAATAGAAGTGTCGACATGGAGAAAGAAACAAGAGAGAGAGAGAGTCCAACTATCCTGCTTTGTAAACATCGGCAGAACTCAAGTGATTCTACGCTCATCTTGTCTTGACTGGCATGCCTACCTGAATTTTTTAAAATGAATCAGACAAGGCATTTTGGAAAAAGTTAATGTAATATAAAAGTTTTAGAGGTTTTGGAGTTTTATATTTGTAAGGTATCACTCACTGGTTCCCAGGACTTGTAATATGGCTCAACATCAAGGGTGTATCTCTCACTGTAGGCAACATAGTGCCAGAGAAGCATGGCAACTGACATCGAGAGACCTAAATAACTCATTCCTTTTTTTCTCCTTTTCCAATACTACCTGCGAGAATGAGCATGACTCCAGTGCTCATGGTGACCTTCTTCGAACGGCTCCAGCATCCAATCATTCCAATGATCAAGCCCAACAGACCGATAACAATACCTGAACAAATCAAAATGTGCATTAATGTCAATATTTGGTCAACTCGGATCGTGACACCTTGTTGTACTCTATTGCACAGGTTATTCCTGCTATTTACTACAAAAAGTAATCCGAGAAAACGGCATAGACGATTGTTAATGCACTGTTCAAGTTTCAAGTGCTAAAAAATAATCATGATTCAGAAAACAGTTACCGATATAATTCGCATAGTTATTGACATTGAAAGTGATCTTACCGAGTATATAAGCTACGATGGTAGCCTTGGCAGCATAGTGACGGTAGAGCTCGTTGCTGGAGAAGTGTTCCCTCTTAGATTCCGGGACCATGAACTCATTGTTCCAGATACAAATTGATCCCATCTTGTTGAAACTTCCAACATCTAAAGATTTGAATTCTTGGTCTCTTAATTTGTTTCGTCTTCCCAACGCATTCTAATTTTTTTCAATTCTTGCCACTTTTCGTGACACCTCGTCGGCAATCAATTTTATTGGTTTTGACCTTGGTTGTTTCTGGTAACAAGTAACTAGTCACCAAAAAAGTCCACCCACACAAAGACACTTCGTTCGCTTGTTTTGGTTCGACAAGACTAGTAAGGTGCCAAAGACGATTAGAACTACTTAGAAACTTTTTGCGCTGAGAGATTAGCCTATGATGCAATATCAAAAAAGGTTTTGTACAATACGGCAAGCAGAAAGCTTTGAATACCAAAATCAAACCTTGTGGAACGGTATCAGGAAAGCAGAGATTGAAGAGACCAAAGTTGCGAGAAAAATAGACGATGCTGTGTCCGAAGGCGTTTTGAAGACGTAAACTCAATTCCGGCTCTCGTTTGAACGAATTGAGAATTTCCCTCCGATTCACCTGTAATAAAAAATGGGTCGTGAAATGAAGAGGTCCTAGATGATGTTCATTTGAATCATGTCTGCGCAGCACGTATGAATCACGTTGTTCTCTAATACTTCATTCTAATACGGACAGCTGCGATTTCATGTAGTCGTGAACCATTTTAAAGTCTTCAAAGTCCTCAAAGTCGCGCAGTCGGCAGGATACAAAAAAACGTCTTCTTGTTGTATATCCTGGCGGTAGCAGACGTTCTATTGTTACTTGCCCTATTCTTCTTCTTCTTCTTATTCTTAATGTGCGTTTCTGACCTTGTCCTTCTTCGAAATGCCTCTGCACTCGCCACCCTAATAGGAGGTAAGAAGGAACACGAGCAATCAAGAAAAAAGGACAGATACAGGGCCAGAAGGTGTACTGCCTTATATGGCATATGCAAATGTTCCTCATCTCTATGTCGTGTGCAAGGACTCCGCAGAGCCGGTTTCCTTTTGAAGCTCTCAAGCATCGCACTGGTGTTGTGTTGTCAACAAATAAAAGTATTGAGGATGGGATAGATAGTGGGGCGGCAGATGCGAACAGGACAAAATCGGGAAGTGAAGAGGAGCAAAATTTTGAGAAGAGCTGAGCTCTCCTTGTCGTTTTTTTTTTGTTTTTGTTTCTGAAGTGTGAATCGAAGATTTTGTCATGTTACCGCGTTCTTTGAGATGCGCAAAAAGGGAAAGGGTCTGTTTGTCGAAAAAAAGTGAATTGAAAACAGAAAAGCAATGGGGGAAGTAAAAAGATGTTGAATTGTCGAATTCCAATTTAACGGACAAAAAATGACGAAATGATTGGAAGTTACAAAACTGGAATTTGGAGGAAGGAGACGAACAAGGACAAAACGAGTAGGAAGAAAAAAATACGGACAACTGTCAATCCCAATAGTTGTACGTATGAAAAAAGAATCGGAATCCAGAACATAAAAATTATAGAGAAGCATTTTTTACTAGCTACTCGATCGGGTTTTTAATGTTCGAAAGAATTTAGAAACCAATACTACGTGGCTATGATTCAAAAAAAAAATAAACTTCTCTACTTTTCAATCATAAACAAGACCTGTCTACGAAATCCCAATTTCGCGGGCAGAGCTGCAAGCTTCAATCTGATTATATCTAGATTTCGAGAAACTTGCTGCTAGGTTATAAAACTGTTCCAATATTATTCATCTAAATGAATATTGCTTTCAAGGTCTAGATAATGATTCTGTTTTGAATTATAAACACAATGTGTTCACTGCTTTCCGCAATTTCTTTTCGAAGTATCTACAATTCAACTCCTCATATTTCAAACCTACGTACCTGAACTTCCACCCAGTTGTCTGCCACGAGTGCGAAGCTCACCAGTCCCAATCCTAACACCACAAAAACGGAGGCGAGTGAGAGGTAAACCGGCGATGATATCATTGGGGACCCTGAAAAACTGCGAATAATGAATGGCACTGATAAGTTGTTGGCACGGATTGAAGATACGGGGCATCAGGTATAGGAGGTCTACTCAAACGAACAACACCCACACGCACAGTCCACAGCGCGCGGAAGGACTGGGCGGGGTCAGCGGCGCTCTCTGTCTTACCGCTCACACACCTCCCTGTTTTCCTCTCTACCTTCGCTCTCTCGCTGCATACTCACAATATCGGACCGTACGATGGGAGGGCCCCCGGTAGCAAGATCGCATTCTTCTTCATCTTCTTCGCCTCACCGCTGTACGCACGGATGCCTAAAACATACAAGGTCATCAGATATGACCCCTCCTTGTATTCTCTTCGCCCGCTCCTTCTCCCTCTCTCATCCGCCTCATCTCTTCCTTCCTGCATCCATCTCTTCAAGATAGTTCGGCTTGATGATGACCTGGGTTACTGCAACTTATCGTCAGTGTATCTCCGGTGGTCCCCGCCTTTTCGGATCGAGAGATGATATGACCTTCTCGGATGTGATAGATAGCTCGGATAAGAGATAACACCGCAAAGTGTTGCAATATATGTGGTGGCAAGATATCAACTGATAGGGAAGGGATCAAGGGTGTGGTATTGCAAGTGTAAACTGGAAAAATAAGGAAACGCGAATGGTTTTCGGTATTCTCGAAAACGACAATTTCAAGGAAGTCACCCATTCAGAACTTCGAAGAAGACGTTTCCTAAACAGGTTGAACATTTAGAGGAATTCTCAATTCGAGAAACATCACAAGAAAGAATTCAAAAAAAGTGTTATTGTCCTAATAAAAGAAGAATTCCTCAGACATCATATCTTAAAAACAAAACATTTGTATCGTTCCCTCATTTCGAAAACAGTTTGAGTTAAATACCAAAAAAGAACACGCAACGGAAATAATTGGTCCATAAAAGTGTTACGGTGTTTTTTTCTGAAGAGAAGAAAGAGAAGAAGAATCCAAAGGACATTGTGAGGTCAGGCCAGCCATAAAATGCCAGATGTTAGCTGTAGCGATGGGGTCGCCACAGCTCTCAGAAATCGTCATTCAACCATTCACTTTTTTGCTGAGTAGTTTGTTTGATCCTTGTGACCAATTCCTAGTCCATTCATTCATAGATCTTAGTTTATCCTTCTAGGAATCTTAATTCAGCTCAGAGGGTTGAATTGAGGTCATGTTTTTCTTTTCCTTTTCCGATTAGCACTTTTTTGGCTGACACTAATTTCGACAACCTTCTCTTTTCCGGTCGGCCTCTTGAAGATGTTATCTCGAATCGTACATTTCCACATCACCCCCGATTTCATTGGCCCGAACCATTCCCCTTATCTCTAGCACATCTTCGCCGGGAGTCTTATCATAAGACCTCTAATGAACAATGAAGGTCTTTCTAATGAGGGACCAATGAAGTTCCCTCTGATAACCTCAACAAGTATGTATGCCCTAAAATTTGGATGAAAGAAACATTACTCATGCAACAACCTTTTTTGACAACTATGCACTGCATTTACGTGCAACAAAGGTCTTGAGAACAATAAGTTTCCGACGTTCCCCATACATTCACATCAGCTACCGTACAGTTTTTTGGTAAATGAAAGGTCTATTCATGCGTGTGTCCTTCCTAGTGTGCTCAATATTTGCTTCTCTATACTCCGATTAGTTTGGCACTTTTGTTTGGATCTTTCCCCTTCCAATAAACTCTCACGGTGTCAGTGTCATTCGGATGAGGAGTTTTGATGAAATTGAATACTGGAAGCTGTAGTTTGGCGATTGAATCGCAGTGTTCAAAAATCATAAACTGAAACTTCGTTTCCCTTTCTCACTCCGCCTATCGAAAGCTAACTATAGGTTCGGCTGAATAGATCATCATTCAGTTTTACATATTCAAAAGCTGGTAAGTTGCGAAACTCTTTCAACCATCTAGTAGAGTTTGGCAGACAAAAAACAAAGATAGTTTTTCCAGTGTGCTGTATCAAGATGAAAATTCCTCATCTTTCCTGCATACAGAGCATCCAGAAATTGAACATTTTATGATCGCGTTTTTATACATAATATGGGGTAATAAAATCAATGTTCCACCCCTCACTAGCGGGGAAAATATTATACACGGCATTTTTGAGCTCCATCAAAAGAATGCGCGCAGTCATGAGATATTTTGTTGAATTTCGAGGTCATTAAAAACCATGCCAGTTATACTCTTGTGTAACTGTACGTTTCTAATTTTCTGTTTTCACACGAATATTCTTATGGGAAAAAAGATGTTACGTCATACACTGTCCTCACCATCACCTGCGAATGGTGTGAGGAATGCAACCTTGCTCTACAGACAAATACCTCCACCAACTCATTGCGCACTATCCACATTGCGCGCGCTCTCCTCCACCATTCGCACCCACTCATCTTCGTCAGTTTGCGTCTTATAATCGAGCGACCTTTTGGTTTCTTAACGGATTAATGCTAATTTAATTGTTTCTTAGGTTTCTTTTCTGCCTCTCCCGCCTCTCTTATTCTTTCGTCTCTTTCTCCTATGAAACATTTGAATTTATCGTCGAAAGTGTTTGTTTTCCGAGTTTTCACACTTGGAAACTCAGCGATTCTCATGTTTAGTGAGTTTCTAGGAAAGAAAAATGTGTCGAGTTGATTTTCGGGAATATCTAAGATTGTAAAAAAAATTTCGCCCTTGTCCTTGTTTCTCGTTAGACCCGAAATTTTGTAAAAGTCTTTGAAATCACCAATGAGTGTGTTGTGGTGTAATTGACGACCGCTGGGAAAAGGATAACCGGGCTGGGACACCAGGACTCTGGTCGTCGGTCAGTTTTTCGAAAAATGGGGGACTCGCATCTGGTGTGGTCTACCAGATCGAATGTTAGGGACAACATACACACTCACTACTCCACCATCCATCCTCTCCCATTCACCCCTCGTCTGTGTCCACGCCACTCATACGCACACACAGAGCGAATGGGCTGTGTTTGGGGCAAGCAGTCAAAGAAGACGAAAAGGACGATGCATAATGTGTTAGAGGTTATTTTCTTTTCGGGTCCCCTTCCTCCTTTTCCCCCGGCCCGTCCACTCGTTTGTCATTGATCGTGGATGGATCGTTTACTTGTGGTTAGGGTGCGCTTTGGGGCTGTGGAACGAAAATGTTATGACGGCGAGTGCGCAACCCCTCTCCGAGCTCATTTTATATCTCATTTCATTCATTCATTTGGTCCCTCCGACATCTCCATCTATTTTCTTCCGTTCTACATTAATCGCCGTCTTACATTTCGTAACTCTTATATCTCTAGTGCTCTGTTTGAATCTCAGTTTTTGGTTTTTCAGGTGGAAAATGTCCTACTTGGACGGTGGGAGGAAACTTCCTAAGGATACAAGAAGTTGTGTAGGCGGATTTCGATATGAAGGACACAAGAAGCAACTTCGACCCAGATATGCACAATCGGAAGTTGGAGAGCCATTTATCCCAAAATTTTCTGCAATTGCCAGTGAGGTTAGTGTTTATGAGGGATTTCAGTAACTGTGGGCAGAGCGAAATTGTGAAATGTTAAAACGTTATTGGTCTATATTTGAAGATTACTTCTTCTAGCTAGGGCACCCAAGAAAAGACTATTAACATTTTTGTTCCAGGGTCAGAAGATAGCACCACCTAACGAAGACTGGGCTGATAACACCACAGTGCTCACAGGAATGACCACAGACTCGTTCACGATGGAAGAGAAAGTACTGTACGCACCACCACTCGGTAAAGTTGTTGGCCGAAGGTAACTTGCTGAAAATATGAATTCTCTCGAATTTAATATTCATTTCAGATGCTCTCGATTCGTCTGGCTCATCGCTTCCACCCTTCTCTGCATTGTTTCCGTCGTCAGCGCCCCTATAATGTCCTCGCTTCCAATTATCGCACCGCATTTTGGCTTCAGCATGCCGGCGATTCAATGTGACGTGAGTGCTTGAAAAACCAATTGAGGCGAATCAAAGTTTACGATGGATTGCAGGTCGACTGTGAAGGTCTTCTCTTCCTGATGGCAATCAAAACAATGTTTTTGGTAATTGCCATTGGAGTGCTTTATTGGAGAAAGGCCATGGCGGATATGCCACGATTATATTTTGCGCGAGCAGCACTCACTTTTCTGGTTATGTTCATCTTGTTCGCCTTCTGGCTCTTTTACATTGTCAGGATAATGTTCGAAAGATACGACAACTACAAGTATATCGTGAGTTTTCACTTACGACGAGAACAACAACATCAAAATTCTCTGGTTTCAGGTCTCGTATTCCACATCACTCTTGGATGCTCTTCTATGGACACACTATCTGTCAGTAGTCCTTTTGGAGTTGCGAAGGCTTCGTTCTCAGTTCATCGTGACGATCGTGCGTGATCCAGATGGTGAGATGCACACATTCAATATCGGTGCCGGATCGATTCAAGAAGCAGCCACTGAGATCCTTCGATTCTACAACACCAGATTCTCATCCTTCAATATCCACCTTGATAATGCTAGACAGACAGCCGTGGCAAAACAATCAGGCATGCAAGGAGGAACTGCTGGATTCAAAATGTATAACATTGAACAGTTTGGAGGACAGGAAACTGTGAGCGAGGTTAACACCAGAGCGCTAATGGAGGCAGCAGCCAGAAGGAGGATCGGTGGATATAATGAAGTCATGCAAGAGGAGCTAGATTTCGAGAAGCGGTTGAAGAAAAGAAAATATCGCTTGATGGCTGCAACTGAGGATGCATTTTCCCATGTCCAAAATACCGCTGATTCAAATGGACAAAAAACCGGAATCAACAACCAAATGGATTCCCTTACGGCTGCTCAAAACGTTTTCACCTGGATCGTCCGTCCACTAACAAAATACTTGAAAACGACACGTCTTCAATCCCGACACCCGTCGGCTGAAGTTACAAGACACATTGAAAGGTAGATATTTGCGTTGGTTGACTGTCAATCTAATTTGATTCTCAGATGTCTCACACTGAAGCTGTCGCATCGGACGTTCCTCCAACGATTCTTCAGCGATCGCATTCCTCACAGAGAGAACATCACCGAGTCGAAGTGGTCGGTGATTTGCGATGAGTCTGTGAGCTCTAGCGTTCAGCACGGAACGTATATTGTCCTAAAATCGCACAACTCGGTGAGGAAGAAAGATTTTTACTTGTGTTAGACCGTTGGTGTCACTGAGACAAATAATCTATAATCTGATGTTTTGTTCAGAAAGAGAATGAGAAGCTCAACGAAATCTAGCTCAGGAACATAAAATAAATCGCAATTAAAATATAACATTTTTCCAGGATGTCGACTATGGAGTCCAACTCGTCTGCACCGTCTCAAACATTCCGTTTTTCAATTTGACGGAACAGGCCAATACGGGAAGCGAGAAGTTTTCCTTAAAGATTAGCAACGAGTCGGCCGTCTAATCGGTCCCCGTTCCAATCAGTTCTTAGAAATTAAACTCTTGATACCTGTCTGTCTTTACTGTCATTTACTTCCCATCAGTTTTTCTCTTCACTATCCATGGCCTTTCCACCTTCAACTTTAATGTTCCTCACACCCTGATGTTAATGTGTACGGGTTCCTTCTGATCGACCTGATAACAATGACTGACACGTTAATCACGTTTCGTCGCCTTCTTCGAGTACTTTTTTTTGTATGTACATCTTCATGTTGACTTATGGTCTGATGTTGTTCTGCTGTAATCGTGGAATTTCTCGTATTTGTATTCATAATCTGGTTCGTCATGACAATAAATGTGATTATTTATTATGAGGTGTGGAAGACGTGAAATTCAAACCGGAGGAGAGAGCATTTCGAGATCAGAGAAGTATATTGTTTGATTGACTTAGCATGTTGATAGATGTACATCAGGATATACCCGTAACACATCACTGGAGAACATGTCAAATCGAGAGTACACTATGAAAAAATGAAAAAGATAATGAGACACAGGCGTTTCGCGGCAAAAATTAGACAAAAAGTTTTGGGAACATGAGACTCCTCTTCTTTCTGCCGAATCTGCTGTTTGTGATTCTCTGGCTGTTGAAAAATGTGGAGATTCTGTCGTTGATGGTTGGGTCCATATCATAAACGATACCGTTCTCATCCATGAACTGGTTTGGAGAGAAGTTGTCGTTGATCTGTTTTTGCTAAAAGAAACAATATAATAACTCATCAAGCAGTTAACGTTTAACTTACCCAATCGTCTTCTCCGCGTAAATGAAGAATCGGACGGAAATCAGTGTTCTGCATTCCTATCCGACGACGAGTGAGCTTCTCAGATCTGTAGGCGTCTAGAAGACTCATTGATGAGACGATTGTGACGATCAAGTTGAAGAAGATGATCTGACGGAATATTTGTGCCAGCATTTTGAAGACTGCGAATTTTCGAAGATGTAGTTGTTACTTCGAAAAAACAGGACGACGGGGTGCCCAAATACGGAAGTGGAGAGAAGAAGGTGGGAGGAGTGAGAGATGATAGTTTACAACTGACAGATGTGCCGGTTTAAATAGAAGACATGATAACGGAGAATCGAAAGAAAAAAACAGGCGACGAGATATAGTTGACGAGGGGCACAAGACGACTTCTTCCTTCGTACACTGTCAAAAAGGGTGGTATCATACTGTCACACGAGGAATACAGACGAGAAGACAGAGAAGCGGAGATGTTTAAACTTTGGGCTTTGTCATCTATCTCTTTCTCCAACGAAACCTATTACAATGTGAAACATACGGTTGATCCAACAATGATGCAAATTGTTTGCATCTGTGCGTTTCAGCTTCACTTTCAGAGAGAACCACCAATAAAGGAGAGCGAAGTGATCAACAAGAAAAACCTGTATCCATTGTTATTGGAAGATGGTTTTCAGATACAAAAATAGTGAGATTTGTTATTTTAGGAAAGTGATGATTGGATTTGTCTTTGAACTATCAAAGATTTACAAAAACATCCAGAGAACTTCACTATAAGTTGTTTACAACCATAAAATATTTTCAGAATACCCTTGAAACAATTCAAAAAATAGAGAAAAAATAATAATTTATTACGAAAAAAAAATCTGAAAGTGTTATCGAGTAGAGACCAGTTGGTAATTTGGCGAGAGAGTAATTCATTTGAAGTGAAAGAACCATTTGTATTACTTCGTTTTCTTAGTTGTTTTCTGCAACAGTACCAGCGCAAGTATTACAAAAGAAATCAATGCAACAATTGTGATCCCAATGAGCCACATTGTACAGTAGAAGTCACATTCTGGTGGTCCCCACGTTTGTTGATTGATCGTTCCAGTGGTGTCTCCCAAGAATCGAAGCTGTTGAGCATCTGACGCCACTTGCTGTAACACCATCCATGTGCAATCCTCTATTGCTCCTGACATCGTATCACATTTCCAGCATTCGGGCGTCAACGCACACTTTTCCACCCTGAAACGTACACTATTGGACGACGTCACAAGCGACCGTGTTTTCGTCGCATCAACTAAAAGATAGTCGTTCAAGAAATCATTAGATCGGACGACGACTTTTGAAGAAGACGAAAAGAAGATGATGTAAATCACAAATGTTCATTGGTAGTCGAGTCTACACTCTTACACCTTTCAGTTCCATCCAAGACACAAACTCTGATAAAGAAAGTCCAAATTCTGAGCGTTCTTTGGGTTGTCTTACCATCTGATCAGGGTTCCAGCATCATTCTTCAGCAAGACGGCCATCGGGAAGCGATGAGACATCAAACTGGAGGGAAAGTACGGACGATAGCCTGTAATCTTATGTGTCTTTTTAGTGATTTGCCCAAAGAACGATCGGTTTCTACCATAGGACGTGACTTTCCGTCGTTTATCATGTGAAATGTATGTGACCGCGAATTTCGACGACCTTCGGAACGGTCCGGCTTGCATCAGCTTGGTGTTGAGAATCTCGAGATCATGAGTTAGCCACAAAACATTTGAATGGTGTTTGAGAATTTCCTGAAAGTTATCTGAACCATTGAAACAGAAGTCAACAACTTTGTCGTTGTTTCCATGTGTGAACAACGTTTCTGGTCTCCAGTACACTTGTGACGTATGTTCCCTTCTGATTAGCCCTGTAGATCATTGTGCTAGTGACGTTTTCTCTAGTAGAAAAGCAGTCTTGAACCCAGTTGATCTCTGGGATGGCTGGTTCAAAAAGTTTTGTCATCACACAATCATTTCTTGTTCGGATGAATCATTCGGATAGAGATTTATGGTTACGTTTTGTGCTAGCCTGAATGATGTCACCATCTGGATCGAACTGACGGGAATGAACTTTCAATGACGAAGTTTTAGCTTGAAGACCAAAACAATGTTCTAAATTTAGTTACTGTTTTGATTTTCGAAAATCATATGGAAAAAACATCATCAAGAGTTTTCCAGTTTTCAAGTTTCTCAGAACCAGTGTTGACACTTTTTTTTGGAAATTTCGTGTTGTCAAATACACAACTATTATGAACACAACTATACTGAAACCTTCTCCGTCATAGCGCTTCTTATATGTTGTATAAGTTCTGTTCATCATTAGATTTCCAGAATATTCACATTTGATTTTCAATTACAAACTCACCTTCAAGTAGAACGGAACAGATGAAGACCTTCCATCACCTCGATTTTTGAAGTTCACAACTTCCACATTTCTTATACTGATCAACTGATTTTCCAGGGATGTCTGTAAAAGCAATAATCACTGTTTTCCGATCATCCAAACTTCCCAAAGTTCGAAAGTATACTTTGTACTGTACTCAACATGTATTTTTTCAACACAACATGTGAAAAGTGTCAAAGTCAAAACATGTGTGTCTATTCCATTGTAAGCCCAATCAGTTGCGGTATCATATGAGGTCTTCCTAATTCTCTTTTCTCTCATATCTACTCATCAACGCACATTATCAAGAAAATTAACTGGGTTTGACGGTTTTCCTTGACAAAGAATGACCTCGACGTGATAAACTTCGGGTGAAATAACAGATACAGAACGAACCCCATTGGCATGATCAAAGATAATTAACTTTGTTGTTGGGAAGTTTCGGTGGATCGAAGCGATGAGCACGAGAAGCCGGTTGACATCACTCATCGAGGCGGAAAGTCCAAACACTAGATCATCGGACCTAAAATCATTGTATTTTTTATTATTTTATGAAGTGATGAATTGATGTTATTGTATACTCTGTAACTTTTGATCGAAGCATTGTGACTGTGAGAAACAGAATTGAAAGACCATCTTCTTCTAGGTGGGTGATCTCTGTCATTGGGTAGAAGACGTTATGCGTGCTTCCTCAATCAGGACGTGCAATATTGTGTCGATTCTGTCCAACGGTTTAACGTTCACACGGTTATACTAGAGATACAGGGACTTTCCGAAAATACAAATTGTCATGTGACCGGAAAAGATGATAGATCAGAAGTCTAAATATTTGCAGGCGGATCAGAAATAATAGATCAGTACAAGTTTCTGTCGCCACCGAAGCAATCGAGGTGGTCAAGTTCAACAGTATCAAAGTGCAGGGATGATTGATAATTGAGAAAGTTCATGAAGGACTATATGAGCAATTTCATGAAACTTTGAAATGGAGATGCGAAAACTATTCTGGAACAAAAAGAAACTTCAGAATTGTTTGTAATAATAAATATGTGTTCACTAGTTTCAAAATTTTCACTGGAGATTAAAGTTTATGGGGAATCTGAAATCCTAATAACACGGTGTGTCAGACTAGAAGTAAAATCAAATTATCTTTCATACCGAACTTGTCGGATTTTATTTACAGTTTATTGGCCTTATAATCAAATTTTTCCTATTTCGCCGCTCTTAAACGCGCAACTTTTTTACTTTTACTTACCGAACATCTTCACTTGAAGCTGAACTACTAACTACACAGAAACAATTTCCACGTTCATCTCTCTCACCAAATTGGTATATAGGGAAAACTACGATGTTCAGGCATGAAAAAATACTTAATCTGAAAGTTTGTCTCAAGTCGGTTATAGCGCGTATAATGATGTTAGCTCAAATTCAGATTCATGTCAGTGTGGACTTCGAATTTTTCGAATGATTCATCTAACGTGATATGACTGCTCTGAGACAGCTTCTCAGAGTAAGTGGTCAACCACAACAATGAAGATTCAAAGTTGCTTAATACATTAAGAAATTTTCAAAGAAACCGGGTTGCTGTCAGTTACGTTTTCAACTGCTCAAAGTAGACTATTTCACACTAAAAACTATCAACTTAAAAAAAATTCTGAGCCTGTTCGCATGCTTCTTTTTGGATTTAACAAATTATGTTTTTATGTACACTTTTCCGTTTTTCTAGCAAACCTCTCAACATCGATCTGAATGAGTTTTCCGATATTCTACAACGTTGTCGAGGTCAGTTGGCGCCCGATGACAAACGAAAAAGACAAAGAGCAGGTGGTGGGATCCTGTCGCCTTTTCATTTTTTCAAATAGACATCCAGAATAAGAGAGTAGTCTGCATCAATGTGAGTTCCATCGAACGATGATTGTACTTCCCATTTTAGTTGCTCATTTTTGCTTTTAGTGTGTCAATTATTCATGACACTTTCGAACGTTTTTACAACAAGAACCTCGTTTTCAACTTGAATAAAATGTCTGACCTCTTCTGTTCTATTGGCAGCTCCGTTGTCACTTCCGGGCATGTTTCGAAACATTTTCCACATAATTGTGAGTCATCCGAATGAGGATAACAATTCCTTGTTTTTCCACCATCACAGCTGCATTCTCCCAATTGCGAAACATTCAACCAGTATGGGTTACCATATGCTTTAAACTGCACGAATTCTACCACTTCCTCGTAAAAAACCTAAATATTTCCTCTTCATATCTATTTTCATTCAATGTCAATTGAAGAACTCACTGTTATACATGTGATAAAGAATCCGATGCAGACGATTTTGAAAAATAATGACTCCATGACTCCATATACCGCTATTCGTTTTACGAAGCAGTGAAGAATTGAAAATTATCCGTTCTGAAGAAAATCAATGCGCGACGACGCCAAGGAAGAGCTTATTCTTCGAAGGAAGAAGAGGAAAGTGAAAGAAACAAGACGCAGACACCATGTTCCTTTGCTCGAAGGGCCATTCAGAAGAAAGAAGAAGAGGAAGATCTTGAGGCTCCCCGTCACTTGTTATCCGGTCATTTCTCATGAATTTCTTTTGTCATCCGAGAGAATAGAGGTCCACTCCTCATTCATCATTCCGAAGCCTGTTTAAAAGTTGCGCTTGTGATCGATTCGATAAATTTATAAATTACTTTTGAAGACGATTCGTTTCTGATCTGATTTGATTTTCAGCCAACACTTTAGAAAATTTGAAACTTGAAAACTTCATATGTAGATGTCCAGCAGTTTATTTTGTGGGAAGAGCATATAAAACTCTCGGGATGGAGGAAGTTTATTGATACATCTTTTTGGTTTTACGATCTTTGCTTTTTTCTGAAAGCTCTGTCTGCTCTTAATTTTTCATGGAGAATGCAGAAGTTTCTGTTTTTCGTGGTCTTTATTCTACTACGACAAGCCGTTTTTCCGCTTCTCATGCTCCATTCCTTTTTTCTCTGAGCAATTTATCACTCTTTTTAGTGCCCTGGGTGGTCAGTCCCTTCCCGTTTCTTCCAAGTTTTGCCATTCGCCGCCTCTACCGAAAAGTATAGAGAAACTTTCTTCCAATATATTTTCCGACGTTTTTGTTTTTTTTCTCGTTCCCTTTTTAGTCGGTTTTTGTTGCTATTCTTTTGAGAATCATGATTTGATTTGTTCCATCGGCTTTTTTGGCTCTTTCTGAATCATTGCGAAACATACAACATGAAACATCATCACGATTCGTGCCTTCTCTCCGATTCTGGACAGCAAATGTTTTCATAATGATTCATTCAGATCAAAAATCAAGAGAAAACTAGGCGATAAATTCAGAAGAGGATTTTCGAAAAATTTAAGTCAGGGCGGAGAAAGAAAGGATCACTGCAGTAACTGAGATATAATTATTTCAAATTTGCAAAAAAGTTTTGTGCTTTCACATGTGGAAAAAAAACCTGAGAAATTGAGGCGGCACTAATTTCTTCCAATTTTCAAAACAAAATATAAAACAAAGTATTTCTCAAGGACGGGGGGAAATTTTGTGAGGCAGGTGTTAGTGCGACTGTCCGTTTTTTATTAATGATGACGTGACAAAGCCATCAACATCTCTGGTAATCCTCACAGTCCAACACGAGTAACAGGTGCTGGACACCCGAAGGAAACAGACAGAAGCATTTTTGGTCTGAAGGTTACCGAGAAACAAAGAAGTCAATATTCGTGTATCTCTTTTCTCTCACACAGTACTGTCTTTGGTCTCCCTTATCGCTCCATATATTCCATCAAATTGTACGGCTAGTGCGCGATCGGCTGGCCGGTCACCCGTTGCGGGTTGCTGCACACACCTATTTGAACAAGCACACACACACATACACAAAACCTTCCTCTCTTCTTCATAGCCCCCTGAGCACAGCAATTTCCCTCTGCGCACTATTCGTGGGGGCCTCTTTTCGTTGCCTGTGTTGATGCGGTCACCCAGCCAGCAGATCGTCTACAAACGACTGGCCCTCCCAAACAGTCGCATACTCTCCCCGGTCCTCTCACCTCCTCCGTCTCAGAACAATCCGTTGTCTCTAGATCAACCCAATAGCCTTCCAAACAAGGAAAACCTCTAGTTTCTCGGGCCACCGGCCCAGGTTGGCTCGCCCTTCACAGTCGATTATTTTCATGTTTGCCTATATTTTAACAACCTCCACACCTCACTTTCCAATCGTTTTTCGTTTTCTTCGTTTCGTTTTTTCACCGTTGTCGGTTAGTTCGTGTAATTGAGACACCTTTCGACACGATTGTCATTCTCGTGCTCTCACGTTTTGCTATTCTGTTTTGAAACTCTGGACACTGTATTCATTTTTCAACTGTTCAGTTTCAGAACTATTTACATGTTTACTGTCGGCAACCGGCAAAACCATTTATGGAGTCAAATCGCATTATGTTAATAACACTAAATCAATGTAATACTGTTTGGTTCTGTATCAATCAATATCACTAGCCACGCGAAAACATGAGTATGGAAAAATAAATATTCTATTTTGGTATTTGTCTTGGTTACTTCAAGCACTATTTCCAACAAGCTTTTTTTCTAACTTGTTCACACTCCCAGCAAATACAGCTGGTGGTAAAATCTTCCATCTATTCACATGATTCCCACTTTGGATGAGTTCCGAGCATTTTTATGAAAAGTGAATCAGGTTGAAGGATAGCAATGGTTTGAACTCGATATCCTTCTAGTCCCATTCAAACCGGCTTGTAACCTTCACCCCGTCACAAATCTTCCTCTCAAAAACTCGATCAAATCTACTGACCTACATAACAGAGATTTTGGTGGAGGAATGCGAATCATTTTATCTGAAAATTTATATCGCCCTTTTGTCTCACTCCTCTTCCATTATTCACTCCCCCGCACCTCTTCGTGTTCTTTCCACACCGTGTTGTTGGAAGATATGTAGATCGTATCATTCCCGAGAATAGGGCGAGGAGGTCTTCACCGTGTTGTTCTTCCCCGCGACCCGTGGTATCTTCTGGAGATCTGACTTGCATAGTTGAACCGCCTTCATACATACTTTTATCAGGCGTTCATATGGTACTGACCGTCCTTCGTTCAGATTATTTGAAAATGTTTTTGTTTATATTCAAAGTTTTCGTTAAAACGGAATTTCTTCAAGAAGTGTATTGAATTTTTAGTGCAAGTGAGTTCAGATGTGTACTTTATTATATTTAAATGAAATTATTTTGCTACACCTTCCCTTTCTGCTTTTTCAAATGAGAATTGTCATTTTTTATCAGTTGTTCAAAACGCAAACAGACGCACAAACAACCTATGAGAAAGGACAAGAAGTCACAGCTCTCCAAACGTATTGTTTTAGTGTTATTTTCAAACAGTGTGTCTTCCTCCCACCGAAACCTCTCGATCTTTCTCTTTGGTTTTTTTCGCTGCTCC
This sequence comes from Caenorhabditis sp. 40 LS-2015, assembly GCA_900536305.3. Lineage (NCBI taxonomy): Eukaryota > Metazoa > Nematoda > Chromadorea > Rhabditida > Rhabditidae > Caenorhabditis > Caenorhabditis tribulationis. Next base: position 309,519 of record LR544328.1, read on the forward strand.
TGCTGCCTTTCGTTTGTATGTTTGTCTCAATTTTTGTCACTGATGACCACTGCAGAAACATATCCTTTATCTGTTTCCCTTCCCAACATCCTTCTATCCCTTTCCTCTCATTTCGTTTGTCTCATCAAGAGATGTCCGTTTTCCAAAACTAATGCTTCATGATGTACATGAAGGCCTCGAATGAGAACGTGAACGTTAGGAATTAGAGGGAGAGTTAGAGAGGCCGAATCAAGTTCTACCCTTCATTCCATTTATATATGAGTGACAGGGCAACGGTATGATTCATGATTCATCATTACTCAAAATGGGTTGGGGTCTTGAGTGTATGAATCCCATTCAATTCTCTCAAATTTCAATTTGTGCAATACTCTAATTCTTGAAACTTGGTGTGCTTCATGTTCACGCCTAGATTCGGCATCTCACTTTTTGAAAGCCGTGCTTTCTCCTCTTCCTGTCTCTACACGATCATTTTCCGGATGTGCCAGTGTTGGCGAACAACAAACCCAGGAGGTCTAGACTTTGCGCGTAGCAGCAATTCGTTCTTCTGTTCTTTCCCTCCAATTTCTTACATTCACCTTTCGGGCCCTGTCTATTCATTCCCAACTCTCTTGTTCTTCCTTTCATGTTCGCGACTATTCATTTTTTTCGGTGGACCCTTCCCCGATAGAGTGTCTCGAGTTGTGAATCCCGTTTTTTCGATCTCCTCAGTTCGTTTCGATACGTTTTTGGTAGTGTCACCTGTTTGTTTTCGATGACCAAAACATTCCATTCCGAGACTATTCACACCATTGTTGATTCACTTATTCAGTTCTGTTTGAAACTGCAAAAAGAATAACATTTCCCACCAAAATCTTACCAGCATCTACCATTTTTTGCATAAATAAACATGCATACCTAATGGTTCGTCTTGAGAGAAGAACGAGAGTATATATATATACGAGTATATGAATGTGTGACATTTGTATGAACCGAGCCTCTACATGTGTCATTCCCTCCAAGTCGTCACTTCGGAAGGCGCGTAATGTTCAATGTCGCCGCTGATCATCCTGTTCAGACATGATTGTTCGGCAATGCTTATGTGGGAGACAGAGAAGGTCTCCCGTCCGTAGTCGGATAGTGGGCTGTGGGCTTGAAAAGAGAATTATAACATAAATCGTTAGGGTAAACATCATCATGGAGAGAAGAAGAAGCCGCTCAGCTAGCCCTCACCAATTCACTCTGTCTTTTCCGAGTATTGTCGTTCAATTGATCGCTTTTTTGACTGTCGTGCCCTTTTCCTCAACCTTAGCCGTTTTCCTCTGACCACACCAGTACAGAGGCGTCAGTTGTCAACTTCCAACTTCCTCTCTACTACCCATGACTCATAAAATATGCCAAAATTTCGGGCCGATAAGCAGGGCGGGCGGAGTCCCCCCACATTGATCAGCACTACTGATAGTGTAACGGGGAATCACTTTTTTATCCAATGATTCATAGAAGTTTACACCGTTCTGTTCTGTTTTTTACGGCTTTCCATTAGATGTAGACCTTTTCAATCTGGGTTGCTCCTATTTTTTCTACCCAATTTTTTATTAGTATTTTAGCATTGTCGGGACTTCGTTTTTTTTAATGGTATTTCCACAAAAACAAGATTATTTCTTTCGGAATAAAAAATTGACACAGTCTAAAAACAAATTCGGTCTGCAGATAGTGGTCGTGGAATTTTTCTCCAACTCGCTTAAAGCTAATTAACGCTTTCCCAGCGACAGTAGCTTTTGATGAATCAGCATGTTCTCATGCTAAACTTAAAGTGAATGGAACAGTAGTTCCCTCCTTTCCCAAATCCTTTCCAATCACCCAGTTGACACCTCGTTCATATATCTGATTGCCGAATTCGTCTCCTGTGAAGATGTGTTGCGTTGTCAGTCAGCGTCAAAATACCCTTTCACCCACTTCCATTTCCCCCATCAGACGCGGCGATAACAATCTCCGTTGCTGTTGGCCCATAGTTCTGTTCTGCATATCCATATCCGAAAAGTACACGCATCATAAGGGTCATCTGTACGCAACAACGAGGAAACGAGGATAGGTGACAAATAGTTCCCTCTTTTTCGATGTGTGTGAGTGTCTGTTTCTCCGAGTCTTTCTGGGCGTCTGTGAAAGGTGAAAAAGTCAAATGTGCCTAGAGAGAGAGAGAGAGAGGGAAGAGGCGAGTGGATGAACGAGGGAAAAGGTTGGGTTGGCGCGCGAATCAAGGACATCAATTCTTCATACCAATCCTCACACACACTCCTGAATCCATCCTGCCGGTCGGGCGGCAACCTCTACCGCTGAGTGATTCTGACTACCTGACTGAGACGGCGGTGCGGACGGATGGACAGTCAGGGAAGGTCCTTCTTCGTCTTCGTCTTCTTCTTGTTCGATGTTCACTTTCACCGTCGGACGCTTGGACGTTTGCGCGATTTAACTCGACACCCTCTCTATGTCTCTGTGTCCGTCCTCGATACGTCTAGTACCACATAACAGCCGCTTAGGAGGGAAGAATCTTCTTTCTTCTCTTGTTGAGAACAACTGGACACCTTGTCCGTACTTTCCACCCTCTCACCAAAACCGCCTTCCTCTTTGTTCATCGCTTCGATTTTTCCCCCACAGCACTTTTATATATAATCCAGTAATTTGTCGTCTCTGAATCCAAATCCGTTACATTCCTTGACCTCGATTCTTATTTCTTATTCTGTTCCAAAATTGTTCTCCACTTTTGTCGTTTCTAAGAGTTCTCTTTGTTCCACCCGAGAAAGAAAATTTGGAACGTTTTTTTTTCAAAATATTGGAATATTCCTTGCTTTAATGCAACACGAAAGAAAAGTTGACACTTTGCTATATATGATTTCGCAAACTTCGCGAGCGTTGACATATGTAAACAAAGTCTAGATTTTCTTGTTTGCGAGCATCTATTCCCGTGTATGGTAAATCTTCCTTCTCTCCCCCTCTCTGAGCCGGCTCCGAAACTTTTCTCTGATGGCGGCTTGACCGTTTGGTGTTTTCTTCACGCTCGTTCGAAACTTTTTTGGCGCAACTGTCCTACTGTATTCATCGACTGTACACTTTCGAAAGAATGCCTATGAGAATGTTTATTAAATTTGAATCGTTCAGATCGTATAGATGATTCATTGCCTACCACGGGTATTGTTTTTGTGCCTCCCCCGCCTACTTTCTATAGAATCTCCGCCCCGTTATGAAAGTTTTCTTTCGACTCTCCATGCTCTCGATTTGTTTCCGGAAACGTTCCATGTTTCATTTCTTTGGCTTATTCTACGACGCGGTCGCGTTTTTAGAAGAAGAATACGTTTTGCGAAAAAAAAATGTTTTTAAGTGAAATCATGATGTTCCAGCCTTGTTCAAAATGTTGGGTTAGTCTATGTTTGAAATTCAACGTTACTAGAGCGGCGAAAAATCCTTACATCTACAATACGCGTTTTTGTTTACCTAGGAGATTAAAACTTGAAGTTTTGAAGTTTGATCCGAATAGAGCATGATTTTTCGATTGATTGGCCATAGAAATATCATGTTTCACGTTTTCACAGTAATCGGATGTTTATGAAAAGTTCGATATAATTCAATAGCACAGATGACTCATTTCTATTGTTTTATTTCGTCTTGCCCATCCGCATTCCCATGCCTCCTTCTCCTCCTTCCCTTGATATTTCTGTTTCAGCTCTGGCTTCTCCTCTTTTTATACTCTTCCTCTTCCTCTTCGCTCCCATCAAACGACACCGTTCTCATATTCCGAATCATCACTTTCTCCCTTTTCTCTGCATTTCTCCTCGAAATTACGACAAAATTCACTCACAAGCTCTGATTTTACAGATATTTTGAAGTTAACCAACCATGGGTGACCTGCAGTACCTGCAGGTACAAAGGGCGGCTGTTGCCGATCCTGCCACACTTGCCGCGTGGGCCCAGAGAAAGTTGTGCTGGGTTCCAGATCAGAACGAAGGATTCCTTTTCGGATCAATTAAGTGAGTCAACATACATCGAAATCGAATTCATTAAGTTTTTTTTCAGGAAAGATATAAACGATGAGTTCCTGGTGGAGCTCTGCGATTCCGGACGACAGGTCACAATCAGTAAAGACGACGTCCAGAAAGCGAACCCTCCGAAATTCGACAAAATCGAAGACATGTCCGAGCTCACTTATCTGAACGAAGCTTCAGTTTTGAATAACTTGAAAGAAAGATACTACAGCAGTTTGATTTATGTGAGTTTGCTGATCCATTCATTTCATTGCAAAACTTTGTTGATTTTTAGACATATTCCGGATTATTCTGTGTTGTCATCAATCCATACAAGAAGCTCCCAATCTACTCAGAAGATCTCATTGAGGAGTTCAAGGGAAAAAAGAGACATGAGATGCCACCACACATTTTCGCCATCGCGGATACTGCTTACAGGAGTATGTTGCAAGGTAAGAAAATTTTGAGTTATGGTCGGGACTGAAAATGTTGATTACAGAGCGAGAAGATCAATCGATCTTGTGTACTGGAGAGTCTGGAGCCGGTAAAACTGAAAACACCAAGAAAGTGATTCAGTATCTTGCACATGTCGCCGGAGCCACCAGAAACAAGACAATGAGCGCCGCTGTTGCTCAAACATTGGTCCAGAAGGTGAGTCATGGATTTTGTAATTTGAATGTTTCGTTCTACAAAGATTAGATATTTGTTTTTGATTGAAAACAACAAATCATTAAAATTAATTTTAGCCGGAATCCCGAAATCCGATCGTAAGTTCAATCATGTTATTGTTGTGACTTGTTGTCGTGACATTGTCGTGATTTTCTATCTGTAATATTTCTGTGATGAGTTTCTCGTCTCCATCATTCTCATTCATCGTGCTCAAATTCACAAACCGTTCCAAATCTAATCTGTCATATCAGAAACTGTAACTAATCATGTCAAATGTGCTGATTCCAATCAAAACATACCATCCCTTGCTAAAAATAATTGGCTTCAATGACTCATTTGATCTCCCAAGCAAAACGAAGCGGCTTACATCCAACGGCATAATTTGCTGTAGTCCTTTCTATTTGTGATATTCATCCACATCACACACTTTCATGAAATGTATCGTAATATAGCATGTTCCGAAAACATTTATCATTTTTGTTTTCAGGGAGAATTGGAAAACCAACTTCTTCAAGCCAATCCAATTCTTGAAGCTTTTGGTAACTCGAAGACAGTGAAAAATGACAACTCTTCAAGATTTGTAAGTTTCCGAAGAGCTCAGTATCAAAACCTTCAAATATTGTTTTCAGGGAAAATTCATTCGTATCAACTTTGATATGAGTGGATACATCAGTGGAGCAAACATCGAGTTCTACTTGCTTGAGAAGTCCAGAGTCCTTCGTCAATCACCAGATGAACGCAGTTTCCACATCTTCTACCAAATTCTCAGAGGATGCAGCGCCAAGGAAAAAAGTGGGTTGAGTCATAAAACTGAACGGTTGACAATTTGTTGATTTGCGCAGCGCCCGAATAGGATATAACAAACTTTCAATGTTCGATGGCCTCTTTTATGAATCATTTGTGATTCATCTTGTGTTATATCTTAATTTTGAAAACAACTAACGGAAGATTCTAGTATGAGGGGTCAGGAAAAGTTGAACTTATTTCTTATTTCAGGCGAGTATCTTCTGGAAACAGTCGACAACTACAGATTCTTGGTGAATCATGGAATCACTCTACCAAATGTGGATGATGTCCAGGAGTTCCACAGCACACTCAACTCCATGAAGATTATGGGATTCGCTGATGAAGAGATTGCATCTATTCTTCGCGTTGTCTCGTCCATTCTTCTTCTCGGAAACCTTGAATTCACACAAGAAAAGAAGAGTGACCAGGCAATGCTCCAAGATGATCGAGTGATCCAGAAAGTGTGCCATTTGCTCGGACTTCCAGTAATCGAGCTTCAGAAGGCATTCTTGCGTCCACGTATCAAGGTCGGAAGAGAGTTCGTCAACAAGGCCCAGAACCAGGAACAAGCTGAGTTTGCTGTGGAGGCCATTGCCAAGGCATGCTACGAGAGACTCTTTAAATGGCTTGTCAACAGAATCAACAAGTCTCTGGATAGAACTCACCGTCAAGGAGCTTCATTCATTGGAATTCTTGATATTGCTGGTTTCGAGATCTTCCAAAACAACTCTTTCGAGCAATTCTGTATCAACTACACTAACGAGAAACTCCAACAGCTTTTCAACAACACCATGTTCATCCTAGAACAGGAGGAGTACCAGAGAGAAGGAATCGAATGGGACTTCATCGACTTCGGACTTGACCTTCAACCAACGATCGATCTGATTGAGAAGCCAATGGGAGTTCTCGCTCTTCTTGATGAGGAATGTCTCTTCCCAAAAGCTAACGACAAGACATTCGTGGACAAACTTCACAAGACTCACAACAAGCATCCAAAGTTCATCCCAGCCGATATCAGAAACCGAACTGGAGACTTCGCTGTTGTTCACTACGCTGGACGTGTCGACTACTCTGCTGACCAATGGCTCATGAAGAACATGGACCCACTCAATGAGAATGTTGTTGGATTGATGCAAAACTCTACTGATTCCTTTGTTGCTGGCATCTGGAAGGACGCTGAGTTTGCCGGAATTTGCGCTGCAGAGATGAATGAGACTGCTTTTGGAATGAGATCTCGCAAGGGAATGTTCCGTACAGTTTCTCAATTGCACAAGGAGCAACTCACAAAATTGATGACTACTCTTCGTAACACATCTCCTCACTTCGTTCGTTGCATCATTCCAAATCACGAGAAGAAATCCGGAAAAATCAACTCTAACTTGGTACTCGATCAATTGAGGTGCAACGGAGTTCTTGAAGGAATCAGAATCTGCAGACAAGGATTCCCCAACAGAGTTCCATTCCAAGAGTTCCGTCATAGATACGAAATCCTCACTCCTGATGTAATTCCGAAGAACTTCATCGATGGAAAGGAATCCGTTCGCAAGATGATCACTGCTCTTGATATTGACTCCAATCTCTACAGAATCGGACAGTCCAAAGTTTTCTTCAGAACTGGAGTTCTTGCTCATCTTGAAGAGGAGAGAGATCTCAAGCTGACTGCTCTTATCCAGAACTTCCAAGCTCAATGTCGTGGATTCCTTTCTAGAAGACTTTACACCAGACGTCAGCAGCAATCCAGTGCCATCCGAATCATTCAACGTAACGGATTGGCCTACTTGAAATTGCGCAACTGGCAATGGTGGCGTTTGTTCACAAAAGTCAAGCCACTTCTTCAAGTCACTCGTACCGATGATGAGATCCGTGCCAAGGACGATGAGCTGAGAGCCACCAAGGAGCGTCTCCTCAAGATGGAACACGACTTCCGCGAGAACGAGAAGAAATTGGATCAGGTGAGTGTTTGATCACAAGATGAACTCAAACAGATCGTACAATTTTCTCACGGTTCATGTTCAGGTGATTGTCGAGCGCGCTGTGATTCAAGAGCAACTCCAACAGGAATCCGACAACAGTGCCGAGTTGGAAGATATCCGTGGCCGCCTCCAGACTCGCAACCAAGAGTTGGAATACATTGTCAACGACATGAGAGACCGTCTTTCTGAAGAGGAACAACAGAATGAGAAGAACAATGAAGAGAGGAGAAAGCAAATGGTGAGTGTGCATTTAAAAGTTAACATCGTCTGATTTTAACTTCAATTCCAGGAAACTGTTCGAGACTTGGAGGAACAGCTCGAGCAAGAAGAACAAGCAAGACAAAAGTTGCTTCTGGATAAAACCAACGTTGACCAAAGACTGCGCAATCTCGAAGAACGCCTTGTGGAACTTCAAGACGCCTATGATAAACTTCTCAAAGAGAAGAAGCTTCTTGAAGAGAAAGTTGAAGCCCTCACTACTCAACTTCTTGATCATGAGGAACGAGCCAAACACGGAATCAAGGCCAAGGGACGTCTTGAAAATCAATTGCACGAGTTGGAGCAAGACCTTAATCGTGAACGTCAATTCAAATCGGAGCTTGAGCAACAGAAGAGAAAGTTGTTGGCTGAATTGGAGGACAGCAAAGATCATCTTGTCGAAAAGATGGGTAAGGTTGAGGAACTCAACAATCAGTTGATGAAACGTGACGAGGAGCTCCAACACCAATTGACCAGATACGACGAAGAGTCTGCAAATGTTGCTCTGATGCAGAAGCAAATGAGAGATATGCAAACGACGATCGACGAGCTCCGTGAGGATATTGAAACTGAAAGAAACGCTCGCAATAAGGCAGAGATGACAAGACGGTGAGTATAATATATTTGCATACAGCGGCTAGTGATAGAAGGAATATTTGTTTTGTATTCCTTCTATACTTGACACCTAGCCAGTCCTATTCAGTAGAAATGCCGTCTTATCTTATTATTCCAAAGTTTTTATTCAGAGAGGTCGTTGCTCAACTGGAAAAAGTGAAGGGAGATGTCCTCGACAAGGTCGACGAAGCTACTATGCTCCAAGACTTGATGGCCAGAAAGGATGAAGAAGTCAATGTCACGAAGGTAACAGTAATCGAGTGATTTAATGTCTATTCATATGATTCAGAGAGCCATTGAGCAAATCCAACACACAATGGAGGGTAAAATCGAAGAGCAGAAAGCGAAATTCAGCCGTCAAGTGGAGGAACTTCACGATCAAATCGAGCAGCATAAGAAACAACGCAGTCAACTCGAAAAACAACAGAACTTGGCTGACCAGGAACGCGCTGATATGGCTCAAGAGATCGCTTTGCTTCAGGCAAGCAAAGCTGACATCGATAAGAAGAGAAAGATTCATGAGGCTCATTTGATGGAGATCCAAGCTAACTTGTCAGAGAGTGACGAGCACAAGAGAACTCTTATCGATCAGTTGGAGAGAGTAAGTGAATCGGAATAGCGTCGTAATCACCTTGTCATGTTTCAGAGCCGTGATGAACTTGATCATCTCAACCGCGTCCGAGAAGAGGAAGAGCATGCGTTTGCTAACATGCAACGACGCTTGGCTACTGCTGAGGCTGCTATCCAAGAGTTGAATGAGCAGATCCAAGAGGAAACCAGACTGAAGATCGCCAATATCAACAGAGCTCGTCAATTGGAAGATGAGAAAAATGCTCTTCTCGATGAAAAGGAGGAGGCTGAAGGACTTCGGGCTCATCTTGAGAAGGAAATCCAAGCCGCCCGTCAAGGTGCTGGAGATGCTCGCAGAAAGGCTGAGGAAGCTGTTAACCAACAACTTGAAGAGCTCAGAAAGAAGAATTTAAGAGACGTAGAACATCTTCAACAGCAGTTGGAAGAAAGTGAAGCTGTGAAGGAGCGTATTCTCCAAAGCAAGAAGAAAATTCAACAAGAATTCGAGGATGTGGCTATGGAGTTGGACAATGTTCGCGCTTCTCATAGAGACTCCGAGAAAAGACAGAAGAAGTTCGAAACTCAAATGGCTGAGGAGCGTGCTGCTGTGCAGAAGGCTCTTCTTGATCGGGACTCTATGAGTCAAGAATTGAGAGATAGAGAAACCAGAGTCTTGTCGTTGATGAACGAAGTTGATGTCATGAAAGAGCAACTGGAAGAATCTGATAGAATGAGACGTTCACTTCAGCAAGAACTTCAAGATTCGGTAAGTTATTTAGTCACATGAATCTATCATTTCTCATTAATTTTTCAGATCTCGAACAAGGACGATTTCGGAAAGAATGTTCATGAGTTGGAGAAAGCTAAACGTTCACTGGAAGCAGAGTTGGCTGACATGCGAGCTCAGATGGAGGAACTGGAGGATAATCTTCAAATGGCTGAGGATGCTCGCCTCCGTCTCGAAGTCACCAACCAAGCTTTGAAGTCTGAAAGCGACAGAGCTATCAGTAACAAGGATGTAGAAGCCGAAGAGAAGCGACGTGGTCTTCTGAAGCAGATCAGAGATTTGGAAAACGAACTCGAGAATGAGAAGAGAGGAAAATCTGGAGCGGTCAGTCATCGCAAGAAGATTGAGAACCAGATCGGAGAGCTTGAGCAGCAGTTGGAAGGGGCCAACAGGATGAAGGAAGAGTACAACAAGCAGCTCAAGAAAAACCAACAGATCATCAAGGAGTACCAGATCGAATGCGAGGAAGCCCGCCAAGCTAAGGAAGATATTGCTGCTCAACTGAGAGAGGTTGATAGGAAGTTCAGAGCAGTGGAGGCTGAAAGAGAGCAACTCAGAGAAGCCAACGAGGGACTCATGCAAGCTCGTAAACTTCTTGAGCTTGAAAATGATGAACTCGAAGAGCTCAGATCAAAGGGAGGTGGTATCAGCTCCGAAGAGAAAAGACGTCTTGAAGCCAAAATTGCCCAATTGGAGGAAGAGCTTGAAGAGGAACAGAGCAACTGCGAACTCGCCATCGACAAGCAGAGAAAGGCCCAAGTACAACTCGAGCAAGTCACCACCGACCTCTCTATGGAGAGAACTCTTAACCAGAAGACTGATGCTGAGAAGCAAGCTCTAGAACGAACATGCAGAGACTACAAAGCCAAAATCACGGAACTCGAGTCTGGTGCTCAATCGAGAGCTCGTGCACAGATGTCTGCTCTCGAAGCCAAGATTCAATACCTGGAAGATCAGTTGAATGGTGAAGGACAAGAGAAGACTGCTGCGAACAGAGCTGCCAGACGACTCGAGAAGAGATTGAACGATATCACTCAACAGTTTGAAGATGAGAAGAGAGCCAATGAGCAAGCCAAGGAACTGGTATGTCTTCCTGTCAATGCTTATGTGTTTATATTTCGATTACTTTCAGCTTGAGAAGTCCAACCTCAAGAACAGAAATCTTCGCCGCCAACTCGACGAGACTGAAGATGAGATTTCACGCGAGAGAACGAAACATCGTAACGTGCAGCGTGAAGCCGACGATCTTCTCGATGCCAATGAACAACTTACCCGTGAATTGATGAACCTCAGGTAAGAAAAAATCTCTTTCTCTTTCTTATTGCTTTCAATTTACAGAGGAAACAACAGAAGGCGAGCGGATATGCGTCTTCGTAGAGGATTCGATGTGCCCGGATCAAGCGATAACCTAGCACGTGAAGATGAAAACGAGTCCAATGGTAGAATATTGATTTTTGAATGACACATCAAACTGTAATATCCATTTTTTCAGTGTCCGGATCTGAACACGGAATGTCGGTGAACTAATTCTGCTCATGTCATGATAACCAGATAATCAAAATGTCACAATGCCACATCTTCTTCTAATCATACAACGCTTCGCGTAATAAATTCCTTTTCCCCGAATGTTTTCTCATTTTTCCCCCAAAAAATTGCTCCTTTTGTGTAACGATTGCTGCATATCCTTTCTCCAAAAATGCTTGTTTCACGGAAGACCACACAATTAATTTATTATTTGCCCTCCTGATTTTTTTCCAGACTTCCCTTATTTAAAGTCAAAAAATCAGCCTTACGTAATGTGTACTCTTTTATGTGTAAGTTTTTTCGCCTATCACTTTTTATGAGAAGGATTCGAAATAATATACTAGTGATTTTTGAGTCTCCCTTTCGCGCTCCACCGCAATCTTCAATTTTTTAACGCGGACCAAGTGAAAAGGTAAAAATAAACAAGGTTTCCACTGTTTAATTTCCAATTTTCGAGGTCGCGACCATAAAAAAACCCAAAAAGCTCATTTACTTTAACTTGTTCACTTGGTCCGCGTTAAAAAATTGAAGATTGCGGTGGAGCGCGAAAGGGAGACTCAAAAACCACTAGTATTTCTATACCTGTTTGGGATTCACTTTTCGAAATATTTTTCATACAACTTCTCTTCTGTCATCTATAATTCTTGCTTCGTCCCCGCGCTTATTCAGAAGCTGATTACCCACGGTTGTGAAAATCTGTTGATTTAAAATATCTGTGTGATGTGTTTCTGAATGAAGATTCGAAAAAAGTATATTTTCCTCGACTTGATTTGTTTCTCGAATTGTGAAAGTTGAAAGACTGATTTCAGATAATAGTTTTGTACAAAAATTATTTCAAAACTTTATTTTCATGGGAATTGTTATGCAATAAATAACCCGCAAGTTATACACCAAAACAAAGAAATTTCGAACAGGAACACAGAAGAGGCAAGGTGAGACAATGACTAGCTACAAGAAAAGGAACAATATATGGAATTCTACCAATCGAACCAATGATTCACCATTTGATAAAATTTCTTGTTCTCCGGGCCGTAGAATTCTTTCAACGCCTTCATGACGATCGGCTCGACATCTGGATGATGCCGTCCTTTTGTTTTCCCCAAACAATGAAGTTTTCCGTCTTCGTTTTTCAAACACGGAAATTTCTTGACAGGGTCGACTCCGAAGTCTTCCGGTTTGGCTACTGAAAATTCAGATGTTCATTTTCGGCGTCTCATCTAAACCCCTTACCTGGCTGCAATCCAAGAAACTTTTCAGTTGCACTAATCTCATCTGCTGGATTTGAGATGAGTTTTTCTCCATCAACGATATGGATGTTCTCAATTGGGAAATGATCCAGCCACCGCTTCATGTGTTTATGATAGACACCAATCCGAATAGCACCCCATCCAGCGTTGACCCCTCTTGTTTTTGTAGTGCAATTGGCTCTCAACCAGTTGGCACAGTCTCCTACAGCCATCGTTTCAAAACTTGGCATCAATCCAACTCGTTTCCGTTTACTGGAGGATTGAGTGTAATCTGAATGTTGGAAAATTCTGGATACATGTATGGTTACTTTATGGAATACCTGATATGGCTCGTGTCACTGGATCTCTTACTACAATGATGATTTTTGTGTTTGGATTCAGCGACTTTATCCTCTCGGGAGCCATTTTGCTGTGAAAATAAGCAGGGCTCTTCTCGATCGTCACTTCTCCAACTCGCGTTTCCGGCATTTGTTCCCTATAAATCACATTATTATTACTCTCAGTCACTCAATCTGTTTTATTGCATCTAATCTGAATCGGTACTGTGCCCTTTTTGCCCATTTTCTTTCTTCCTTCCCGCTATCTCAAACGTCAGGTTGCGTAATTTCGACCCCGTCTCGTTTTCAAGGCGCGGTGCGATAGTGAGAGGCAATGAGTTATGATTGCGCACATTGATGAAATACAATAGGTGAAAATGATACTGGACAGAGAATGAGTTTAGAAACCAACTAGGCCCAACAAAACAAAAAGGCACCTATTCCATCATGTTTTTATAGATTGGGCTCCATCCGAAGACAATTTTTATGAGCTGCTGCCTCACAACCAATAAAAACAAGTGCCATCTTATCGGTGAAGATCAAAACGGATGACAAGGCAATTAACGCGCAGTCGTAAAATCATTCGAGTCAATATCTACCACCTGTTCCTGAGGAAGTCCTCATCGTTCAAGTAGGTGTCAACACTTCCACAATTACGGATCAAGATCATATCTTAATATCGGAGAGAAAGACCACCCGTTGTGAGGTGCCTATCCTCGATTTATAGGTGCGTTGCGCCAGTTCATTCATCTTTATTGACTTCTCAATTCTTATTCCCTTTTCCGTCGGACCCAATGTGTGACCGAGATTGATGCACTCTCCTTATCTCGCATCATAATTACGAAAATGAAAACGGAACGGCAAGTAGAGATGTAAGCGTCAACAAGATGATGAGAAGATGATGAGTAGAAGTGAGGCTCGTGAAGAGGCTAACGTTCATATCTCATCACGTCTAATTATAATCCCGTTTTGTGTCAGCTCCAATCTGCTGTGTTCCCTCGTCCTCCACGTGTTCCTTCTGCCATCTTCAGATAGTCCCTTTCTTCAAGAATCAGATATCGCATTTCGCCAATCTCTAATTATCGAGTAATTGGCAGTGACAGGCGGTGATGATGAGCTAGGCAGTTACCGACTTCCGACCTGTTACGCCATCGCGTCAAATTTACAACCTGTGCCTTTCCGTGCACAAAAGAATGCCGGCTGTTACATCAAAGAAATGTCTGCTGGGAAGAACAGACGTGTCATGAGTTGGATATGTAACTTTGCCAGAAGTCCCCTATGACAGAAAAAGAACGACATCAACCAGCAGAAAATTTATCGCATTGACAGCATCAGCCATCCGTCAGAATTCAGACATCTCACTTGGTAAGCTTTCTGAATGAAACTAAGGAAGAAGCATATCCGTCATCACATGTTCTCTATCAGTCAGTCAATGATTGAGATTGACACCTCCCTACTTTTTCGCGCACTGTACAACGTTACTCCAGTAGCAGAAGGCCACCATTTCCCGTCTATCCACGCCATTCATCACCACACAGTGTGATGCACCTTTTATCTAAAACTGACAAACTCAATTTGAATGATTAGTCTGAAGAGCGAGAGAGTTTTTTTTCAAATTAAAGAAGTCTACCAAGCATAACAGAGTAGCACAGTTTGCTCCAACAAACATACATCCGTTACGTAATTGGGTACAAGGATTGTACAAGATGTTCTCCTCTCCGGCACTGTCAAGAAAAAAGAGAGCCCGCTAATCCGCCGGCTGAGAGGCGCACAATCTGGTTCCGGCGGTTTCCAACGTTTTTGTTCATGAAGGAAAAGGTTCATTAGCGGACAAAAAACATGATAGAAACATGGAGCCTCTTCACAGACATAATTAATTCTAACATAAGTGTCGGGAGGATGTTTCAAGCTAATAATATTATTAGAGCATATCTTTCCCTGAAACCGAATTATTCTTTTGGTAATTAGGTTAGGCTGTCCCGTGGAAATTGGTCTTCTTCGGAACTCACAAACTTGGGAATGCAAGAGAATTCCTCAGTCAAGGACAACGGTCAATTTATAATCGTGAGGAACGGATGAATGGGATACAACTTGATGGAAGGCGACAGCGGCAGTTTCTTTGGAGGGAAGCAAAAATAATTAATATCAATGTTTGGATTCCTTTAGCTCATCGCTTTTCTTCTGAGTTCCGTTACCGCTTCTCAGCGGATCCTCAAAACAACAGGCGCTTCCACCAATTTGTCGCCAGTCGTATGCACAAGACAAATGAGCGCGAAGGAAGGTAACCGGCACCAACACCCGCTGAGATGCCACCAACCTCTTAGAATTTCTGATTAATTTATCCGTTGGGAGGAACGAACACATCTCTACTTTCACGATCATTCACTATGCCATCCAGCCTAGTTTACATAAGAATACATGGTCTTCTTCGCCCCCATTAGAAATTGATGAACAACACCTCTGAGATATGTTTGTGCAGCGTCGCATCACCTGCTCCTAATATAGGCTGACCTCCGCTAAGAACAGCTTCGAAGAGGCACCTGTGACAATTCTGTTTGTCTGTGCGTGATCGAGAAACCGGACGATTCGTGTGTCGACGAGCTTGTTTATGAACTGACAGTTTATGATGAATAACCAAGTAAATACATTATGATTCACCCTGAATTCTCAAAGTGTATTCCCTCTCTCACAAAACTTATATTTATATGAACGCCAAAAACAGAATGGAGATACTAATTTAGGCCATACTCTCACATTAAGGACTGTCAGTTGTCATTCACACTCGTCTATGGCGCCATAAGGTCTCTGTTTTCGTTTCCAACCTCCCATTTCTCATTCTTCAATGACTGTTTTTTTTTGCATATGCATGTAGTGTGCAGGTGGTGGAAATGAAATTTTATGGTCGAAACCGAATTATCGCCATGTACTTAACAGGATGAATTCGGTGCGAACCGAAGGGTGACAGAACAAAGAAGCTCGCGCTGGCTCAATCTAGATCCGAGGCTGACTAAGCGGATTTTCTATTTTCTTGCACGGGAGTAAAACCAGATCCTTAATTCAGTTTTGCGTTTTCTATACGCCCAGTTTCCATCCAAAACAGAATATTCAGACATCTGCGAGAGCATTCTCAAGGAGTTATTTGTCTACGCATGTTACCTAACACGGAAGGTAGTCCGGAGAATGGCGCAATCAGCTTAAATATGAAGAGGGTATCAAGCAGAGGGGGTACTTGAAAGGTGCACGTAATTAATCCCAATGAAAACAGTCAATAACATAATAGACCCACACTAACCTGTACCATTCCAATCCTTTGTTGAAATTCTTGTCAAAAAAGTGAACTTCTGGTCCCGGCGCTTTGATGAGTGGATTGATTCTGAGGAACTCCAGGAGAGCTCTTGTTCCAGATTTCTTCACTCCAACTATGATGGCATCTGGGAACCTTTTCTTTGCAATGTTGGGGATCACCCCAGACATTATGATGTCTATGAAATGGAATATGAGGAGAAGTCGATACTTCATCCTGGAAACAGAAATATTAGGTAGGACTACGGTAGTGAAAAACAGAAGATGTGTCGAGAAGTATACAAGAATGAAGAGGACACAACAACAAAAAAACAAAGAAAAAACAGGAATTGAAAATGTGAAACTGGGATATCGAAGAATCGAGAATGGCTCTAGAATGAATGACATGCAAGATTTCCGCTTGAGCAGAAAAAAACTAAGGATAGCTATCTGTTGCATTCGAATTTTTTCCGATATGTTACAACATGTCCTAGGCTCTGGACAAACATAAAAATATCTCTCAAATATTAATATTTCTCTTTCTATCTTATTTCATTTCGTCTCATCTTGTCTCATTATTTCGGATTTTTGTTTGGTTTGTCATACCCTGTGGATTTTTTGATTGAAAAACTTTTCAAATAAACTGATGAAAGAAGAATCTTCTAGTCAAGAATATAAAGCAATCAGTGTTATACGAACCATCGCCAGTTCACAGTGACTCGCTAACCTGTGCCGACAGAAAGGGGCGGAGTCCGGCGGGCCGGGTGGTCGCATAGACGTCTTCGATCAGCCTTTGTCTGTGTGTTCCTTGTCTTCCTGCCACCCGCCCACGGGACATCAAATGGTGTTGAAACATTTTGAGAAACAGCTTCTGTGCTCTGCTCCAGAAGGAGTAAAGAATTACTGCTTTCCCACGTCCCAGGGGGAATTAAGGAAATGCATACTGAAAAGGAGACGAAAAATGAAGACGAAGAAGAAAGCCGGGACACCAGCGAAGATGAAGAGAATGTGAACGAGCCTCGGACAAGACAGGCCAAATTGAATGTCTTGTTAAAAGGGTTAAGGTGCGCTCCAGTTCTCGAAGCGGAAGACTGAGTTCTCAATTAGTACGTTTTAACAGGAAGAGCGGGGATGATTCAGAGGAGTGCAAATGGGTGGGGGGGGGGGGTCTCGGTTTCAGAGTAAACATCTTCCATAATTGCTTCCGGTGGCGGCGTTCTAAGATGTTCCATATTTTCAATTCAGGTGAGAATATATTAGAATGGAGTGTTTCTGAATCAACACTAACAAGGCGGAAAAGAGCGTGCAAGGAAGAATGAAAACAAGAGAATAAGAAATAGAACTTCGAAAAGTGACAAGCTCCGTTTTCTTTTTCTATTTCTTTCACGGCGCTTGTCCATTAACCAAGTTTCGCTTCATGTCATAAAAGTCTAATGTGAAGTATCTCCAAGACAATGCATTTCGCATGTCTTTCGAACCAAAGAAGGAGAGAAGCTCTTTTGAAGTTAGAACAAAAGTTCATGAAGATCATGAAAGCTGAGCTGAGATATCAGAACAAGTTGAAAAGTTTAATTCCCAGTCGATCTCAGTTTTCACGGACCTCAATTATTCTCTTTCCAAATACGCTGCACATTTGATGAGCTCAGTCTCTTTCCCTTGCCGCAATATGCTAATTCAGGGAGAGATAATCGTGACTCGAAAAGTTGGCTTTGAGAACCAACTCATCCGGAACGGAAAGATCCCAGAGGAAGAAGCGCCAAACGTGGTTTAGAGGTAAACTGGTGGTCTCGGACCCCTCTGTCCAGCTTTCTTTCTTACTTGAAATTCAATTTGAGAATGACTGCAAGACAAATCTACGATTGAGCCCTACGCAAAGAAAAAGAAGCAAACGAAATGGAAACGCGAAGCTGAGGCATTTATGAGTGCAGTAAACGAGTCTGTTAACCAAGACTAATATAGGAAAGTGGTATTTGGAAGGGAAGGATATGAAAAAAAACGAAATGGATTCTATACTTGTAGTTGGAGAATGTGTGCTCTTAGACGTCCTCTCCCAACTTTTTGGTATTTTTGGTAACAGCTGTTGACGTGTTGTTATTCGAGCCATGTATAGTCGAATCCTATTGATGAAGAAACGAACAAGGAGCAGCTTCACCAATTAGACAAACTGACACATATGTTGCGACAATGTACAATGCCCAGCATTCGGAATAAATTACAAGAAACGATGTGCGGATACGCGACGATGGTTTTGGTGTCTTCTTGACACCATTTCTGTCAAGAAATCCATTGAAAAAGGGAAGGAATACAAAAAAAGCCTCAACCAAACAAAAAAATTGAGATTGGTGGCAGGTGGTGTTGATGAGGTTACGTCTAAGCTTGCTGTAGAAAAACGATTAAGGTGCGATGAAGCATATGATTTGCTCGACTGGTAATGAACAAACCGAGCACGAGAAGCACCACTTAATCTTTCAAATTGGTAGGATTTTTCTCATCGTTCCAGGCTGGTTAATTACTGCCCTTAAGACGGTTGCAGTGATAGAACCTTAAGCGTATAATCCTAGGAGACCCCTAGAAAATAGAATCGACAGTAATTCCCACTTGAAAGCCTGAAAAGCAAATCATCAATTTTTCATCAGAAGACAACTACTACCATACTCCTCAGAACGTCATTTCACTCACTCTATTTCCTTGTACATTCCGCCATATGTCACACTCGTGTAATCTCATCTTACCATCTAGACCTCTTCATTAACTTCCAAAAGGTCTCTTTAATTATCCCATCATATTTCTGATGGTTACCTCATTGCGGATGTGAAAATACGGCAACCTCAAAAAGAATGGGAGAAAAGTGGGATGATCGTATCATTCTGTACGAAATTCTACATGTATGAAACTTACTTATAACTTTTACTGTTGTACTGCGTAATAGTAATTCATGAGTATTCATGCAAAACATGAAAACATTGTCATTTTGTTGAGGAGTAAAGTGCGCCGCTTGGGCACTTGACAAGTTATATGAAACTTCAAAATGACAAAATAATTGACCGCATTCACCAGCTGTCATGTTGTCAATGAGGGAAAAAGAGCTCCGACCTATTTTGGATCAAATTGCTCTAATATGTAATTGTGTCTGTGTTTTGAAATGTATGTTACTCAACAGCTCCAAATGAGAATGAAGAATGAAGAGAAAAATACTAGTTTTATTGTAGAGAGACTAACCAATGAAGAATCGACTGAGAAAACACTCCAAATTAGGAACGATCATTAGTGTGCGCGAAAGCATAAAACTACAGTAGTCTCTTTATTAGGTTCGTATAAAGGGGCGCCCTCACAGGTTCGTGACTGACGATGTGGGTTTCGTTTCTAATCCTACTGTATTTTCTGAATTACTATCCATTTTACGATCGACTCGCGTGCGCGCACGCAAAGCCGCAACCTGGCCCCCATCACCACAGGCACGATCACCAAACTGCGCGAAAATTCTCAAAAAGTGGAAGATAAGGGAGAGAAACAATGGGAGGCCATCAATTCAGACGGACCTCTCCGATCATTTAATTTTATGTTCTTTTCTCTGTCACCTCTGTCATCTTGAAACTATGTCATCACACCTCGATATCTCTCTTCTTCGTCGAGGCGAGACCATCAAAATTTACGAGCAGATACATCGCGACAAATTGGTTGAAATAGGAGACTAACGGGTGGTCGATCAAGATCAGATTTTATCTGATAACTCACGGGAGGGCTAAACGCGCCAAATTGATTTATAGAGAGGTGTATGTTGGAAGTGGAAAACAAGAACGTGTGGGAAAAATGAAAGAGGGAGGAAATGGAACAGAAGAATGGAATTATGGAAAGTGTGGTCCCAGAATGAAAATCAAATTAGAACAAAATTAAGACTGGTGTGACGGAATTATTGAAGTAAAAAATTCTCAGTGTTCATGTTCTAAGTAGTACCAATTTGAAAACCTTACCAGAAAAGACATAAGCCATTGGACCTACCAACCCGCAGCTAATGTGGGCAGGTGTGTGAATACATTATGTTAGAGTTAATTTATATATGCATAACATGTTTAACATTGTAACATTACCGAAAGCGAGATGTTTATTTGGTGACTCTCCTGGCTCTAAAACACCTCTCACCACACATTCACCCTCCTCCGAGTAGCGGGCTCATCAAAAAAGAATCACGGCGGGGGTGACGGTGTATCCTAATCCGCTTCCGACAACCAAAAGACGGTCAAGTGAGGTTGCGTAATTAGCTCCGACTCTTTTGAAGAATCTACTTGCTTCTGTGCTTTGAAGACGTTCTGTTTTTGTTTCGAATGTGTTTGTTCCACGTGGAAATATGGGATGGAATTAACTATGGGTTATGCGGGAGAAGAACAGAGAATAGCCCTTCACCAAAAACAATTCACACCTGGCAATAAAGGTGCACAATGAACGAAACGGTTGGAGTTGACAGATGTCTTCAAAAACATATAATTAAAACTGTCGTATTGTGTGGCTGGACTAAAATCATGCTCACTCTCAATCCTGCACGAAATGGAATAAGCTGTTGCTGGGGAGTACTAAGTCCTACTGTCAGAATCCAAGAACAATACAAAAACCGAGTGAAGTGAAATAAATCCCTCCAATTTGAGAAGAATGGGCGAACGTGATGAGATCCAACGAAACTAACTGCAAACAAAAACGAAAAATCGGGTGAATGACAATGTTTGTTCCACTTACACTTATGTCTGACTTCTTTTTTCTGTACACTCAACTGGACCAGTACGAGGAGACAAAAAAGCAAAGCGTGAAGTAAAGTTCGTCAACTGAAGTGATAGGTGGTTGAGAGACATTGGAAAAGCTGAAAATCACAGTTAACATTGGGGAACTATGGAACTATTTTTATTTTCAGATATTGAACTGAAGGTAGAATCTAAGATTCTAAAAAAAAAAAGTCTTGTTATCTTTCATTAAAGACATAACAAAATATGAGTTGACCCCACATCAACATCACATTTCGTCCATTATTATTATTGCTCGAGGTTCTCTCAGATACTTTACATTTTCAATTCGTTACAACTGTCGAAATGCATATACCATACTACAAATAGTTCACTTTCATAGGTGACGCTGAGCTGTCCAGAAGGAGTCAATCGAATCTGAATGTAGTAAATGGGCTCATTTCCATTCGAGCATCCATGTGTTCAAGCAATGCGTCTCATTCCGTTACCTGCAACAAAGCTGCAAAGTACAGTCACACCATAGATGGTTTAATCAGTTTTTACACCCTCCCAAGGGTTTTTTTCTCAACTTTTTTCTGTTTTATGGCGTGAAAAATAACGCCTTTTGAATGATTCTCAATGTGCTCTCCTCAACACTGAAGACAATGGCGTGATAGCAAGAGGCTGGCCCCTTATCAGTAGATGGACATTGTCCCCATTGGTATATGTACGTAGGTCGCAAGTGCATAATGCCGCCCTCTTTTCTTTTCTCCTAATTCTAAAATTGGAGCAAAATAGACTTCATTTTTTTGTTTTATGCTGCCTCAGTGGTTTGAGTTTTATGAGGTCAAAGTCTTTGTTTCGAATGATCGACTTGCTCTAAATTGACAGTTGGAAACACTTTCGAATCGCTCGACGCGGTTTCCACTAATTGCCCGACGGCCAGGTTCTAACTAGTGGATCTGTACCATTTATTACTGAGAAACAGTCTGATGTATAAAAAGTTTTATTTGCATTTATAATACTTGACATAAGTGAATAGAGCACCCAACACTCACGAATTCGAGTCAATTTTGGTTTGAGCACAAGTAAGAGACCTTCTGAGCTCTACCCTGATGCATCTGTAACACTGCTTTTCAGGTTGTTCAATGATATCGAACTCTCCCCTTTCAGATCGCCTGATATCAAACATATATCACGGAAATAAAATGGCAAAGAGTACAGAGTGACACCGAGTTGATTATCTCTGAGTTCTCTTGACATGTAGATTCACCTGCACGACTGCCTATCATTCTTTTTTGTATTAAGCTCTTCTCTTTACTTCTCTTGGCGCGTCGTGATAGCGTTAAATCGACTGATAGTCGCTTCGAAACCTCCTCCATTCTCAATTCGCTCCCCACTATCTTCTCCCTCTCATTACAGTTTTTCCTATCATATTGGCAACATTTCTCCTCACCGCTTTTATTTTCTCCGAACCTAATCTATTCTTCTGATTTCAGGTAAAAACACATGGCTTTCCGCGTGAAAGACGTGTATGAGGGTAGCTCCGTGCTACTCACCGGAGGAACCGGCTTCCTGGGGAAAGTCATCGTCGAGAAGCTGTTATGGACCATCGATGACATCGACAAAATTTATTTGATGATTCGTACCAGAAAAGGGAAGAATCCGAACGAAAGACTGGCTGGACTCCTTCACGTAAGCATGTTCAAAGATTCATTCAGTCAAAGCTTCATTTATAGGATCCACTTTTTAACCGCATCCGTGAAATGAAGCCAGCAGCTTTTGACAAGCTCGTTGCTGTCGGTGGGGATATGATGGTGGAAAATCTTGGAATGGATAAAAAAGACCTGAAGCTCATTTGCGATAATGTAAATGAACTCTGATCTTTCATCATCCAAAAGTTCTGAAATTCAGGTCAACGTTGTCATCCATAGTGCAGCCACTGTCAAATTCGATGAGCATCTTCGAGCGGCAGTCACCATGAATGTCATCGGAACCAAGCGCATCATTGACCTATGTCACCAAATCAAAGATCTCAAAGTACATTTTGGTTGCTATTGTGATGAAACGTGGCAATTTTGCAGGTACTGGTACATGTCTCCACAGCCTACGCAAACTGTGATCGTGTTGAAACAACTGAAAAAGTAAGAAGTAAAAAATGACAAAAATGTTCACTGTTACAATTTTAGATCTACAAAACTCCAATGGATCCGCAAAAACTAGTGGATGCTCTTTCATGGATGGATGATGAAACTCTCACGAAGGTTCAAAACCTAACAGCTTTTTTTTCCAATTTTTTTATTTTCAGATTACGCCGAAAGTCCTGGGCCTTCGTCCGAACACATACACACTCACCAAGGCTCTTGCAGAGTCTACCATTGAGCTCGAAGCCAAGGATATTCCAGTCATCATTATCCGTCCTTCTATTGTTGGAGCCATGTGGAAGGGGCCACTTCCGGGTTGGACAGATAATATCAACGGACCAACTGGAATTTTCGCTGCTGTCGGAAGAGGAGTGCTTACTAACATGTGCGGAAGCAGCGAATCAAAGGCTGATATCATCCCAGTCGATTGTGTGGCTAATATGATCATTACAGCCGCCTCTCACAGAGTGTCTATTGAGTAGTTGATGTTACATTGAAACGTAAACAATATAAGTTTTCTTCAGAACAACTGAGATCCCGGTAATTCATTGCTCATCTGGAGAGTTGAACCCGTTGCTCTGGGGACACATTGTCATCTTCTTGGATCAGTTTTACAAACTGGTAACAATAGTTATTAATCTAAGCTTTGAAAAACCCATAACATTTCAGTACCCGATGGAACAATGTTTCGGAGTTCCATCCACCTACTTCCACAAATCACGTTGCCTTTTCCTCTTGAACTACTACCTCAAGCATCATATTCCAGCCGCCATATCAGACATTTCCGCTCGCGTTGTCGGCAAGAAAAAAAAGTAGGTCATAAACGATCGAGAACTAAACCCTCATGAAAAATGTTCCTTATCAGCAATGTCAAATTGTACGGAAAAGTTTGGAAGATGATCGAAACGTTGCACTTTTTTACCACTCGCGGATGGAGCTTCAAGGCGAAGGGAATGCCGGATCTTTACGCGAGAATGACGGAGGAGGATAAGAAGGAGTACAACTTTGACGTCCGTCAAGTAAATTGGAACTCGTATCTGTTCGATTATGTCATGGGAGTCAAGAAGTTCCTTCTGAAAGAAAACTTGGAGAATCTTGAAAGATCTAGAGCACAACTCATCAGGTCAGAGTTACAACACAAATTTCAAGTTTCATTTTCTTTTCTACAGACTGAGGTTGAGACGTCAGGCAATCATAGCTATTGTCTATGCTGGAGTCATCGCTACATTCGGAAGAAAATGGAAGAAAACAACACAGTACATGTCATGGATCGGAGCAATGCTGGCAACATACACATTCACCGATGTCAGTTTCAGAAGGCGTGTCACTCTGAAGACCCTCAAGGAATACGCCGAAGAATCTGACTATTCGCAATATCTTCAAAGAAATTGAGCTGTGTCTAATTTCCCCGTTATGATGTCATTCAATAACACACTTTTGATTTTTATTCACCACGAAACATTAAAATAGATTATATCGGTGGTGTGTCAAAAAATCAGACACACAACTGTTGCTTGTTTCCATTAATCAAGGTCAGACGTGTGTTGATTACGATTTCGATTATTTTGAGTTAACAATTTTTTTTTAAAACGCGCTTTTTTTTTCTAGTTTCATGTTCCCCTTCTTGTTACACACCCTCCGAAAAAATATCCAAATCATTATATCCTGGTGTCCTGTTTGTCCGAATCCTCTAAATTTTTTAATTTCATGAAGTTTTGATCGATAAATAAACAATCAACTGAATTGGTATAGATTAAAAAAAAGAAGAAGCCTGCTAAAAAAAGTCCGTCACAGAGAAAAAAACAGCGGGCAGCTCAATTTCTCTTGTCTTCATTTTTCCGATGAATGGGAGAAGATGGATGAGAGAAAATGTTCTCGGAGACTCGATGTGAGTACGTGATGTTTTCTAACTTGTTGTTGGCTATGACTAACAAGATTCGAAGCAGTTCTGAAACAATTGACCGTAATTCAGAAGTCTTCAAGTCCAGATTTCGCTTGTTCTTTTCCGCAGCTTAAATTACTCTCGTCATTGAAATATGTGTTTTCGCATCAATCAATTCCGAATGCGAACTTCGTCCTCTTCACTAGTTTGAAACGGTTGGAAAGTCATCGACCAACAAACACACATCGTTTCGCACTGTTGGTTTCGAATCCAACCAACAGCAAAAAAAAAATCAAGGCAGTTATGTTTGCTATTCAACTGACTGTTTACCCGCATTAACAACAGTCGTTGTTCTGCCCACTGCCGTAGAAAACCTTCTTCGTTAGTTCTGTTTTCTTCTTCTCTTCTCATTTCCTCTCGTTTTTCATTTTTATGGAAACACACGCATGTTTTCATTTGATTGAATCATTGCCACACAAATTACATGACGGATAAGAAACTCAGTCAAGGGCACAAATCTCAGTGCTGACTCTCAGAGCTCTCACGTTTTTCTATCCTCCATCCAAAATGCGTTTTGGCACGTCGAAAACATTGAGCAGTCGAGGAAAGAGGGGCAAGAAAGAAGGGCCGCGCTTTCGGTTTTTTTTTTCGTTGCCGTCTCTCAATCCTTCTCTTCGTTTGGCATATTCTCTCGCACTTTGCTTCGTTTTTTTTGTCTTGTTTCGTAGTGGCTGAAACGAAGGGAAAAAAGAATAGAAACGCTATGGACGCAGTCGATTTGATAGGAAAATGTAATTCTTGTTTTTGTTTGGTAGGCTTCTCTTGTCTCAACTTGTCAGGGTCCTCCGAACCAAAAGTTCAATCTGCTTTTCTCTCTCTCGCTTCTCCCTAGAGGAGCGGCCTTATGTGTCGTGTGAATTGCATCATACCCCAAGGCCGCATTTCAAATTTCAAAACCCAATTCATCGGCGAAAACTGAGAAATTGCTTTTTTCTCATGTGTTCCACTTGTTTTTCACTTCTCTTTTTTACTTTTCCACGTTCCATCCACTCTCTGCGATCACTTCCCTATCTTCTTGTGTAATACTACACAACATGTTGGTGGTCCGCTCAATAAGAGTATTATAATTTGACCTGACCTTTCCCACCCCGCCCGCGCAGTTGTTTGTTTCGTTGAATGCGTTTAATTGTCTGCGTCTCTCACTCTCTAATCATACTATCCCTCGTGGTCCGTTGTGCGCATTGCTGCAAAAGGCATCGCCTGTCGATCGACCCGGTATCATTTATCTTTTTCTTTTCTCGAAATCAATCTTTTTCTTGCACTTGTGCCATTCTGTCACTAATTATTTGTTTCAATGCAAAATCAGTTCGCATTTTTTTGCGTTCACTCAATTTTTCCTTCTTGATTCGCTATTTTCCTTTTTCAGACCACCGCATAATTCATAATGGCCGAAGATACTTCAATGATCTCACCGGAAGAGCTCGAGTTCATCCGTCAACGTGCTCTCCATCGCTTCGACTCGATCGTTCCGACCGCCGGAAGAGAAGGAACCGAAATCGCTTCGGACATCTTCAAGGGAAGAACTTTGGCTATCTACACGTCTGGAGGAGACTCGCAAGGTACTATAACACTTTGAAAATATGAAAACTAAATGTTCCATTCTAGGAATGAACAGCGCCGTCCGCAGTATCACTCGTATGGCTATTTACTGTGGATGCAAGGTCTATTTGATTTACGAAGGATACGAGGGAATGATCGAAGGAGGAGATTTTATCAAGGAGGCTACGTGGAACACTGTTTCCGATATCATCCAACAAGGAGGAACCATCATCGGATCTGCTAGATCCTCTGAGTTCAGAACTCGTGAAGGACGTCTCAAGGTACGCGGTTTGAATTAAGTTAAATTAGCAAGTTTGAATATGACTTTGAAAATTCTAGAAACATGTTTTCAGGCTGCTACCAACCTGATTACCCGTGGCATCGGTCGTCTCGTGTGCATCGGAGGAGATGGATCCCTTACCGGTGCCAACACTTTCCGTCTTGAGTGGACCGATCTCGTCCAAGAACTTGTCCGCACTGGCCGCGTTGATGCTCTCAAGGCTAAGAAAATCCCATACATCCAAATTGTCGGACTCGTCGGATCTATCGATAACGATTTCTGCGGAACGGACATGACCATCGGAACCGACTCTGCTCTTCAGCGTATCATCAGCTCTATCGATGCTGTAGTCGCTACTGCTCAGAGTCACCAGAGAGCTTTCGTCATTGAGGTCATGGGCCGTCACTGTGGATACCTCGCGTTGGTTGCTGCGTTGGCCTCGGAAGCCGATTTCTGCTTCATTCCTGAATGGCCAGCACCGGAGAACTGGAGAGACGTGCTGTGCGACAAACTCTCGCAGATGAGATCCGAAGGACAACGTTTGAACATCATCATTGTTGCCGAAGGAGCCATCGATCGTGATGGAAAACCAATCACAGCGGAGGACGTCAAGACCGCTGTCAAGAACAAGCTGAAATACGACACACGTGTCACCATTCTCGGACATGTTCAACGCGGAGGTGCTCCATCCGCCTTCGATCGTCTTCTTGGATGCAGAATGGGAGCGGAAGCTGTATTCGCACTTATGGAGATGACAGAGGTAATATTTGTTTTGGTGAGGTGACAAATAAAACACGTTATTTAGGAGTCAGAGCCATGTGTCATCTCAATTGACGGAAACGTTATGGTCCGTGTTCCTCTTCTCAAATGCGTCGAGCGTACACAGATGGTACAGAAGGCCATGGCAGATAAGGACTGGACCACCGCTGTTATGCTCCGTGGTCGCAGTTTCCAGAGAAACCTCGAGACTTACAAGCTTCTCACTAAAATGAGAACAGTCGAAAAGGACAATCTCTCAGAAGGACACAAGTTCAACGTCGCTGTCATCAACGTTGGAGCACCAGCAGGAGGAATGAATGCCGCCGTCCGCTCATACGTCAGAATGGCTCTGTACCATCAATGCTCGGTGTACGGAATCGAAGACAGTTTCGAAGGACTTGCCAACGGATTGTTCAAGAAGTTCAAGTGGTCCGATGTCACCAACTGGGCGATGTTCGGAGGATCGTTCTTGGGAACTCAAAAGAGTCTTCCAACCGCTGAGACGATGCCAAAGATTGCAGAGCAGCTGAAGAAGCACAACATTCAGGCTTTGTTGCTCGTCGGAGGATTCGAAGCTTACCACAGCACTATCCTCTTGGCTGAGAATCGTGATAAGTATCCAGAGTTTTGCATTCCAATGTGCGTCATTCCATGCACCATCTCCAACAACGTTCCAGGTGAGAAACATCTATGATGCAGTCACAAATATGCAATTTTCAGGAACTATGGTGTCGCTTGGATCTGACACGGCCATCAATGAGATTTGCCAGATGATTGACAAGATAAAACAGTCGGCTACTGGAACCAAGAGAAGAGTGTTCATTGTGGAGACTATGGGAGGATATTGCGGATATCTTGCCACCGTGTCTGCTTTGAGTTCTGGTGCTGATAACGCCTACATCTTCGAAGAGCCATTTACCGTCAAGGATCTCTCGGATGACGTTGAGGTTATTCTTTCGAAAATGGAAGTCGGAGCCAAGCGTTACTTGGTTGTTCGCAACGAATGGGCCGACAAGAACTTGACCACTGACTTTGTGCAGAGCTTGTTTGATTCGGAAGGAAAAAAGAGGTTCACTACTCGTGTCAATGTTCTTGGACACGTCCAGCAAGGAGGGTCACCAACTCCATTCGATAGAAACATGGGAACCAAACTGGCTGCTCGTGCTTTGGAGTTCTTGTTGATTCAACTCAAGGTACTGATATTCTGAATTCAATATTGTTCAACAACGGTTTTGTTGCAGGAGAATCTCACCGGAGACAACAAGGTTGTTGCCAAGAGTCCACATACAGCGACTCTTCTCGGTCTCAAGGGAAGAAAGGTGGTGTTCACCCCGGTGCAGGATCTCAAGAAGGACACTGACTTCGAGCATCGTCTCCCGTCTGAGCAATGGTGGCTCGGACTCCGTCCACTTCTCCGTGTGCTTGCTCGCCATCGTTCCACCTTCGAGAGCTCGGCCGTCTTGGAGTCTGTCGAAGAGGAGAGCGCTGACACGCACATGTTCTAGAGCACCCATTTCTAGAAGACCATGTTCATCTCATTGTAATTACTTGATTACACTAAAGGCAGTTTATATTAAATCTCGCCATGTTTCTTCGCCCTTGAAAATTGTCTAATTACCCGTTCTACTTGCTTTCCCACTTCTCCCCTCCCAACTATTTTCTCTCTCGCCATACTTTGTACAAGTAGTATTAATTACCCGCTGCAATTTCAATAGATCCACCATGATGATGATGCAAATAATATAGTGTTGTGAAATCGTTTCTTGCAGAGAGTTGAATCGAACATGTTTTCAAAGGTTACGAAATCGTAATGGGAATTCGATTGGGTTTTTTTTCTGAAAATGTGAACGTGTGGTGTGGTTGGCGAACTCGGCAGACCAGAGAAGACAGATAATTGGAACATTCATTCACCGGAAAAATATTTACAATGAGATTCGAACAGTAACATTAAGGATTTTTGATTATTCATTTTTTTGAAGCTCCGGCGGAGGTTTCAGTGACGTGATCCGTGGTTGTCTTCCCTGGTTTAGCATCAGCTGCCAGAGCAGGATCATCAAAGCCAGTGCTCGCCGATCCCCCTCCGAACAATCCAGAGTCTGTGGCTCCTGGAGCAGCAACTGGGGCAGTCTGTCCTACAGTAGAGTAGTCCGGTCCGACATTGGAAGTTCCAGGCACTGGTGGTGGCACTGCTGGGACCGAAGGGACTGGTTGTGGGACTGGAGGAGATGCTTGGAAGCCAGTCTGTCCTCCTTGGAAGCCAGACTGATCACCTTGGAAGCCTCCATTGTGACCTTGGAATCCACCATTCTGACCTTGGAATCCACCATTTTGACCTTGGAATCCACCATTTTGACCTTGGAACCCTCCTTGCTGAAACCCTCCTTGTGGATAGTTTCCACCTTGTTGATATCCACCAGGCCCATACTGTTGTGGTCTACCGTATCCACCACCTCCATATCCACTTGGCCTTCCGTATCCTCCGCCATTCTGTCCATAGCCTGGATTGAATTGACTTTCTGGTGGGGAGTAATTGCTTGGAGGACCGTACGATCCACGTTTCGACCTAGAAAAAGGAAATGAATGTACGGTTCGAATTTTCACAAGTTACCTTGTTAGAATTCCAGCAGAAGTGTAGGAAATGAGAGCAATGAAAGCAATTGATTTAAGAAGAGATGACATTTTGAAGTTGAACAAGTTGAAAAAGTAGAATGTTCAAATTTGAAAACTTCATATCGTTTTATATCAAATCGAATGAAAGGCGGAATCGATGGTAGTCGTCAAACACACTAGATCATCCTTCTCATATCACTATCGTTGTTTTCATCTTTTCTTTTTCCGATGCGTGGGCGATTGATGGTCACTTCCTCTAACCGCTCGTTATGTCTTCAACATGTCTCAGAGTTCAACACCAATGGTCAGTTCCCCAAATTGTCTCCAGAAGTCTTCGATGATTCACACCGGAATAGAAGACAAGAGGATGAATGATATAAATCCGAGATGGTAAGCGGATGACTTGCCGGCACTTAATCTGTAACATAACCTTGACACAAGCATTGTATTTTCGTGTTTCCTCTCTTTCGGAAATCGTCTTCACCGTCTTCCAATTGGACAGATTTTATTCAGACACTCTCCTAGGTACAGAGAAACTCACATAAAACGACATGTCAAAACTCGTCGCATTTTTCTATGTGTTTCTCGCTGTTTCAGAAGCACTTGACATCCTTACGAGGTACGTGTTATTCCATATTGTAACTGAAAATTGGTAGATCCTGTTTTGAATTTTCAAGTTGACAGTACATTGTGACACCAACTAATCTCATAACGACGAACTAGTTTTCTTATCTAAAACCAAAGATTTTGTTGAATTTCGTTCATTACAACTTTCGAAATTTCCAGATTCCGAAGGCAATACGGGTGGGGAGGGTCACCGTACTACAATGTCGCGCAGTATTATGAGACACAACCTCAGCAATGGTCATCTCAATCTCAATATCAGGTTTGATTTCTCGATCTCACGATGTTTGGTGACTGGTTCATTTACAGAACAATCAAAACTACTACTCTCCATACTTCTACGGGTATCAACGCCAACAAAACTGGCAAACCTCGAACCAAAACGCTTATCAATCTCAATACAACCGACCATCATTCATCTCAGAAAACACTAATGGGTATGCAACGGCACCACCAGCTATCAGTTATAATCAAGCCAATTCGGGTTATGGTAGACCCAAGTACCTGGCAACAATGCAGCCGAAACAAACACTGTCCCCAGTGATCCTCGAACGATCAACACTTTTCGTGACTACTGAACCAATGAAGACAACTGAGACCGATGGAAGACATCCCACGTTCCTGGAACGTCTTGGAGTTGCAACGCTACCAGTTATTCCAACCATCACAAGTTCCGAAGAGGAAGCCTTAGAAAACGCAGAGGAAACCTTGAAGGGTGATGAACATGAAACCCTTGGAAATGGCGAGATGCTGCCGGAGAGACCATCTGTGAAAGAAGAGTCTGGGGAGGAAACCCGGATTGTTTCATCAACTACGGAGCAAACCACATCCCCTGAACCAGCGATTGAAAAAGATGAGATCGCCTCCTCAGAGTTTTTCGCCTCTTCTACCGGAGGAAGTGACACCACAGAATGGTCAACAACCGAGGTTTCAAGCACATCTGAAGAACCGTTGACCTCAGAAATTGAAGAGACAACAGAAGCGTCAACTACAGTGGAGACTACGACTGAAACTGCGACAGAAACTACGACCAATGCTCAAGAGGTCACAACTGTACTGACAACTACAGCGGAACCAATTACGACGACAAAAACCGCAGAAATGATTACAACACTTCCATCCGAATCTGTAACCACTGTCGCTGTGCCGGTGAAGGAAGTCAAACCAGTAACCCTCCTGGCATTCCAAGAAGTCACCAATGAAGTAACAGCAAATATCATGAATGTTACTCAACCGACCGTAGATCAAAGCACAAGTGTTGGCGATTTGAATGAAATCGGAGAAGGGTCTGGATCTGAGGCCGCCGCTACACCCGAGGTGAACACAAGCCGATCGACTTTCACGACTGGAATTGTCGGACTACGCGCACCACCGGTCCCAAAAACCACTGATCCGGAGAATGTCGGACTTGCAGTCGTAGAGTGGACGGATTCGGATAATGAAGTTAGGAAGGTTCTTCTAACTCAATGATTTTGTATTTGTCTTCTTTTTAGCTGTTTTTGAAATTCCAATGTACCCGTGAGACGTGTTTGATTTGTTCAATCTTTGAAACAAAACGTAAGAATGCAAATAAAAATTTCCCAATTTGGACATGTACCATCTGAAGATTGGGATACTTCATTCTCGAAAACGCCAAAATAGCATTGAAGACAGAACTACTTTAGGTACCAAAGATTGCAAATTTGTGGTCTAAAACCTTGCAAGTAAAAAATCCACCTGCTCGGAAATTCCGCGATATCTCACCGAGTGTACTCTGAATCCTATCACTTTTAAAACGTCAAGAGCTGCAGACAGATAGACTCTTTGAAACACAGCTAATCTTTTGTTTTGCCGTGTGGTGTGGCACTCATCAATCTAATAATCAAAACACATCAACGATGTGCCGTGGTGAAAAGAAAATAGGGTGGTGTGGGGGGATAGACTGATTTTTACAAATCCCGATTTCTTCTCTCTTTGAACCATCCTCTCACCTGCCTCGGCTACGAATTTCCCCAGTGCCCTTGTCTCTTCATTCACCGCTATCTTTCTCGTGTTCCATTATTTTTGCTGTTACTCTTGGGCTCTCATTTCCTTCTTTCTCGCCCGGGGTATTATCATCAGAGGATCGATGCTCCCTCTCTCCCAGCGTTTTCCAACAGACTGAACTCTCACTCATTTCCGACTCCGCGACTCCTGTTATTTTGACATGTTTAACCAACAACACACATTTATACACACCACCAACCATTTTACATCAGCCCTTTTGACAAGACAACTTTTAATCTTCTCTCCCCTGTCTTGCTTGCTATCCATCTATTGTTTTTAGATATTTTTCAGTCCCTCCTTTTGTGTTCCTGGTTTTGTTCCAGCTCTGTTCTTCCTAGTTCTACTTCATCTCCCTATCCACAACTGCATCAGACGTTCTTTCGTGTATACAAAAAAGAGAGAAGAACTGCCAAATGGATTTAGTGATGTAACCTAATTCTGCTTTGTTTTCATCTAGTTTGGTGCACAATTCCACTTGTTTTGCATGTCACATTGTGCTAGATGACTTTTGAAAGCTAATGTAGCAGAAGGAAAAACGCAAAAAGCCATTGGACATCATAACCGAGCGAAGAAGGAGGAAACGCGAATAAACAATATGCAACAATCATTCATTCTCACTCTAGAGTAACTTTCCTCTCTACCAAACTTTGATCTGTAAGCTGTCACAAGAAAAAAAAACTAAAACTGATAGGAAATCCTGATAAGAACTCAGAATCAGTCAGAAGTGAGTGATCCACTATAAAATAGTACCTAGAAAGTGGGCGTCAGCTGCCGTGAATTTTTCATTGCGTCGTTTTCTATCAGGTTCAAATCGTTTATTGACGTGCCAGGTAATGGTCCCAGTTGAAATATAGCCCGGATTTTATCGCTTCAACCAGATGGGATGGTTGACAAATTTGAGTGGTTTTCTGACGCTATTTCTTGGTATGAGGGCAGAATTCTATCCAGTTGAAGTTGAATTTTCAGTTTGACTGCTTTCATTTTGCTTGTACAACTATTCTAGTTAGTCTTGTTTAATAAATATCCATTATAAGAATCAACTCATCAAAAACTTTCTGATTTTTTATGACTTGACATCGCTGCGAGCCTCTTTCGCACTCACGTTTATCTACTAAAAATCTCAATTTCTTATGCGCCGAGGGTTCGATTGTGGACGAGAGAAGAATCTTTAACTTTCTTTGTCAAAAACGAAAGCGGACATCCTAGACCAAGTCACCGTTGGACAAACACTTCAGCGAATTATACATAAGTAAGATAATTTATGAACGGTAAATAAAAAAAATGGAAAATCTTAATTTTCTTGTCGCGAAAAATGAGAGGTCTCATACTCAGGTCTACATTAAACATATATCTGTGCAAAAAACTCTCAAGGTGGTTTTTTACTCATTCTAAATATAGCATTGCAACAATCTGATTTTTGCTCACTCACTGTCATTAACCAACTTTTTTCTCGTTTTTTTTCTCCGATGGCAAGATAAAGTAAGAAAAATTGGAGGAGAAGAGGGTATTTTCCACTTCATTCGCGCGTATGTGAATCGCATCGAAACGATGTGAACTAGGGCCGCCAGCCCCGAGGGCAATGCTCTTCCAATTCGCGCAGTTTTTCTTTGCGGGGCCATTCTTCTTTTTTTCCTTCATAGTTACACTCGCACACTTTTTCATTCACTCCGTCGTCATTTTTCCCCATCACTTTCTCAATTTTTATGCAAGAGATGCACAAAAACTGCTCCAATTTTTGTGCTCCGCCTTTTTTTCGAGACGTTTCTCACTTGTAAGGTTACTTTTGTTGAGCCCACCCATCTACACTCGATTAGGCGGGCACATCTCGCTTCTCTCTTTTTTGTGCTCGCGATGTGTCTGGGGTTCATACAAACCACTGATCATATTCCGGACCACTCCATTTCCATATCCCCACTTTGCTATCTTCTTTTATCCGAATTGGGAGTTTTATCCGATAAGCGTTTATTCCCGTCTTCTTGTTTGTCGAACCAAATTGACGAACTTTTTCCACATTTTCAAGCAATCAGCTGTTTTTTCTCTTTAATATAGGTTTATATCTTTTTGCAGCTGCAAACATTTTTTTTTGAGTGGAGCACGTAGAACATTTTTCAAGAACGCTTGAACTTGTCGAAAGAAAAAGGCCACGAATGAAATTGTGTTGCACTTTGAAAACAAGTGGAGTAAACGTCTAGACCTCGAATGGGCATAAAACTACTTTCGAAACTTAATCAAGTCTTAGATCTTGAGTCAATCAATCTCTTGTTGTGAATTGTCCCGTGTTTTCCTGCTACTTCTTTTATTCTACTTCCAGAAACTAAATCATTTTATTCATGCATCGTAGAGTCGACTTTCGGCAGCAATCTTTACTTGATCGCCCACCGCGATTTCCATTTTTTGCGCATCTCATCACTATGTAGGCGCTGAAATAGCAAGAAAAGAAAAAGACAGGGAAAAAGGGAAAATAAAACTAAGAACGCTTAGACCAAACACTAGAACAAAATAGAGTTGTTCCGGTTGTCATTAATAAACAATGACTTGATTCGAAAATTTGGAAACGCCGCCGGGCTCCGAGCAGACATATACGAACTCTCCGACTTGGCTTCGCCTATTTTTCGTGTTTTTTTTTTCATCTAATCCATTAAAATCACGTCATTGTCCCTCTTCATCCATTTGAATTCGCATCAATTTAGTGCGCAAATTTTCCATTTTAAAATCACTTCACGCGCTCACCACAGGCTTTTCTTATTTACCGGAAAAGTGATACCTGTGTTAAAAAGAAAACGTAAGGAAAAAGTTTCGAAAAAAGCTGGAGAGTCGAAGATGAAAACTTTGACAACTTTCACCCATTTTGAATAATTTATAATCCAAACTCAGTCCACCAAAAGGCCTTCTCATACATATTCGGTCACATGGAATTAATTGGCGACCAGATATTTGGGCGCCTCAAAGTTTATGCTGCTCTCCGTGAAAAGACGTCTTCTTCGACTTCCGCTCCCCTTCACATAAACAATTGTCGCATTTTTTCTTTTCACTTCTTACAACTCTGCTGACTTTCTCTTTTTTAATTTAATCATAAGACTTGAGGAAGTTATTTCAAGTGACTAGAAAGAAAACTCAGAGAAGAGCAGAAGCCAATATATTTCCGAAATGTTTTTTACTCGAATTCAATGCTGCTGATAGGGGAAAACGTCAAAAATTGAATCCGCAGAAGACGACAGTGCAGTGAGCAATCTTTGAGAAGAGAGAGGATAGCCTCCAAACCCAAATTTCATTACGAGTTCAGTTTTGATTGCGAACTCTTGTTGAGTTTCCATGCCCCCAATAGAATTCTACTCTTTTTGCGTGATGCACTATTGAACTTCACTACCCACCCCTCTTGAAAGAAGTCGCAGCAATTGAAGAAGTGTGGAGCAGCTAGAAAGCATTGCTCTCACAAATGGGTTTTTCTGGCTTCAACTTCCATAGCCCCTCTCACTGGTTGCCTCCGTTTTTTCGGCAAGCTTCAGAACTTCCTCCGACAAAATCATTTTTTCACACACCCATCCTGTTTCCCTGAGGCAGTGTTGCCATCCGCTTTTCTTCGTCACTTTTTTGTTTAATTTCAATGAACTACCTCCTTGGGGCTTAACGAGGTCGAAGGGTAAATTATGGAGTCTAAGTAGAGCGTAGTCCTCTGTTGATGACATACTTAGGTTTAAGACTAACCGAGTTGAGATTGATTTAACATTCAAGATTTCTGAGCGGAGACTTTTCTTTTACCATTTCGACATACTCTATCGTGATTTGTCATCCCAACCAATTCATCAAAACTATTCTGCAAAACGCTGATATCGGCCCAGAAATCTTTTGATATTGCTCACAACAATCCCTCGAGCTCTTTCCTGGTCAAAACGTTGCCATAAATCTTCTTCTGCTTCTTTTCTGTTTCCCCGACCGGTCCGGGCCGCGCATTTGATGTAACTTTTAGAATGTATGAGGCAGCACACGACTGGTTGCCGAATCAAGGTTTTGCCATCTTAGGAAGACTGTCCCATGGGAACTGAATTGTGTCGCACTGGCGTAGGCGATGTTATACATGCGTTTTGCCTAGTCTCCGCAATAACAACGTTTGCTCATTTCTTCCCGCGCCACCCTCGGCCGTACAAGATCTTCAATACATAACGTTTTTTGCGGTATCCATTTTATCCATATTCATATCTTCATTCCGATTCTTCTTCCTCTTTTCCCCCCAGAACACCACAACTTACAAAAATACCAATTTGTATTCCAGTTTCAGATATGAAATAGATGTTCGTTAGATCATCTTGGATATTACTATGGGGCAGTATCGTGTTGGCTTCCGCCGAACCGGTCACCCTCCATATCGGTGGAACGTTCCCGATGGAATCTGGCTCCGGAGGGTGGGCAGGAGGAGAGGCCTGTCTTCCAGCCGTGCAAATGGCGTTGGAAGATGTTAACAATAGATTAGACATTTTACCAGGATATGTTCTCAACATGACTAACCACAATTCTCAGGTAACATTTTAACCGAATATTCTTACAAAACAATGTTGCGTTTCAGTGCCAACCCGGTCTTGCTATGCAACAATTATACGACTTCTTGTACAAGCCCCCAACGAAACTAATGCTTCTAACTGGATGTAGTCCGGTCACCACTGTAATAGCAGAAGCTGCACCTGTGTGGAAACTTGTAGTCGTATGAATCAAAGTTTACCGATCGGCAATGATGTATTTGTGTTTCAGTTATCATACGGAGGCAGTTCACCAGCTTTGTCGAACAGAAATCGGTTTCCAACGCTGTTCAGGACTCATCCATCAGCCAACATGCAGAATCCTACAAGGTATGACTTTTCCTATAATGCTTTTCAAGCAGCAAAATTTCAGAATTCACATTATGGAAAAATTCAAATGGAAGAGGTTCACAATTTTAATGTCTGTGGAAGAGGTTTTTGTGACCACTGCCAAGGATCTAGAGGCCATCGCAAGGAAGAAGGGAATTCGCGTAGACCGGCAAAGTTTCTATGGAGACCCAA
Organism: Caenorhabditis sp. 40 LS-2015; assembly: GCA_900536305.3. Classification (NCBI taxonomy): domain Eukaryota; kingdom Metazoa; phylum Nematoda; class Chromadorea; order Rhabditida; family Rhabditidae; genus Caenorhabditis; species Caenorhabditis tribulationis. The sequence continues at coordinate 347,204 of LR544328.1, forward strand.
CGGACGCGATGAAAACGCTACAACGACAAGATGCTAGAATAATCGTTGGACTTTTCTATGTGACAGAGGCTCGGAAGGTTTTGTGTCAGGTAGAACAACAACCACGAAGGAGTTGGATACATGAGATACTGTTTCAGGCTTACCATAATGGATTGTATGGAAGGAGATATGTTTGGTTTTTCATTGGATGGTATGCCGATACTTGGTACTACCCTCCGCCAGAAGAACATTTGAATTGTACATCTGAACAGGTAATAGAGTTTGTCCACTTCACACTAATATAGACTCTTCAGATGGCTGCTGCTGCCGAATACCATTTCACAACGGAGAGTGTGATGTTGTCCCGTGACAAGGTCCCAGCCATATCCGACATGACCGGCATGCAATTCCAAGAACGACTCACCAGACACTTCCAGAAAGAGACTGCTAATGTTGGAGGTTTCCCAGAAGCTCCACTGGCATACGACGCCGTTTGGTGAGTTCATTTCGGTTGAACTCAGAAATTAATGAAAATTCAGGGCACTCGCACTGGCATTTAATTGTACTCGGAACAACTTGCCACCACATATCCGACTAGAGAACTTCTCATATGACAACAAAGTTATAGCTGATACTCTGTTCCAATGCGTCAAGAACACTTCGTTCCGGGGAGTATCTGGAAAAGTCATGTTTTCCGATTCTGGAGATCGTATTGCGAGAACTCAAATAGAACAGATGCAAGGCGGAAAGTATAAAATCATGGGGTACTACGATACTACCAGTGGGGATCTAGAATGGTATAATAAAGAGCAATGGATGAATGGCAGAGGTCCCCCACCAGATTCTACAGTAATCAAGAAGCATGCAATGACAGTATCAAACGAAGTGAGACGTTTAACAAGAGTCTTTTGGGAACTTCATTTTTCAGTTTTACTATCCAACAATATTCTTCTCGGTTCTTGGAATAGTGGCGTGTTTTCTCATCTACATTTTCACTCAAAAACATCGTGAACGATTGTAAGTCTATAATTTTTTGATTTCTTCGCAGAAATTTTTGTTTCAGAGTGATATTCCAATCTCAGCCAGAATGCAATAACATTCTTCTGGTCGGGTGTTCTTTATGCCTTTTTTCTTTATTTTTCATCGGACTTCCTTCCGACGACGTCTCAGTTCCAGATTCCTTTTTTCCATTCCTCTGTCATGTAAGCCTCTCGAAATCTGCGCAAGTGAATGTTCATATTTCAGGCTCGTGTTACTATACTTTTATTTGGGTTCACATTTGCTTATGGGTCAATGTTTGCAAAAGTTTGGATTGTTCATCGAATGGGTGCAACGGAGAATCAACAGCTGGCTAGTCGTCAGAAAGACGAGGTTAGCGAAGTTTGAGTATTTTTTATTCCCAATCAAAAATTCTGACACCATTCCCAACAAATTACTCGGTTCATTACCTCACACCATATTTTCACCGTTCCATTCCAGTTGAAACCATTATTGAGTAACTTCTCTGAAAAGGTAAGTTTAGAATGAATCATTTTGGGCTAAATGAAATGACTGATTAGCGTTTGAAATGGAGAGCCAGCAGCTTTTTTTAGATTCTAATCCTATCTCTGTCTTGTGGAAATAAGTGCCCATTATTGCATCTCTATGATTTTTCCACCCCTACATGTTTTTTTCTTTCAACCTCATGCAAGATATCATAAACCCTCTATTGTTTGTGCTCTCGGGATACGGGTGATTTGATCGGAGTTCTTCAGTTTTGTAGGTTGATAACACCGAGATTTTGAAGATTTGACATGTAATGATAGCCAGTTGATGTCCAAACTTTGCCCAGCAGTAATCCGCTGCACAGGTGGTTCGCGAAGGATCCATATCCGATACCGTGTTCTGTCCGCGCGCGAGTCAGTACTCGGCAGTGGTATGTTTCGTAATACGGATCCGTGTGCGAATGGTAACGAGACGTTAATATTCGATACGGATCCGTATATCGAAACTTACCACTGCCGAGTACTGAACTTGAGTCGCGCGAGGATAGAGCACGGTATCGGATATGAATCCGTTCGCACTTCACCTGTGTGAGGCTGAACAATGGCAGCATGATAGCTAAACTATTATTTCGTACCGTAATCAACATAACTTCTCAATTCTTGATTTCACAATTCCTAAACATCTAGCACACTCCTAATCTTTTATTGATTCTCTATTGAAAACATTTTCATGTTTCGAAACAATTCTTTTTCTTGATACATCTCTGATATCCTAACAGGAAGAAAACACCCCGTGGGAAGGTATTCGAACCTTGATATCCACAATGGTCGGTCGACAAGCTCTAATGCGCAAATCGTCGGGACAAGCGTACGGCGCACTTCTCGAGAAGCGGAACACTGTTTTGAATCAGGTGCTGACAAGAGAAAATTACCCTTCTCTTGCCTATTCTTTTTGGCTGTGAACCACTTACTTCTACATGTTTTGGATGTAGTACTCATATTTTTCCAACTTTTCTTACACACTCACTCTTTTATTCACCGACACTTACAGCACCAGACTAACACCATATTTCTGATTCCACATACTAACACTGTAGATTGCGCCAAATATTTTCAGCTTAACGAAGCACTTTTGCTGAATGCAACCTGCAGAAGTCCGGGTTTTAACACTACAATATTTCAAAAGCATTCGGAGAGTCTATCTCAAACTGTTCTCAAATACGTAGCTCTTTTCAGTTGCATGTTTCTGTATGCCTGTTACACTCATGACTGTTATCTTTCTTCTCTACTTCTCTAGCACACCGTCTGTTTTTTCTGACACTCACTTCTAACAGTTTCGACCTTTTTTGGTTTTTCTTTCTTTTTCGACGCATGGGATAATGTGCGATGAATGCTATACATGCTGATTCATTCCTAGCTAGACTAATCCTATATCAGTTTTTCATTTAATCCATATATTTTCAGCCAATATCTCCAACCAAGTTCTATGTGATAGTCGCAGCTTTGACAGCTGTCGACATTTTCGTATGTTTCGTGTGGATTCTGATAGATCCGTTACATCTGACCGAGCAGAAATTTCCTCTTTTCGTGAGTATGCAACAGTTTCTCTCTCGCAACCTTAACATATTTGTAGACTCCCGCTGATAGTGAAGAAGATGAGATGATAATGCCGGTTCTGCAGCAATGCCAGAGTAATCAACAAGAAGTGTGGATAGGTAGTTATCGGTATAAATAAAAATTGTTTGTCAACAGGAATTCTCTCTGCAGGTATAATAATGGGTTTCAAGTGTCTTCTCTTGGTCTTTGGAACGTTTTTATCGTACGAAACGCGGAATTTAAAGTTGCGCTTTATCAATGATTCAAGATTTGTGGGGCTTGCAATATACAATGTGGCGGTCATGACATTGGTGACTGCTCCAGTTGTGACATTGCTCATCCATGGAAAAGTTGATGCCAATTTCGCCTTCATCTCTTTGACAGGTACAATTATGCAACGAAAACGCGACAAACTGTCATTTTTCAGTGTTAATTTGCACATACATCTCTGTGGGACTGATCTATGGACCCAAAATCAGACACATAATAAAAGTGCCACCAAGTGCAGATGAAGTGCAGCAGAATGGCAGTGCCGGGCCTGCAGTAATGTCTAAAGTCGATCAAAAAAGATACGATATGCTGCAAAAGGAAAACGAGACATTACAAAAACAGATTGAGGAGGTAAAACGGTTTGATCTTTGGCTCTCGTAGCAATTTTGATTTTCCAGAAAGAGCGAAAGATCCATGAATGTAGAGAACGATTAGAAGCGTTAACCACCAATTCAGAAACAGAGGATATGAATGCTCAACTGTTGAGTGGCAATAACAAACAGCTTACTGGTGGGAGTGACTGTCTGGTGTTCTTAATGCCTTTCTTTCTGTTTTTCAGATGATAATATGACGTATTCAACGGCTACCACACTCACGACAACAATTCCATTAATAGATTTACAGATGAATGGAACTCACCCGGGTATTTTTCTAGAACCGTCACCTTAAAATCATGTTGTTGTTTCAGGTCAAATATATGAGAATGATAATGACGATGATCGTTCGTCAACGTCATCGGATGAAATACTTCTATGAACTTGTTTCAAAATGTACATTGTGTAAAATTGTGATTTGGTGAGAAGATTGTGTCATTTACCTGCCATCCCGCATTCTTTCGCCTTTAACCCACTACAATACTCTGTTTTCTAGAGGATCTCACCTTTTTCTGTCGATTTTCCCTCTTCGTTTTTCCACTGCTACGAATGAATGATTCAGACACTTACTGCCAATTCTTTGTATTATTGTTTTCCGATTTCTGATCACCAATCAAATCAATGCATTACAACAAAAAAAGGTGTGGTTTAAGAGTAATCGTTATTTGGAGCGAAATCTTTTATCTCTTTTCTTCTTCTCTTTTTTCAATTTAGAGAACCCCATTTTTATCATTCAGTGGTGGCTGGTACAGTACTTGAAAATAATGAGGGCAACAAGATTGGAAAAAAAGTACAACATTCCGAAATATATTTTTCACCAGTCGCGTTGAATGGCTAGTGACCTCGATTAACCGGTGCAGTTTGATCGCTCTGTTTTTTGAATTGGCAAGTTTTGAGAATTCCCGTTGAAAATTTTTGATGGGAGGTTTGGAAAGGAAACTATCAAAGAACGAGAAGACTATGAAAAAAAAAACAAAAAATGAACAAAAAAGGCAGAGATTCAATGATCGGTTGGAGGATACCGTACTTTTCCTAATACACCGGCATATCTTCACGTGCACTATAATTTAATTTATCTCGGTAACTGTAGCAGTTAAGATAAGGCGGTCAACAAAATGGCGAAATATGGCCACACTTTGACAGCTGTTACAGGTACGGATGCATTCAGTCAAAGTAACGCGAAGAAGATGTTTTTCGAGCCCTTCAATAATATTCCCAATTAATATTTTTGTCACATTACAGAGAAAAAGATGTGATTTGGAAATTATACACAAAATGTTCCAATCCAGCCAAAGTATATTGAAGCTTCTGTGAATTTACATGCCAGAATGAAACTAATACCTTTTTACTTCTTTTAGCCCTTTTTTTTCATGATCCTCTTCTCTTGTAATCAACATTCCCGTAGATGTAGACGATAAAGATCACTACAGTTTTTGGTATCCATATTTCTAATGAGTTCCGATTTCTTTGAGTTGTTTACGTACTTGGAAATCCCTCGGTTTCTTTCTCATTTTCCCACCTGGGCTCTCTACCTCCCATATGACTTTACAAATTTGAGACCTATTTCATGATGTCACCGAAACTGATGACAAAATTCATTTCTTTATGAAATACGTAGAGTTAGTTTTAAGACCAACCACCTGAATGACAATCAAAGAAATAAGTGCTAGGGTAAACATCTTCTTTTTGTTCCCCTCCGTTCCAAATCCTGAAAGGTTCGTTTCGCAGAAAGAGTAAGAGAACGACAAACAAGTTGCATTCTCTCATTTTCTTTCCCCCTGAACCAAACACAGTTCTCTTTTCTTCTCTCCTACTCTCGACACTCGAGGTTTTTGATCTGGGAGATGAGACTCTCGGGGGTCTCTGTTTCCTTTCAACTTTGCCTATAACGAAATTCACTCACCACTGTTCAAAGATGGACTGTATGTTCGGCTGGCAGTGAAGGTAGCCGTTGTCAATTTAGTATGCAACCAGCTAACCACACTGCCTACTGAGCACCGTCCAGGGTCAAGAATATAGATAGAGTAGTAACCAAAGTAGTAGTATAGTAGGTGTTGAGAAATAAAGGCTGGGTGGCAGATGTGAGCTGATATGGGAAATAACAAGAATGAAATGGGGAGGGAAGAAAATTAGGGCGTGTCGCATGGAGACGAGCGAGAGGAAATCTGCTTGTTAGCAACCGCTACGAAGAATGTCGCTTCTGAATAATAATTATCAGTATGGTGAAAAAGAAGGAGTTGGTTGTATATGTATATCTATAGCTATACGACGACCATGGGGAAAACCTGCATTGAGATCGAATTCACCATTCATGCTGAAAATGAAAAGAATGAAGACCAAAACTGAAAACAAAAAAAACTGAGCCGTGAAAAAAACCTATGTAAAGAAAGTGGAGTTCATAAGGAAAATTGAAAGAAAGAATCATCTGCTCTCTTCAGTGTAACTTTCATTTATGAGAAAGTGAGAAGTGTAAAAATATATCTGCGAATACACTCACATATATTTCTGAATGCTTTTATGAACCAAGGACCATAGAAGAGGAAAAAGAAAACAGACGAAGGCAGCTGAAAACATGTGTTTTTGTTTTTATTCTTGGGTTCTGGTCCATGTTCCCTTGCCCGCATTCATCAACACCGGAATAAACCCACGTGACGACCACAACAGGGGTAACTGGGTAACGCAATTCGTTGATGAGTAAAGAGGAGGAAAGATGAAATAAAGTTTTGTGACGCTGGTGACAACACCACCGAATATTCTCGACCGACTGACTCCCATGATGATGAGGGGCTGGAGTTCGCCACCAGTTGACCACGCGATGAATGCTGGGTCGCATGTAAAAGTACAGGTCTTGTGATGAATCTCAAGACGGATGATGACTGATCTTTTTATAGGCCGAGATTACATGATAAACTGGTATCTGATGAAATCGAAGTCAAGTTCGACAGATTTATCACCTAGGTCACAGCCTTGGAGGCGTACGGTAGAACAACGACAGAAGTACCTTGGGATACCTGTTCTAAATACATCAACTAACCTGGTTGATTGTTGATCAACAGAACACTCGGTAATTGAAAGACGGAGGGAAAGTTGGAAATGGTTGGATGGAAAATGAGAGTGATCAAAAACAAGGAAACATTTTTGAGGCGGGGTTCTCACTCTGTTCCTGTCGCCCACTCTTCATCTTTCTCTTACTCCCTCGTTCTTTTTCTCTGCTTCCTATCTTGTCGTCTTTTTACCTAACTGAAAACCTCTGTCAACATCACACAATCAAAAAAGAGGACACTACATACTGCCCCAGGGCCTACAAATAGCGAGTAAACAAGAAGAGCAAAAATGAGAAATTGGAACGATTTTGCTGTTTCTTTGAATACAATGCCATTTCATTTTCAGTTATACCCGCGTGCTCACTTCATTTCAGTTTCATTAGTATAACAAAAACCAACAAACCATTTCCAGCTTGGCAGTCAGAGATTTTGAAGAATGAAACAAAAAGCACCTCTTCTGGAAATCCAGAACAGCCTATTTAGGTGACGCTCAGTGACAGGAAGATGACCAAAGTTGCCGCACTGTTCAAACACTAGAAATCGAGGCAAAGTAGCAAGGGTAAAGTGTGCGGGCGGCAGGGAGGCGCTACGTCGCATTTGTTTCCCTTCTCTTCTTCTCGTTGTTGCTGTCTCCGCGCCACCACTAAATGCCTATTTTTTTCTTTTCTTCTCTATCTTTTTTCCAGAAAAGAACCGCGAGTTTGCTGCGTGTGTTCCTGACCTCACGCGCCCCATTGACAATGAGTATGCTCCATCTCTCCCTACCAGCTCTCTCATACTCACGTGACTGGAAATTCTTGGTCAGCTCATGGACGCTCCTGCTTGGCACATCGCGCCAATCAATGCAGAACTCATGACGAACAGCGAGACAACAACGAGAGAAAATATTGCCGACGGCTTTGTGTCGGGTGATGTTCGCTTTCTGTGACATTGAGTCATCTATGGAAAACGAGACGTTTGTTGACGCGGATTTTTCTGGAATGTTTACCATAAAACAGAGACCACTATTGGTGACTCAGAGTTTTACATGAATCCCGAATACACTGAAACTTCTTGAAAGCAATTTGGCACTTCGCTGAAAAGGATGTTCTATCTGACTTTTATAGGCCTTACCTTAAGAATTGCTCCTTCGGAAAACTTTCCATTCAAAGGAGGGAGGTTGTAGAGAACTCCACAAATGCACAAGTGACGAACCATGTGGGCGGCGAGAAAACTAACAATTTCTGAAAAAAATGACACAATGACATGGGGCATTTGACCTCGTGATCATATTTCACATAAACATTCGTTTCATGAACGCCCAAGACACATTTTGGGTTGTCGCTGATGAGTAACAGCAAGCACAGTGGATGGAAATGGAATAGAGAGCTGAAAGCCGAGTGTTGATCAGAGGTGAGAAGTTACGAATGAATGAATGGGGAAGACAATAATGCAAAACGCCCTTCTTTTTTTTGGTCGCTTTCCAAATTAGCTCCTCCTCCTTTCGAAGACCAATCGAATATACTGTTTGGGTGTGGTCGACAGTGATTAATCAAGGACTGCTTTTCTGTGGAAAAAAGAAAAGAAGACGAAGAAGATAGAGACGAATGAAGAAGAGATAAGAGTTATTCATGTTCCATCTTTTCATTTCGCAAGGTCATTAGGGCAGTGTTTCATCGTGTTCCCTACGGACTGGTTTTTGAGGCATGAAAATAGAATGAAATATGTTGAATCTATTGTCCTGATCAAATGTATTCAGGATGTTGCCCAAAAAGAAAAACGGATACACAAAGAAGTTGAGAGAGGAAAAATGTCTAATCCTATTTCATATCAATCCGTTGGAACAAAACATCTTACGAAGAAATAGATCCTGAAAAACGTAACACTAATCCAAGATGTGATGCATATATCTGAAAAGCTGATACAATCTTCTCAAATGCACAAATTCCTCGTTTCCATCATGCATATCAAGATGTGCTCATATTGCCAAACAAATATTGCAATTCTAAGAAAATGAAAGAAAAAGAGCTTTTATTATTTCCTTCGCCTGGTTTGATCAAAAACCGAAATATCCGCAAAAAAAAGAGCAAATAAGAGAAAAAAAAGAAGAAGCAACAGAAACGTTTCAATATTAGTTGCATCAAGTCGTCTGGTTTAGAAGAAGAATTTTTGATCTCGGTTATTTTTATTTTCGCATTTTCAAATTCAGTTTAATTTTTTCAGTGACAAAAAACTAGCGTCACCACATGTCCGTTTCAAATCTTATTCTAAAGTTGACTGGAAGAAATAATCCGATTTCGAATTCAAGTTGTAAAAAGGCGCAAAGCACATCCGATATAAAAAAGTTGCCATGCAAGCTTTTATTCCCATTCACAATGTTTTATGGTGGTTTACAAACCACGATACATTTGAGTAGGTAGGAGTCCTGAGTAAATAAAACTTGCGTGCCCTCAAAACTTCCCCTCGTTTTTTGTTCTGTCTATCTCTCGAGCAAATGTGAGAAGAAATTGACTTTCTCTATTAATTTCCGTCGTCCGAAACAATTTGGTTTCCTTCTAGTTTCTCAAATTCTGCTCTCGTTTTTCATGATTGTTTTTGATGACGATGGAGTGTTGTGAGAGTTTGGAACAAAAATTTTGTCTTTTTTTGCCTTTTTTGTTATTTTTTGCAGAGCGGAGACACGTTTGTATGTGTAACCACAACTGATTTTTTTAGAAACTCAAAATTGCATTCATTCTTTTTCGATATTTGAGAACAAATTGAGATGAATAACTAACGCCTTTCTCACTAAACGAATTTCACCTCAAGAATATGTGGAAACCTCAAATTTTTTTGATTATGATTTTAATACATACATTTTTCTCCAATTCCCTATCTCACACCCAAGTTCAGTGTACTCTTTGGACCCGTATGTTCTAAGAAGTTGGTGTGATGGAATGAGGAACTTTTCCCCTCATCTTCTTTTTCGACTGCACATAAATCATTGTCACACACATAAAATGGAAGCGTCAAAAGCTCTTCTTCGGTGCAAACGAGAGCTTCCCACGGGTCCTGCTGACTTTTAGTGTAAGACGATTGGTGTCTCGACTATGCGAAACAGGTGCTGCTCAATGACAGATCTCTTCGTTTGCCTCCCTCACTGAAATTCGCTCTTTTTGTGAGCCCAGGAGCGCTTTTCTTACTCGGCCGAAACACAAAAAAGAAAAGATGACTCGTTTTATAAAACGTTTTATGTTTTCACTTTTCGTCCGCCCGTGAGCCGGCCCTTCTTATGTACCACACATTCATAATATCCTTTGCAAGAGCCTCTGGCAGATTTTCCTTTCTTCTTCTCAGCTTTTGTGCACTTGCTGCCCTTTTTCTTCTCTTTTTTGCGTCTCACTGCTTCGGGGCACTCAGAATTTCCGCCTACTTGGATGAGAAGTTTCAATAGGGGCAAGTTCATTTCAAATTCTTCGAACCGTATGCAAACAAAACGTACCAATACGTATGTGTTGGTTTTCCTCCTTCAGCTTTTGGTTTGAATTCAATTTTTGTAGAACCCAAAGAAGATTTGGGCAAGGAAGATTAATGAAAAAAGCCGTCACTTCATCTACTATGCGTGGTTTGAAATCTCATAAAATCCTCCTTTTCAGCTGCACAAACCCGATTAATTGCAGTTAACGGCACTCCTCGCGCTTGAGGGTTTCAATGTCCTCTTCCCGCATTCTCATTTTCGTTTCTATCCGCTTTTCGTCCCATTTTTTGGTCAGAGCTCTCTTCTTCTTCTTCCTTTTCCTTAAGCCATTTGCCGGTTTCTCAAGCCTTCGTAGTGACGAAAAACATGAGAAATTGACGGACTTCCTATCTAGACTTCTACTATTTGAAAATATATCAAAAATATTTTCTTACAGACTTATCAATGCGTGTGTATCAATGAATAACTCAACGGGAAAACTTAGGCGCAACAAGGCCACAACATTTGAATCTCCATCCATTCCAAAAGGTAGGTGGATTTGTTTCTTTGAATCAGGAACAACATTTGAACAGCTTTTTTTCCTATTCTTTGAAAATCCTGCAAATTTTGAGAAGCAGGTGAAAAACGTACTTGATTGATGAAAATTCATCATTGCAAAACTGTCATTTCAATTCCTCAAACATGTCGATTTTTCGATCTTAGAAATTTGAAACGCAATCCTAAATGACCCTTTTTTGCAAATCTGCAAAACTTTATTACATTCTTCCGATTGGCTCATGTTTCTTCCATTTTCCAGCATTCTTCGATCTCCAACATCATTTTATATTCAGTAAGAAAAAGGCACCCGTCGATGGCATCGAAGCTATTCAGAGAGATGGGGCCGCTATAAGGTTTGTTCAATAACTCGAGAACGAGAAAATGTGTTTTCCATCTTGCAGTGAACATGCAGTAGCAAAGTATGCCAATGATGATAGACCCGATGAGAAGGAAAAACAAGCTCTCGAAAACATGTTCAAAACTGTTTTAAGGATAGGAGTTCGTGAGTATTTTTAAGAACTATGGGCCCAGACAATAATAAGTGACTTCAGATAATTCTGATATTGTGTATACACATCTTCTCCAACTATCACAATGCTACGAGGCCATGGCTAGAAATAACAAACTTATCGTCTTTACAAACGACATATCCGTTCGAAAAGCCTTCAATGGATTGATTTACAACTGTGAGTTTTATTAATCATTTCGAAATCATGAACAGACATCCAGGCATGCGAACTGGTCTGGTCGCTGACTCGAAAACATTGGAGATTACCGGAGTATTATCCGTCACCGATTTTATAATGGTAATAAAACCGATGTGAATACATCAATTCTACTTTTTTCATTTAGGTTCTTATGATGTTGTGGAAGTATCGCGAGAATCTTGATGAGCTCAAAGGCACGCCGTTAAGCCATGAGGATTTCCGGCAGATGGACATAGCTTACATGCCGATTTCGAGATGGAAAGGTAGATAAGGATGTTTTCATGGGTTCTTAATTGAGTTTGAATTTTTATAGGATGTCTCGAAATGAAAGGGCAATTGAAGCCATTCATCAACATCGGACTGAAAGAGAGCATTTTTCGAGCTGTTGAACTACTGACAAAACATCGAATTCACCGACTTCCCGTAATGGATGAAAACACTGGTGATTGTGCATACATATTGACACATCGCAGGATATTGCACTACATTTGGAAACACGTTAGTTTGTTTCATGGTGTCTTCCTCATCTATAAAAAGTTTTCAGTGCGCTCTTCTGCCCAAGCCAGAATGTTTGAGTCTCCGTGTGGTCGACTTGGAATTGGGAACATGGAGAAACTTGCTATACGTTAGTCGATGACCTTGTCTGAAAATTGAAAACAATAACAACAAAAACTCAGGCCGACGAAAAAACGCCACTGATTGACTGCCTGGACATGTTGATTGACAACAATATCAGTGGGATTCCAGTTGTGGAGAAAAGTACTTTGAAGGTGAAAAATGAAGTTGGAATCGAAGGGGATCTTCGAATTTTGCAGGTTGTGGAAGTCTACACTAGATTTGATGCTGCATCAGCTGCATTCTCGGACAACATCGATCTGAGTGTAACTGTGACCAGAGCAATTCAAGAAAGAGATTATCAATGTGTATGTAGCAAAACAAGGGGTTTAATACTTTCAAACTGTTCAGGGAATCCGTCGCGATGGAGTGGTGACCGCTCACTATACCACTACTCTTTGGTCGCTCATCGAAATTTTCATAGACAAAAACGTTCATCGGATATTCATGGTTGATGATAGAACTATCTTGAAGGTAGATTTGACTATTGTTTTTTTCTAATTAAAGGTGAAATTGTTTCAGGGAATTATATCGTTGTCCGATGTGATTGAGTTCCTGGTTCTCCGCCCGACGAAACGAAATGGAGTGGGAACGAGTGTGTGATAGAAGGAAGCGATTCTGTGACAAACCATATAAATCATCTCATTTTTTTGCTTTAAATTGTGATTTTTCTTAACTCTGATTTTGTTTCATCCTAATACTGCTTCATGCTTACTCCAATCTTCTTTAGACATACTCTTTCCAAATGTATAATTATATTCAGATCATAATGAAACTAAAGGTTTCACTTTTCGGAACAGGTACAAAGAATCTCTAACTATGCAAGCGGTCGAGTTGATCAAAACGTGATCTCGGCTGACATGAGTACACAATTGGTATGTACTACAAATCATCGGATGTTTGCTTTTGCGAAGAAAGAGTTCTACACGGAAACAGAGTAGGATGATACGCTTTTTGACACCCGGGGCGGAGGCAAAACTGACAGCTTAGACCCGTTTCGGGAAGGAAGAACCATTACGCAACCTAACCATTCACACTCAAACATGCTCGCGTTAGTTCCCTTAGCTCTGCTTCAAACAGTCAATGGTACAGTATCCGGTTGGTTCTCGATTCCAAACTTGCCTTTTCTATTTCCAGCAATAGGATATATTCCTCTCGAAACAAATAGTCTAATGAGAAACGTTGTTGGTTATGGTTCTACATGTGATGCTCAGGCGGAAAACAAAATTGCTCAGTGTTCAGAGGAACTGACGAATATGGGAGTATTCAGTGCATTAGGAGGAAAGCAAGCTACCCTGTCAGATATGAAAACTCATTCTCAAGTTCATTTTGTTCAGATGTGCGGGTAAGATGACAACTGTCAACAACTCTCTTTTTAATCGAATTCAACTTCCAGTGCCTACCAAAGATTCAATAACTGTCTTGGAGGCAGCTACATCAAACAAGCTTGCTACCCACACGAACCTTTGAAATCTAGATATTCCGTTGTCGACTCTGTTTTGGAATATGTTTGCGGAGAAGGATATCAATGTGAGTTAACGGAAACATCTTTGAGAAGTCATTTAATTATTTTCAGCGATGTTGAATAACTGGAATTGTTACTTATCGGTTGCTGATAGTAGAGAAATCGCAATGTGTGAAGCTAGTTTTACTCAGTTGGCACGGAACACGGAACAAATGTACAATGACTACTCTTCTGGGGCTGGCGCCTGTTTGTGAGTGGCTTTCTTCGAAGCGCAAGGTTTCATTTCAACTACTTTTCAGTGCTCTTCAATCTTACACAGACTGCATACGCCCGGCGATCGAAACAACATGTGGTCTTGGATCGTTCATGACTGTAATTCAAGCCGTCGAGCGACCTATCCAAATCTATCTCCCATTCTGTACCCTCTCCTCCTCGATGATCTCATTTGTACCCTCCCTTATAATGACGTTTATATTCTTCATTATTCATCTTTGAAAACTTTAAATGTATCCCTTCCATTTATATTTATTCCAAAACTTCTCAGTGTTCTACATGTATAAATAATTGAATCTCTCGGCGTGTCTCGTTTTCTCTCCACCCTCCACGTGAGCACTTCCCTCCGCGCGTCTGTTACCATGGAAATGCGCGTGTTGTTTTCACTCGGTTCTCGTGACAACCCGAAGCGCCCCGCATTTCTCTCGAGGCGGCTGTCACGCATGCCACATTCACTCTAAAATGCTCCAAAACTCGTATCGAGAGGACGATGATGATTTCTATGGAGGATTCGATTCGTACGATCAAGCGTATGATATCCAGGCAAGTATAATGAGTGTGAGGTCTGGAATGAGAGTGATTATGTTTCAGAATATCACTCAGACTCCGCAATTCCAACAGGCGGTTGCTCGGTCGAGTCAGGGGAGACGGCCGGTACGTTTTTCTTTGATTTTATGATATCGAGAGGTTTTAGAATTAATGGTTACTAATAAGTTTGTTTAATGAGACACATTGAAAAAGATTCTGACAATTGATATTCTCTCAACATCGGAGAATAATATGCCGTCATTTTCGCCGTCCGTTTTCAGATCGCTTCACAAATGGGATTCCGAGAGCCTTCTTCTTATGGAAAACCTCCACCAACAATGATCAGTGAGTAACTCATTCTCCATCTCATTTGGTAATCAGCTCCCGTTTCAGGTATGAGCCGAATGGGCGGCCGAACAGCCATGGGTAACAACAACGAGCCGGCTCGACCGATGACCGCTGTCCGAGGAGCCGGATACACATCGTTTGCAAACAAAGGTAAGACAGATATCCACAGCTCACGAGTTTGTTTATACACAAGGGGTTTTTTCAGTTCAAGCGGCGGAGAGATCGCTAAGTACCGAAAACTTGGGGGAAAGGTGAGTTTTGATCCCTCCTTTTTTTATTGTAAGCTTTTACATTAATGCAGTGGGGAGGAGAAATGCAAGCAAATGGAGAACAAGGTTATGGATATGCTCCGGGAAAGTATGATGGCATTTGAGAAGAAGAAGTACAAAGAAGTAAGCATGATTGACTAGTAAGTGCTCACAAAGCCAGCATTCAGGCTTTGGACAAAGCGAAAGAGGCTGGAAGACGTGAGAGAGCAGTTGTGAAGCATCGAGAGCAGACGGGACAGGTTGAGAGTATGAATTTGGATCTTACCTTCACGGTATTGTTCAATTTGGCCCAACAATACGAAGCAAACGACATGATAACCGAGGCATTGAATACCTATGAAATCATAGTGAAGAATAAAATGTTTCCAAACTCCGGCAGATTGAGAGTGAGCTATATTATAGGATGTAATGTAAAACAGTTGTTACATCCAGGTGAACATCGGAAACATATATTTCAAGCGACGAGAGTTCACCAAAGCTCTCAAGTACTACCGCATGGCTTTGGATCAAGTTCCGAGTATTCACAAGGATACCAGAATCAAAATCCTCAACAACATTGGTGTGACGTTTGTAAGAATGGGAAGCTATGACGATGCTATCAACACGTTTGAGCACGTTGTCGAAGAGGAACCAAACTTTCCCTCGGCGCTTAACTTGGGTAGGAGCTCACAACTTTTGCCCTATTTCAGCTATAACATTTTACAGTTTTGGTGGCCTTTTGTAATCAAGATGCTGAAAAGATGAGAGAGTCTTTCTTAAGACTCATTGATATTCCTGGAATCCCGGAAGATGAGCATGAGCACAAAGAGAAAGAGGATGAGGATGTTTTGTTGAGTCAAACCCTCAATACAGATATGCTACAAAACTGGGAGAAACAACAAAGGACAGAAGCTGAGAAAGCGATTGTGACCGCCGTTAAAATTATCAGCCCAGTAATTGGTCCCGAGTGAGTTTGAGTACTCCATGAAAACGAATTTCCCCAAATTCTCAGTTATGCGGTTGGATATGAATGGTGCCTCGAATCATTGAAGCAATCTACTCATAGTGTTCTTGCAACCGATTTGGAGATGACGAAAGCTGGAGAAATGATGAAAAACGGTGACATTGAGGGAGCAGTGGAAGTACTCAAAGTATTCAATGCTCAAGAATCCAAAACATCTGGAGCAGCGGCTATCAATCTTTCCATGCTGAGATTTTTGGTTTGTGTAGCCTTACTCATATTCAATAGAAATGACTGATTTCAGCAAGGAGGTCGACGACTTGTAGAGGCTCAGCAGTATGCTGAGCAAGCTCTCTTATTGGATCGCTACAGTGCTCAAGCTCTGGTTAATCAGGGAAATATAAATTATATGAATGGAGATTTGGACAAGGCTATGAGCAACTATCGGGAAGCACTGAGCAACGATGCGACTTGTGTGCAGGCATTATTCAACATCGGGCTGACTGCGAAAGCCCAAGGAAACTTAGAAATTGCCCTGGAGTACTTTTTCAAATTACATGGAATCTTGGTGAACAATGTTCAGGTTTTGGTTCAGTTGGCATCAATGTGATAAGTTCTAGAGAAATGTTTTTTCAATATATGATTTCAGATATGAATCTCTCGAAGATTCTGCTCAGGCGATTGAGCTTTACAGTCAAGCAAACAGTATGGTCCCCAATGACCCTGCCGTCCTTTCGAAACTTGCTGATCTTTACGATATGGAGGGAGATAAGTCTCAAGCTTTCCAATGTCATTATGATGTGAGTATTGAATATCTCTGTGTTTTGATAACTCGTCACAAAAGCGAATTCCAGAGCTACCGATATTTCCCATCAAATCTCGCTACTGTCGAGTGGTTAGCATCGTACTATCTGGAAACTCAATTCTCTGAAAAATCAATAAACTACTTTGAGAAAGCAGCGTTGATGCAGTGAGTGGCTTGATAGCAAGCAAAAATGAGTGTTCGATTTTCAGACCAAATAATTCAAAATGGCAAATGCTAATTGCTACTTGTTTGCGCAGAACAGGAAACTATCAGAGAGCATTTGACCTTTACCGACAGATTCATCGAAAGTTTCCACAAGATTTGGAATGTCTCAAGTTTCTGGTGAGAATTGCTGGAGACCTCGGAATGGCAGAGTTCAGAGAGTACAAGGATAAGCTGGAAAAAGCGGAGAAGTGAGAATATATTAGTTTTGAATTGTGAAAAGCAAAGACTTGCACAGAATCAATCAACTCCGTCTGCAACGAGAGAGTGATTCTAGTCAAGGAAAACGTCACTCTGCCAACTCAACCCATTCTCTTCCTCCATCCGGGTTTGCTGGTCTTGGCTCCGGAGGATCAAGCAGTGGAGGAATGCGGCAATACAGTGCCCACGTTCCTCTTCTAGACAGCAACGCTCCGTTCTCAGTTACTCAACGTGAAATTAGTATGTTTCTGGTATATTTCGATACACTTTTGATACAAATCTTACAGGATCTGATGACTTCGCTTACGACGACCCGATTGGCATGATAGCCCGACCAAAAACAGGAGCACGAAAGACTCCTGCAAGTACTTTCGAGAACAGTCCGGACGACTTTGGAGAGTTTGACGACAGTCTTCTTCCTGATTAAAAACGATATTGCTTAATTTAAAATAGCAATGATAATCATTCTAAATCATTACCAAGCATTCCTTTCATCAACTTTTCGTACTGTTATGCCCTATATATTTTTGCTCTAAATCTTAGTATTTTCTGTTTTGCATTTTTCAGAAGAAAAGTCAAAGGAGACACAAGAAGCGGATACTCATAGCAGATACCAATCAAACGTGTTTAGGGGATTTGGTGTTAGGTCTCACCTTGGATTGCTTTTGGTTCTAACCTTTTACAGTCAGTTCAAATGGTCGAAACTTACCCAAAACATATCAGAGCATTTATCTGCTTTGGCCGGATCTTTCGACATTCGATCTGTTGCAAAACCGGGACAACTCCAAACGACCAAAAGTTGTTCGCGACATCCAGCTACCCTCATCAGAATTCTTCTAATGAAACTGATCATGTGTCTCATCTCTCAACGAATTTCTGATCCGCTATCAGGGAATAACCAACACTTTAATTCAAAGAGAACTGTCATATCTCAAGCCAGCTCTAGCTTTTCCTTCTTATATCACTTGAATTTTTGCAATGAGTAAATTAAGTACATCAAGATTGACGCCACACGTCACAATCGTAGTGATTATCCAACTTCTCTAGCACAATGTTAATCTCCGTAACGACTCTTCCCGGTGACGCTCAATAATGACCTAGACCTCTGGAACATCCTGACGAACTCACTATAAAAGGATGGGGAATGTCAAGATCGTCAGAAGCTCTATCGATTCTCAAGCCGCGATGCCCCGATGAAGAAGCCAAGGATCCCGAGGGAGATGCCGAAGTCACTAGCATGATTGGTCGAAGCAGCCGGACCTAGAGCCTCCACTGCAACGAGAGATGGATTGCCGGAGCCGGAGTTTTCAGCGATGTCATCAACGCCACGCCTATTGTCAAATCGTCGAAGGACCTTTAGACCGGAGACTGCTCAGAAAATGAGCTTGTTGGACCTGAATGAAGAAAAAGAAACATTCTTTCCAACAATATTTTATATTAAAATGTCTTGCTCCGGGCATCATTGAAAGGCAAGACATGGGTGGGGAACGGGGGAACGGGGGTCTTTGAGAAGATCCGAAGGTATGCGAAATCGTTATCAGAAAATAAGATCGATTCGACGAGTAAAGACAAGTCACATTTACAATAGTACAGTATTAACAAAGGGTATCGAAAGGAGTTCAAAAGTTCTCTAGACTTGGCTACCATCCTTGTCCTTATCTTCCTCCTGCTTCTTCTGTTGGTCGTCCTGATTCGCCGACTTTCTCCCGAAAATCTCGTCGATTTGATCGTGAAGTCGTTGTCTCTGCTCTGGTCCGTATTCACGTTTGACCTTATTTTTGCCCTGAGCAAAGGCTGAAAACACTTGTTGAAAATTGTGTTTTTGTCTTCTTATGACTTACCATTGCGAAGATCGTGGTCGTCTGCTGACAATTCGATAAGTACAACACAATCGTCGTCGTATTGGCACATTCTCCTGCGTCTGGCCTTCTCTTCGTCCTCGTCATCCTCCTGTACGACTTGTTCTCCCTCTCCATGCTGCCCAATTCCCTCCACAATTCCGAGCTGGTGGGCTTCCTCAACCGCTCCATGACGCTCGACTCCCTCAACTCCTCCGACTGCTCCTTCTACTCCGACTGGTCTAATGTTCCCGTTGACGTTTCCCTCCTGTCTATCATCTTCGGCCCCAACGCTCGACTGCGATCCGGAAATGTTTCTTGGAAGCTTACTGAGGATCTCCCGCAGTGCATTATAATCCACAGGCACCATAGTTGGTTGTCCATCAACCTTGAGTTCCATTTCACCTTCTCCCTTTGCTTCCTCGATCTTCTCGTTGTTGTTCTTCTTAACTGATTCTTCGGTTTCGGTCTTCGTTCGTCTCATTTTAGTTGGGACGGAGAGCGCTGTAGTATGAATCTAACATTTAGAATCACCACTCAAATACTTACAGTCTTCATTTTGATGATCGTCGTGAGACCTTTTGACATCATCTTCGGTTTTGTCGTCGGAGTCCAAGTTTGAAGACATGACCTTAAATCAACGAGGTAGGGATTTGAAAAAAGAGCAAAAAGTATAGAAACACTGTACAATTCAAAAAACAGGTTCATTCAAAATCATTTCTATAACGGAAGATTCTCTAAAATTATGGAAACGTTTTAGTATAAGGTAAGAACAATCTGTTGTAAGAGAAAAACGTTAAAAAATCTACTGTTGAAACGAGGAAGAGACGGGAAAAAGTGATGAACCAAAAGCTTTGACGGATATACACGTGCACTCTTTCAAAGAGTGTTTTACATATTGTGAGCAGCTACGCAACAAAAGTGTGTGCTGTTCCCCATCTCGTTGGTTAGAACAGAACACGGCAAAAAAATAGCAGGAAGGACGGAATTATGAATTCACTTCTCTAAAAAATTGAGAGGAAAGTATAAAACACCGAAAGCTTCTCTTATGGGTTCACGAGCAAAAATCGATAAAGTGTTTCCCCAGTAAAGATATTATCTTGAAGAAATGTTCAGATAAACATTTTCCGCTGCTGAAACCTAATTGGAGGAAGTTATTTGAATCAGTTCAATAAATGATACAGACATCGAGGATGAAACACAAAAAATGAGTGAGCAAAAAAACCGATACTTAGACGTCTCCAAATAAGACCTGGGAGAGCCCATAGAGGTGCAGACCGCAAACACCGTCACGCAACATTTCACAGCTTGAGCACATATGACGTAAAGAAGTCGGAAGATGAACAGAAACGTCGACAAGCGGAATGAATATCTTGCAAATGGTTTCATATTGTCCAAACCTCGAGTTCGAAAAAAAAAAGCTCAAAAAGTATTGATGAAAATGATAGCAAAAATTAAGAATTAGCAAGGCGAATTGCAATTTGAAAAGTATGTTCATAGCCAAGGAATTGCTCAGAAGTGTTTGCGTCGAACCATGGATAGTGTGGATTTGTTCAATCTTTTTGAATTCCACGTTTTGCTAAATTAACGGAACCGAGAGATTTTCTCTATTTCCAGGATGCCTGTTCAATTTTAAACCCAAAACTCTATCATGAACACTTTGGGTTCATATAAACAACTCACGATGCCATTCTCAAGTTCGATGTTTTTTCCAGTAATTTTGGCATTGCTTTCAGTCAATTGCGATAAAATAGTTCCATATGACCTTGATGTCCAGAAGTTTGACCTCATTTCATTTTGTGATTTTGCTACTGATAAAGACAGTATCAGAGATCAACTTCATTGTAACGATTGAAAGTACTGTCATTTGATGAAAAAACCCAATTTATAACCTCTCCTCTATCGTTTGACCTGCTTGAGAAATGCTATCGAAACAATCTGTACTTAACTGATCTATGATGGGCGAAGAAGTTACATAAGTATTATTTCCGTTTGGAAGTTGAATGGTATAAAGATTCAAGTGAATTACACCAGAAGGAGTCATTATGTTTTGTGGTGCAGGATAGAGTTGCTGTGGTCGTTGTGGAAACTGCTGTTGGGATTGTGAGGATTGTTGTGCAGGCTGGTGTACTTGAGCCTGCTGGTATTGAGCTCCACCAAACTGTTGCAAAACTTGTGGAGGCAATAGGATTTGCTGAGGCACTGGTTGTTGAGGTGCCGTCGGTGCTGAGTTTATGTTAAAGATTGGTTGCACCGCTGGAGTCGGCTTGTTATCACTGAATGGATGAAGAAGTTTTTATGATGTTTGAAATGTCATTTTAGTTCCTTACTCGTCTATGTACACAGATGATGATTTTCGAGTGACTTTGATGTTTCGCCAGGTGCTCCGGAACACTGGCAACAGTAAAACACTTGCGAAGAAGAAAATGATGAAAAGACATCCCCAGATGAGAGAAACCAGTTGGGTACCTAGAAATTTGAAAATAAAATTTGTAGATGCAGTCACACATAATTTGGTTCTTCAATTCGAGTTTCTCTAATTGAGTTTCACTACTTTTTGAGCTTTAAAATTTTTTTTCGACTGGTCAGAGAAACGTTGAATGAAATATTTTTGTACATACATCAGGTTTAAGAAGCTGTTCCTCAAGCTGTTTGTTCAAATAATTTGTTTAGTTAGTTAAAAATTGTGAAAAATTGAACTCATGAGTTTGGAGCAGCTAAATTTTTGCACCTCGTTCTTAGCGTATCAAGTATGTAGTACCAGTGTGAAAATTTTCTGAAAATTCTCAAACAGCATTGAAAATACATTTTTCGTTAGATTGAAGATTTTTGAGTTTATTCCACAGGGGAAAAGGGATTTCTGTCTTTCAAAAATGTTCACTCACCTCCATAACAGCTAGTGTATTCCAATCGAGTTTCACAATAATTATAAACAAACGATACTTTCGGATCAAGTACCCATGACAGAATCCATACCGAAAATCCCAGTATGGTGAAAGCAAATGCAATCTAAATCAGATCATTTTCTTCATGAATTTATCCAATTGCGGTCACCTCAATACCACTATAAATTGTCATCGAGATTGTCGATTTGAATTGATGAATTGTTATCATAAGAAACAAGTGACTGACAATAGTCAAAACCATTGGAATGAGTCCCCATAATTGGCCATAAATAAGGAAAAATATGGAAAATGTCAGTTGGAACACCAATGTAACACAGCTGGCTATTATTGCCATGTACTGGAAAAAAAACAATAAAAAATTATAAAAATGTAAAAACTCGCCTGAACATTTATGCAGCCACAATAGGTTTCCTTGACTCGGATATATCTAGCCATTTTCAAAAATCAAAAGATAATCGATGAGAGTCCGGGCGCATAACTAAAAAAATGCGCATTCCATTTTATTGGTTTCTTATCAAAGTCTTCGGAGGTGGAATGAATGAAACATTTCATTGATAAAAATGGTGAACTACATACGTGATGTCAAAAAAAGTCATTGTAAATAGAGATGATCACAGGAAAGGTGAGAAAATCGGATTGGAAAGGTCAGACTAAAATGTTCTCCTACAAAATTAGAGCAAACCACAAGAAGGAGATGAAACAAGGGTTAGTGTGATAATTTTGAAACAATGAATGATGTACAACGACAAGTTGATGGATTTCAGAACACCTCATAGGTTCCTTTGTAGCGGTGAATATCAATATTTACTATTTTGTTCACAGGAATACTTCCGTTTCACTTGTTAACTGAAACTCTTTCGCATACTCAAATGGTTATTTATCAAGTTGTTTATTCAGAAACAATGTTTCGAGAATCAACGGGTATCTTCAATTTACAATAAAAAGTTCTACGGTCTTTTGGCATGATCCGATGAAATCATGTTTCGATTGGACTGATTTCATCACATTTGAAAAATGGGATCATAGACAAAATATCGCAGACGATTGAAAATTGAATTGACGATGATGGTATTTTGCATCAGAAAACCACTTTTTTCTGGAACTTGATAGAATTCATTTTTTACAGTATCCTTCTTTTCTGTTTTTCCGGTTCTCTTGAAACACTATCTTCGCTCATTACACCGTGTTCATCATCTTCTTCTCTCTCTTCTCGTATGACTGCTGTCCGCCACCCGGTTGCACCTGACCGTTGCTTGGCGCACATTAAATTATGAGAAGCTCCCTCGAGATAAATAATCGCAGCCAGTCATACTCATCATCATCAATGTCACAAGTGTCATAAGTTCCTCTCACACTGCTCGTTTAATATTCAATCTTGTTAGTCTCCACACCCACCCATCTGTAGTACAATTTCTGGACTAAAGCCACTCAGCATTTCACCTGTCACGAAGTAAGAAGCTGGAACAAAAATTTTCCGACTTTTTGTATACAGCTGGTGCGACTGCAAAAACAAGTTTAGTTTTTCGTGTAAGCTTTCGGCGTCAAAACTCGCATGCATTCTTAACTTTCATCAAGTTGTTGAATGAATTGGCGTGTAAAAAGCATTTTGGTCCTTCCCACACTACGATTTGTTTACGGTGAAGAAGTGCCAAAAGCTTTTTCTCTGTCGGCTTATTAGAAAATTTTATTGGGTTCGGTGAGGAAAAAGTTGTGTTATTGAATGTTGAAATTATAAATAAAATAAAAATTTCTTCATGTCGTCGCTACCTCAGGCAAATATTTCAATGTCACAGCAAGGTTTTGTCAGTACTCTGTAAATACACTGGCTAAACATCTTCAAATCCTGACGACTAAAACAACATGTGTAAATGTTCCATATTTAGCATGAGTGCTTGGATCCTGGTTTTGAAAAATTTAGTTTTTCGTCTCCATCTGAAGTTGCAAAACTACGAGGATTCAAATTTCCACATCTTGAGTGTCTCTTTCCCTAAATTTGATTTCATTCAATCGTGTTTCTTTGGAGAGTCAAAAGTCAGAGCAACTACACCCTCTCCCTCTTCCACAAAGACATCTTGTATACTTTTTTGTATTCCCTTTCCTCTAACTACCGGTTATCTTCCAACCCCATCTGTTGTTTCTATTCATTCAGAGACCGCTTCACATATGGTGCTGCTCTTCACCTGACTCAGCAATTAGTGCATTATTCATAACGGGTCCGGAGACCGACACCCGCTGCGGGAGTCTTCCGTTTTCCTTCGGCACAACCCTTTTAGCACCTTATGTATATTTCCTGTTTTTGCTCCCAACACTCTTTATATTCTTTTTGTGGGGAGACCTTCAACCTCACCCCTCATTTGCACATATTCCCTCTTCTACTTCTTTCTTTACAAAACCTCGTAACAATTGCTGCTCACTTACACACAAAAAAACGACCCTATTGTATCAGGGGTCCAACAATGCAATGTGATTCCACTTTTTTCCTGTTCTAATGGGATCTAGTATCACTTGGAATCGGGATTGAAGTACGTAGAAGGGTAGGTTCTTGAGGTGTGTTCTCCATTTTGTATCACTAGACGGATGAGTGCTCACTTGTGTTACTGAAGCAGCGAAGAGCAAACCTCTTCGATACTCTGTTTACGGTAGGGGTGGTATGAGACAACAAGCATCTAACAGCTACCTGTCATGCGGGATATAATGCATTGTGGACATTACGCGAGTTGAAAGTTCAATTGGGCTATCCGTTTCTCAAGTTTACCTTTTCTTTCCGAGATGCTCTCAATTTTCCATGTGCAATTTGCAACACTAGACAAGTGAAAACACGCAAAAATAGAAAGAGGGGAAAAGCCATCAATAATGTTACAACCTCAAGCTGTCATTTGTGAATGATTGAGCACATTGAGTTTTTGAATGATCACACTGAATTTCCGGATTATCTTGACACTTTCATCGCTCCTATATCTTCTTTTTGCTTTATTTTTCTAACACCAACACCCTGTATTCTTTGAGCTCCAGTTTCTTCTGCTTCTTTTTCTCTTCTGAATAACTGTATGTACATCTATATCTCCTTATTGGTATTGTCTTTCGACATTGCTTGCTCACTTCCTTACTGCTCTTCACTACCAGCAACACAACGGTGGCTGTATTTACACGTCGGCTTAAGTTGTCTATTTGGATTACAGTTTTGTTAACATGTGTCTTCTTCTCCGAACGACCCTCACTGGTCAACATTATTGGCTAGTCCTCTGGAAGCTCTTTTCAATGTCATTTGAAGATTTTTGAGAGATGTATCTTTGATGAAAACTCAAAGTCATGGCCTACGAGTCATTCTAATCTTCATTTCCTTCATCTTCCTCAGTATTAACTTAAGTCATCAAAATCATCAACATGGATTAGACGTTTCCTTCTCCAACCTCATTAGTATAAAACCAGATGACTTATGCTAACACCTCATTGTCTAAGATTAGAGTCAATTTGGAAGTGGGACCACCTGTTTCATTCTCTCTCCAGAGACAACCTTAATCCGGAGAACCTACAATGTCTGTCACTCACCAGAGATGAGATACCAATCTTGCCGTGTTCTACCCGTTTCCCGTACACGGCAGCCAAAACTCACCGTGTATGTGTCTTCTTCTTTCACCTCTTCCTCCTAGTCTTCTTCTTTTCCCGTTGACTACCGAGAGCCGGTCATCTTCATTAACTGCCAGTGCGGGCAGAGGTTCGGTTGTCTGCGTCTCTAGCATTCACACACTCTCCCCGTCCACCACCCTCCAACCACACCACTAGGCCCCTCCCACCCTCTTCCGCAGATGTACGCACATCGTAAATCAAAATTTCGCCAAGTCGTCGTCTAGGCTATAAATCATTCGGCGTGTTTTGCGGCGTGTTCTATTAAAATACCGTAACACTCCGGAAGTTCCCTTAATGAACTTCTCTGATATTCTCTGAAAAGTCTCTATAATCATGATTGGTGAGTATTCGATTCTAGGCTGATTTCTGCCTAGGCATGTGTTTAGATGTTTTTGTTCTCCAGAAAGTTCTTATTTTCAACATTTCCTTATCGTCTTCACCATCTTCCAGTCAGAACAAAATGCAAGATAAAGCGATTAGAAAGGTGTTAAAATAAACTAACACCAAAATTAAAACTAGCCAGCACCATCACTTTTCCATTCCCAACTTCTTCTTTGAACCGTCACTACTTTTCTTGTTTTGAATATTCTCAACTTTAACCTTTTTGCAGATATTTCCAAAATGGGTGCCGTATTCCTGTTGATCATCACAATGGTCAACTCAGCCATCATCCGACCGCATGTAGTGGATGCCGCACGTGGAAGTGAGTAAAAGGCGAAAATTGTTGAATTCAATTAGCGTGTGGTGATGTTGAAAACGTAGATTACGCGCGCGCTCTTGACCCTCTGGCATGTCAAGGGCTAATTTGCCATATGCACAGTTTTTGGGAATGCTTGTTTTTCGATTCGTCCCACCCTAATTCTTAAGATGGTCCTGGTCCGTATGTCATTCTGAGAACTAGTGTTTCGAAAGATGAACCAAAACCAAAAACGTCGAAAAAGAAAGTCGAGTCAAGCATTTTTGATTGACACTTCAAATCCCAAAAAGGATGGAATCCGTCTTTTCCGCTGCCCAGTTGGACTAGAGAGAGGTTGTAAGAATGAATTCAAATGAGACATGTTCTTGTCATTGCATAATTTATAATTTATATTCCATATTTCCGATTGGTTGACAAGATTAGAATTTCCGTTCATCTTCTCCTTCTTGTTTCTTGTTTCCGCCAGTCGATTCTTTTGTCTTCCAGAAGTAGATTGATACGCATCTCTGATAAAGAACGGGAAAAGATACGATATGTCATTCACCTTGCCGTTATTATCTAATACAAGAACACATCTCAAGGATAGACTGGGAATACCGGAGCATATAGTAATTACCATCTCCTCTCAATTCTCAGACTGATATACGATCTGTTAGTTCTACTCAATACACCCTACTTCATTCTACTTGAGGGATGTATTTGTGGAGTGGAATAAGAGAAGGGCATAGGTAATTGGAGTGTATTACGAGAGCATACTATAGGACCAACGAGCCATAATTACGCAAGACCAGTGACTGCAATTGCGCCACATTTCTCACCTCGAATAGCGAGGGAAAGGGACTTTCGTAGACAGCTGACCAACATACATGCTCACCTATTGTTCTTGTTGCGCGTAGGGAAACATAAGGAAGCCAGAACAAGGGAACATTCAGAAAAAGGAAGAGCATGGCAAAGATTCTAGGAGGCTCCGTCTGTCGTTGTATTCATCCTCCGACAACACTTAATTACAAATTTGAATCAAGTAGGAACGCCGAGCACACGGTTAATTCGTTAAGTGCGTGCGTTTCGATTATGTGTGGTAGCTGTGTCTGAATGGCAGTCGGGACGAATATTATTAAAAGATTTGCGCGGCGTTTTCTAATTGATATTTTCTTTCTGTGAAAAGCATCGAGAACGAAAGCTTCAGAAATACACAGGGGTTGGTTCACAGCTAGAGGGCGAACCTCAACATTTCGGACGCTTCAATATCATTTTTTCGCAAAATACCATATTTTTGTGTCATCCGATTAGTATCAACCGATCCATCTCAATCTTCTATTTCCACCACTACTTGATTTCATCCTTCTTCAGAATAGAAAAGGGGCTCTGGTGTTTCCGGGCATTCTTTGGAAATCTTCATTAGCATTCCATTCCAACGTCTCACTAATTGCAGTCTCAGTTTTCAAATCTTGAAGAAATTTGTGTTAGGAAAACGGAGAGGGGACACAAGTGGAAGGGAGGAAGCGAGGGACCGCCGAATATTAAGAAGTTGAATCTCGAATTACCGGCAGCTTTCCTGGCAATTAGCTGCCTTTTCATTACTTTGGGCACTTGCTTGTGCGCGAGCAGCTGCATTGTGTCCCTTTTCTGATGTTTACCATTCACGTGTCCATTGCACATTTCGAGTGAAAGCTCAACACCATCCCTCTCTATATCCCTTTCCTCTCACTAAAATACAATCCAAACAAATAAGTGAGATAAACATAGATATATATCCGAGAGAGGAGAATGCGTTTCACCACATTCTCTCCCCTTCACACACACACATGTAGGTTTAGTACTTTAGTGTTAATATCCATCCATGCATATACGTTATTTTTGAATTGAAAAGCTCTCAAGCATACAATTTTAGTTGGTGGCACCACACTCTCTCGAAACTTTGCGAATCGTTGTCAAATTCGGTTTCGATGATGTACACACATCGAGAAGGGTACATGTTGCATAATAGGAGAAGACCAAGAATGCAACACTGAATAAGGGGGTACTGGTGGAGAGACGTCAATCATGAACATCACCTGCCGTCCCGTTTTTAGATAGGACAAAGAAACGATATTGGATACTTACTGGGGGCAAGTCGGCAAAAGTCAAACGGCAGTAATAATGTAATTCAACACTGCGCGGTGAACCTGGGCTCCCCGTAAAACACCTGTGCACTTCTCGCTTATTAATTATGAACTCTGAGAAAGAAACAGAGAAGACAATAGAGAGGAGTGTTAATGGAGACTGCCTGAAAAAAGAGGCCAATCTATGAACCATCTCAGAGGAGATTAGTGGGGGGTGAGACAGCAGGTAGCAATATGAAACAATACAGAGCTCGATCGACATCTCAATTTTCACAGCAGGGTGTGTACTGTCATCATCATCATCCCCAGATCTCTATTTTCAGTGCCCCCACGTATGCGCAATGTGGAGACCAAATTCCGGATCCCGCTGGGCCAGAAACAGTTCAAGTTGGTGTGTCCGATCATCTCCACGGAAAAAGACAACACTATGATCCAATGGTCCAAAAACGGAGAACAGGTACGCGCATCAAATATCAATTTATCTCCCGCTGATCTTCCCACCAAACAGTCTCCGAGACCACTACCTCCAGCATTTTATCCGGTTAGGTAGTACTACCTCATTCACTCGCTTTAGATATATGTTAGTATGTGGCAAGGTCATCCATCATTGTCGTTTGTAATGCCGAGTGTGATGGAGTGCGGCAGTGGTGGTGGTGGTGGTGCCACACTTGGACAGCGATTGAATCAGTCCGGGGGAGGGAAATGAGAGAGGAAGAGTTTCAAAAAAGGATGAACTACTAACACATATACACACTAGATTATGGACTTGTGTGCGACATCATTTAGAAGAAAAGAAGGGACTCCCTAGGGAACCTACTAAAACATTATCAATCATACAATACGTTTTTGGAATGTGACCGCTTTGACGGAGACATGTATAATGAATGAAGTCTTTCTTTTTTACAGCTGGACTGGGACAGTCAGTATAAACTATCCAAGGATGGAAAGGAGTTGAGAATGAAGTCTGTGAAGTTTGAAGACAGTGGAAGATACCAATGTCAAGCAACAAATGGCTTCGGTCACAAAACAATTGAATTCATTGTTCATGTGCATGATGAACACGACAAGGGAACGTCTGTGAAGGATTACTTGGTTCTTTCAAACACAAGTGAGTTCTCGATTCGATTCGAAAGTCCGTGCTGTTCAGTTTTTATTCAAAAACCTTTTGTGTATTGCTTCAAAAACCAATGTCACGTTTTGCAGCGGCCAGTCCAAGTTGGTTGATTGACATGAACTCCGAATGGCGATCTCCTATCAAGATCAACACAGGAGGCAAACTTGAGTTGCGCTGTCCGGCCCAAGGAAACCCATTGCCGGAAATTCGATGGTATCAGAACGAGATGGAAATAAGCGAGAGTGAGTGACTTGTAACGGAAGTTGCGAGATTTTCAAGTTTGAAATTGTTCAGAAACTCACAAACATGTATCGTCTATCGCAGTGGAACCTGTTGACAGTTCTCACTCTGGAGTGTACCGATGCGTTGTTGAGAATTCCTTGGGATCTCTGTCGTTTGCATTCGATGTTACTGTGGGAGACTTCTTCGACCCACCAACTACAGATGTGTCAGAGTATCAAGAATCCTCTATGGAACCAGTGATCGACCAGCCATACAACATCAGCGTTTATGCTGGACATACAGCTCAGTTCCAATGCAAAGTCAAATCGATGGAGAACACGATGATCAAGTGGCTGAAGGAAGTGTCAGATCCAGTGTCTATTCGCAGAAAGGATCCTAACGCTACCATAATCCACGCAAATGGAATGAACTTGTTGGTTTTGGATCACATTCAAACAGAATCTATCGTACCTATGGAGGACATGGACAACATCTACACCAATCGCCTCACCATCACCAAAGTCGACTATCAACATGCTGGAAAATACATTTGTGTAGTAACAAGTGCTCAAGGACAAATCGTTTACAAGTCTGCGGAACTCAACGTTTTGTCTTCCTATGATTTCACCTTCCCGTTCAAATCAGATGGCTTCTTGGTTGTTCTGGCTGTTGTGGTTTCCATCTTCGTTTTCGTTGTCATTCTGGCAATCATCTGGCTGAAAAAGAACCAAGAATCAACAATCACCCAAGACCTCAAACCACCTCCACCACCAAGAATGCCTCCACCAGCTGCTCCACAAGAAAATGATTGGTCCAGTGACAGAACAATGCACTCATCAAAACCACTTCTCCTGCATAATTCGATGTTCAAACAGACGGCTCCAATGAAATACCATGCAGCTACTATGGACCGAAATAACTTAATAAGAGCGGAAAGACGTAAGTTTCATATTCACAGAAGTATTTGATACCATTTTCATAAATTCAGGATTTGACGAGATGTCGAACGTCTACGACAACAGTACAGTACACCCCTACTGGACACAACAACGAAACAACAATTCCATTTATACCGGTGGTTATCGAACACTAGAAGTGCAAAACCACAGGAACTATCCAACATCAGATGACTACACAGATCAGGACTTCTATTACAAGTAATGACTTTCTATCTGATTCATTATTATTTTCTATCGCGGGTTATTTCAATATTTTGCCACAAATTCTCTCTTTCTCAAAATTCAATTAACTTATAATTGTTCAACGGGTCCTGTCTTTCCCATGTTTCCTCAGTTAGCCACTTTTGTCATTTTTACCTCTGCTGTATCAATCTTGAATAGTTTTTGTTTTCCGTTCACCGAGCTTAATTATAATACTGCTTTGTCAGACCGGTTTCCTTTCAACATCTCGAAGCTCGAGTTCTTCCTCTGTGTCAGAATTTGTCATTCTATGAGCTTATGTTTCTTTTTCTGAACATCCATTTTATTACATAAAATAATTGAGTCAACCTGTGCGCAACTACAAACACTACACATACATATGAAGTAACCTGAATTCTTACGTTATTCATAAATGATTATGAAATGACGTAAAAGTCAACAGCACAAGGAATAAGGTACAGTCTTTTTGGCGGCAGGTGTGCCTACCAGCTATTTGCATTTTAGACAGGGCAGTTAGCCGTCTCGATTATCAAGCTTTGCGGCCCGTCCGAGCCAGCCAAAAAAAAAAACCATATTATTTCGCTGTTCACACAGCGACACAAGCAATCCGTGGCGCATTGCATACATTCGCAGGCGCACCAGAGATAGACCGGTGTATGACGACACAAAACAAAACGAGCACAGGCTCGACGCCTCGCGAATTCATGAGCTCCCCCCATACCGGTGGCTTGGATTGATTGCGCCAGTTGTGGCAGCGGCGACTCTCGCTTTTTCCGTACACGCCCACTTGAAACGTCTGTCTGGCGATTCTGAATCTGTACGCAGTTAGTGACATTCACACACGTCGATGCAACTTAGGAAATGAGTACTATTGGCTTACGCAACCGTTGGGATTCTCCCGATACAGGTAAGTATAATGTTTTGTTCTTTTAAAGCGTGTGGTTTTTTTGTCTTTTTCCTTTTCCATGTTTTTATGTATATGTTAATTAGGAATATATGAGACAATCAGAATCGGAAGTGTTTTAGTATTATTTGTCACTTATTTTCTAAAATTTTCAACTTTCAGTTGCATTTTGTTGAGTTGGTTACAAACTGTTCGCAAACTTTTCTCAAACAACTTTTCTCAAATCTCTTCATTGTTTTTTGAAAGACTTCCATTCTACTTCTCGTCTAAACTCCAAAAAAAGTTTTTGCGGAACAGTCATGTCAAATGCTAGATTTCATTGATATTTTTAATTGATTATAGTTCAAATTTCATTATTCAGTTCTCCTAATTAATCTCTCTCAAACAAAGTCCGGAATCTTCCTTTTTTCTTGCGCAAAAAGCCAAAATAATCTTAAACAAACAAGCAATAATCGTTGAGTCCTTAATTCCGCTTTGATTTAGAGCCAAGAAACATCACATCTCTTCGAACCATCGAGAAACTTCTTTCTGATGCTATTGAAGCGCCTCGACTCGTCTTTTTTGAGAAGAGAACTAATAGTGAGTTACTGTTCTCATGAAAGACTAATAAAGGGTTTTTAGCCATCGACCCGTCATTCTATGACTGTGTGTACTCGATCGTCGACTCTTCGCAAACTGTCACTGAACGATGCTACAGAGATATCGGATGTTGTGCAAGCGGATGTTGCACCAATACAGAATGGTCTGTTCATAAGGATGTCAATTTTTATATCAAAAACTTTTTCAGGCAAGAAAAATACGGATGGGCAGTTGCTCTCATCTGCATATTTTCTCTAGTTGTCATTATGACCGTGATCTGTTGGATGGGAATATGGTTGTGTAACCGAAGGAAGGACAAGAACCAACGGAAAGAATTGTTGAAATTCGGAAGCGCTTCTTCTGTTTCAAATGTTTGTTTTCCTTTTTTTTCACACACATTCGTGTAGTCTTTGCAGATGTCGTTTGCCTATCCAATTGCAAATGGACATTACCACTTCGGAACCGGACCATTCCAATCGCCTCCTCTAAATTATCCTACCAAATATTAAGCTGATGCTTTCGAATTGTTAATTTGACTCGCTAGTCTAGTTTCTGTAATAACATGAGGAAAACTGAAATAACTAAAAAGCTTCGAATGTTTCTGTGTATATTTGGACCACTTCTTTATTTTCGAAATTCATTTTTACGATGAATAAAATTTTCACTTTTCTGAAGTGGCTTTTCGTATTTCCCTGGATACATCCAGTCCCCACATTTCATTTTGAATTCGTTTTTCTCGTCTCTTCGTCTCGTTTTCTGTTGCATGTGGACCTGGAGGGCACGTTTACTAAAAGAAAAGCAGAGGATCTTCCAGTTTTATGGCTTCAGTCTTTTTTTTGTACGTTTTCTTGTGTTTTTTCTAATCCCTTTTCTTCCAATTTGTCCTGAGGCACTGCTCGTTGACCATTACTCTAATCGATTTGTGGCATCGTCGCACGAAAATGTGGCAAAGAACGTAGACGGTTCCCTTCTCTTTCTCTTTCACAAATCCCCGACGTGTGCAAACTGTGCCCGTCTGATCCTCTTCGAATTACACACTCTCTCGTTCAAGTTTTTTGACTGTTTGGTTTGGCCAAACCATTGGGCACCGGCATTCTGTTTGCCACTATCCACTCAGATTGTATTGCAATCTAGTGTTCCTCTTTTTTCTACGTCTCACGGATATTCACTGTTTCTCCACTTAATTTTTTCATATTTATAGACACAATGCTGGACATTCGGAGGTTTGAACAAACATCGAGCATGTTCGGAGTGACCTAATCCACCTTGAAATTCAGGTTCGACATATATCGGAAGGTACCGAAAGATCTCACACAACCAACAACAGTTGGTGCAGTCATATCTATCTGCTGTGTTTTATTCATCTCGTTTATGATCTTCAATGACGTCTTAGCCTACATTTTCATCGACTTGTTAGTTTTTTCATTGCTGAAAGTATGATACTCATTCAAATTATTCAGAAGGAGCGAGTTCTTCGTTGACGATCCAGGAAGGGAAGGCAAAATCGACGTCCAAGTGAATGTTTCATTCCCTCACATGGCTTGCGATTGTCAGATTTCTATTTGATTTAAATAATTTCACATCCTCTTTTCAGATATCGGCGTCGACATTCAAGACGAAAACGGTCGACATGAAGTTGGATTCATTGACCACACCAACAAAGTGCCAATCGGTGATGGAGGGTGTCGGTTTGAAAGCCGATTCGAGATTAATAAAGTGCCCGGAAACTTTCACCTCTCGACGCATTCGGCTGCCACGCAACCCGAAATCTATGACATGAGACACGTCGTACACTCCATCAAGTTTGGAGATGATGTTTCGGTTAGTTTGAAATTGAGAGGTGGACGGACGAGTGAAGTGAATCGTAGTAGTAGTAGTAGTAAATCACTCAAGAAGTCTGGCATGTCTGTCTCCACGACTTGAAGTAGAGAATGTGATTTTTGAATCTGAATTGATGTCACTGTTCCAAACTGGTAATTTTGATTTATTATAAACGGTACACTAATCAGAATGGAACTCGATTTAAGAATAACATTCATGCATTTTCAGCACAAGAACCTAAAAGGAAGCTTCGACCCTCTTGCCAATCGCGACACTTCCCAAGAAAACGGCCTCAGTACCCATGAGTACATCCTGAAAATCGTTCCATCTGTTCATGAAGACTACTCTGGCAACATCCTCAACAGCTACCAATACACCTTCGGTCACAAATCATACATCACTTATCACCATTCCGGAAAGATTATCCCTGCGGTCTGGTTCAAATATGAATTGCAACCGATCACTCTAAAACAAACAGAGCACAGACAATCCTTCTACATTTTTTTAACTTCCGTAAGTTCGAAACGTGGAACTTCTAGAAATATGTGTGGATGTTTTTAGATCTGCGCTGTGGTGGGTGGAACATTCACTGTTGCCGGAATCATCGATTCGACGTTTTTCACGATATCTGAGATGGTGAAGAAGCAACAAATGGGGAAACTGACCTAAGCACATTCTTGCGATTATGATTTTCTATTCATTGTCCACTTTCGAAATTCCAATAATCATGGGTGATACAATAAATATTAGTGCAATATTAACCGTAGTTTAACAAGGATGCATCATATTCTCAAGGTGTCAAAACAAATTCGTGAAACGTTTTGTGATCCCAATTCCTTATTGTCGATCAAAATATATCGGGGTCATCTCGGCTACAAGATTTTCCACACAGAACGTGTTATTCCAAACGTTTCCTCCTCCGCTCACTATCACAACAACTGAGATATCCGTGAAGGCGATCTACCCACATTATCATCAACCAGATCACTTTCTTATCCTATTATCGTTCAATTGGACTTGCTTCAAAATCGAAAGTTGTCCTCCGCCTTTTCCTGACCTCTATTTCCTTAGTATCACATAAAAGGAAGGGAGAGAAACTGCAGGAGACGGATTCTCCAAACATGAACTCTCTTCAATTGCTACTTCTTGCCGCGTTTGTTGGATTTGCAGCCACCCAATGGAACCTTGACTGCAAAATTCAGGTTAAGTTCCGTAATGATGGGCACAAGAAGGTATATTATTTTGCAACAATAGAAAACATTACATGGTTGGTTGTAGGTCCGTGTTGATCTTCTCGTCCCATCGCTGTCCATCATGTCTGATCCAGTTATTTTGAACGACTGGAAGCAGGAGAAGAGTGTCAACGTAAGTCATTTCAAAGCTTTGAAACAACTAAAATAATCCTGTCATTTCAGATCAAGGGAAAGAACTGCGAGAAGAAGCCATGGGTATTCATGGTGTACGGATGGCAAGACGGAAAGTGGGTGCTCAAGAAGAAGACACAATCCAAGTTCACCGGAAACGGATGGTTCCTCACTTCGGTCGATGACGAGTATACCCTCAACGTTTTGGACCGCCAAGGAATCGCTTGCTCGGAAGGAAACTGCGGAAAGTAAACAAACAGACGCACACACACCACACACTCGGGCTGTAATAATGATAATAACATTGTCTCGTTTATTGATCAAAACCAATTATAAAGAGTCATTATAGAACTCGTTTGTGGTTTCGTCGACTGGCGAAGATTGTGGGGTGAAAAACTGGCGGGCAGTTTTCGAAATGGCACGGTAGTTGTAGTTTGTATCGTTTGAGTAGAGTTCTCGCTGCAATATCGTATTTTTGACACTCAACCTGCTTTACTGTACGACTATGATATATCGTATATCACCTGACAACTTACATCGTTCAGCTGTGACATTTTTTGAGTATCGATAACATTAACGATGTCATTCTTATCCAAAGATGATAAGATATCGTCCACCATTCTGTGGATGTATGAGATGACACTTGGTTGGAGAGTAACCGGCTGGAATTGAAGAATGATATGCGAAAATCTAAAACGTTCTCACCTGAGGATCAACTGTGTAAGATTGGTTCTCAAGAGAAGTTGTGTCCGGATCTTCCTCAGGTACTGTAGAGAGGAACGAGTTGACACTGTTCTATAGGGTATACAATATGAATCAAACAAGTAGATCAGTAAGAAATTTACTCACCAGAGAATTGATTTCCGAGTCGTCTTCGTCCGGATCGTAGCAATACTCCGCATACTTTCGCCGGTTTTGATTCTCGTCTATTTTCATTTTTTTCTGTAACCGAAAATAGTTAAAACGGTTAACCGACTAGACACTTACCAAACGGTCGAGAAACACACGCACCTCCGAGTGGTCGGCGGCGCTTTTTGTCGAAGTCTGCAAAGGCAATAAATGAAGGCATTCACTACGAGAGGAAATACCAACCTGATCATTAGTGACGTGTCTTTCAAACTTCTCGTCGCTTTCAGTCGGAGCATTTGTGAGATTTTCCGCACTTTTTGCATGCTAAAAAGAACAGAATTGAATAGCCATCATAATCAACATGTTCTTAGTGAATATGGCACTTACGTATTGGCGCCCTACAAGAGCGCCCTGCAAGTTTTTTGACTTCCGTGAGTCTTCAATTCGTTGTTCAAGATTTTCGATAAATTTTACAACATCTGCATCTTCCTCAGGTTCCGTTGCTCTCATTTCGGCTTCCAGAGCAAGTTTTTCTGCTTCCAGCCTCGCTGTCTGTCTCGCTGACTCCTCAACTCTTCTCAGAGCTTCCAGTTTCGCGGCTTCCTCTTTTCTTTGTCGTTCTTCCATTCGCGCACGGTCCTCGGCTCTTTTCTTGGCTTCCAATTCAGCTCTCTTTTCATCTTCTTTTTTTTTCACTTCTTCTCTGAACAGTTCCTGAGCTTGTCGAACATCTTGGTACTGACTCGTCGTGTATCCAATAGTCATGTGTTTTCTCTGGGGAGATCTCATCCGGCTATCCTGCATCTGAACCGCCAACGACTGCGGCTTTGGAGCTGGAGTTGGAGCCTGCTCCCGAGCAGCAGAATTCGATAGAGTACTCATGGGTCTGTATTCGTGAACTGGTAGATATATGGTTTCTGGATGAGAAATTGTCGTAGTCTGGCGACGAGGACGTGAGGCAGTAGTTGTATAAACTGAATGAAATGGTGTTGAGGGCGACGGAGATCTTCTAACTGGAACGGGCTCTGCTGCCGTGTGTTGAGCTAGAGCAGGAGGAGGCGGTACTTGTATTCGTTGTGAGGTATCCGCCGGAGCCACTCGTTTGCTTGGGTCGTAGGCAGAATACCAACTCCCATAGCTGCTGCTGAACTGATTGGAAAGAGGAGGGGCTTCCATCACATTCTGTGCTGCTGTTGAGTGTTGCAAAACAGAAGAGGGAAAACGGGGTGAAAAAGTTGTTAAGGGGACCTCTTTGGAGGGTTGGTACCTTGGAGCAGAAGAAGCTTCTCTATATAAGAATGGCACTTCGGGAACAGTATTGGATGCAGCCGGACGCGATTCTTGAAATATCCGATTTTCTGTCAGGGATGAAGGCTTTGGTATTATCGGTTCAGTGTAAACGTGTGTTGATCTTCTCGAAGTTTCCGGAGAGCGTACAGAAATCCTCGAAGATTCAGGAAGAAGCAATACAGACCTTCTAGAAGCTTCTGGGGGCTCAACTGTGGGCACTGTATTTCTGCCGATGTTGGAGTAATCGAAAGTTGACTGTTTTCGTAGACGAGATGAATGAGCTCCAGTGGTATCACTCATCTTTGGTACAGAAAGCTTTTGTCCGGAACCGCTCCGGGTTCTGGTCTCATTTCCGGTGTAGCTGAAGTGAAGTCTAGCACCAACGACTGGAAAAACAGAGAATGAAGCAAAACTACTGAAACAAAACAAAAACTAACCTGAGGTGGATCTTTGAACATTTGGGTTCCGCGTAGGTGATCTCGAGTTATGATAATCTCGATCGGCCATTGGCGCTTCTGAAAATAATAATCTGAGGACGTGCTCAAGAATTAGCAAAACTTCCGCGAAAACAAGATTAAAGTTTATGGGAAAATTAAAGAGCACGTGGGAAAATGATTATAC
Source organism: Caenorhabditis sp. 40 LS-2015 (assembly GCA_900536305.3). Lineage (NCBI taxonomy): Eukaryota > Metazoa > Nematoda > Chromadorea > Rhabditida > Rhabditidae > Caenorhabditis > Caenorhabditis tribulationis. Next base: position 385,391 of record LR544328.1, read on the forward strand.
ATGTAATGGTTAGAAATAAGATTCATGTTTTGCGCTTTTACAAAGAAACTATACCAGGCTGGCAAAATAGACAATAATAAGAAGACTCACATACACTCGGGGCCTAGCACACACATACACCACCACTCCGCGAGAAAGACAAAACTGATAACGAGTGGTGCCCTCCAAATAGTGAGTGATCGTTATAAAACGATTGCTGATTGAAAAACGAGACGCAGAGCTAACCGACTGATAAGTTTAGAAACTTGAATGGAGTGTTTCACACTCGGCTAATACAACCTTCAGATGTGGGTGGTAAAATGATAATGGAATGGGTGATTCACAAGCACACAACCTGGGAAGTAGCCCATGGTCGACAATGAGAGGAATCTGAATTGAGAAGTTTGACATGTTTATTCATGCAGAAGAAAATTCAATACTACAGGGAAAACGTTTATGATCAGGATTGGCCATCTTGTCTTGGCTCGGGTTCGCTGGAAATGTATTTTGATGCATCCTCTATGTGGTCAGTGTTGAACGAATCGCTGTAGCTGGAATAAAGAACCGGAAATTAATAAAAGAGTTGTTTATGATATTTGTGTGTTGTCAAGAACATATATCATGAGATACAAAGATTTATACCTGTCTCGCGGGGACATGTAGACTAAAGCGGCTACACAGGCCGTCGTTAGAAAGTGAGAGACTTCTTCCAGTACCTAAAAACGAGAAAGATTGATGACTAACAAATCACAACTATTTCTAACCGAAGAAGTTGTCGGTTGTTCCAAAGATTTCAAACTGGATTCGGGGGAAGAAGTCTCCGGAGAGAGTTTCTGAGAAGAGTTTGTTGGAACAGGGTCACACAGATCTACGCAAAGACTACAGTCGCTGGATTCTGGAACCAAATCAAACCCTCGATAGATTGCATCATCAAGATTCTGTGGTGGCTGCGTGGGCTGTGCTCTTTCTGAAATTGATGTTTACCCCTGCACCCGTTTTCAACAAACTTTCGTACCCAATTGTAGTTGTTGACAAGTACCTGTGGTTTTCGAGGTTTCGTTACTGCTCCTGTCAACGTCATCATTTCCATCCTCCGAAATCTCGCTCACCAATGACCTGAAAAATAAGGGATATATGGCGTAAACTTCTAATTACAAGAAATTACTCGGATGCAGTGAGAACTTCTGTTTGCTCCGGTGAATGAGTGCAGTCGGATATTGTATGGCTGGGCAGAGGGGAGCTGACAATGGTGGCCTCCGTCAGAACTTCGTGAGTCTGTTGGACGTGAGCTTCATGAATGGCAGAAAAAGTATTTTGAAGCTGTTCTAAACCAGGAGTCGCGGTTGAAAAATTTTGATTGGCATCAGCCACTTCCTCGAAGCAGTCGTCACAGTTTTCTTCATGTTTAAGGAACGTATGATTGGATGGAAGGTTGTCACACGAATCTTTGTCACTGATGTCACCAAGCAAACGACTGAAAAAAGAAACATTGATACGTGTTTTTGAAATAAATCTGTTTGATTACCTGCTATGAACTGACTGCTTCTCAGAATTTTCCTGGATGAGTTGATGATCTTGGTGGAACTCTCCGCGAGCGGTGTTATCAAATGTAAATGTGTGGACGGCGATAAGATGAGACGCTGAATTCATTGCATCGAATAGTTGTTGATCTACCAATTGTTTCACGTATTCGGATATAGAGACTTCAGCCGTTGGTTGAAGGAGTTCGCCACGGTTGTCGGGTTGTTTCGCAAACATCGTTTCCAGAACACTTGATGAACTTTCGCAAGATGCATCGTGTGGAATTCCCGTTATACTGTAGAAATCAGTTGCTTCACGACCATCTGAGTTTTCATAACACAAGTGGTGCTCATCGATATGCGACAGATTTGGAGATGGCTCAAACGATTCATAAACTTCAGAAGTTTCCGATGTGATCACACTACACTCCTCTTGCTCCGGTTCATGCTCAGTTTTTTCAAGCATGGAATTGAGAAATATTTCGCAATTTTTAACGATTGGCTCGAGTGAACAAGGTGTGTCGACTTCTTCTGTGCTCTGTTGCATGATTTCCGGTTTTAGAACCTCGTCTTGTTGTTGTTCCGCTGGTGAGTTTAGGGATGGATCCAAGCACACAACTTGTTTTCTCTGATCCATATATTCCTGAATGTGCACTTTGATTGGCTTTCCCTGTTCACTGACGTTCTCTCCCAGAATGGAAACTCGTTGCAAATCGTTTATCTCCGGGAAGTTGGAATCCACACTGACAACTTTTAATGGAACCACTTCTGACACATGCGAATCCGCAAAAACGACTGACGCTTCTAGCTTCATCACTTCATTCAGAAAATCTTGAACTACTTCCACCACAGATAAAATCTGATCAAGAGTAAATGTAACCTGATCCATTTCTTCCCTTGTATCTGACAGCTGCAAATCCGGTTGTTGTAGTTCTTGTGATTGGAGTAGTTTCAATGGTGCCGGTTCGACTATCTCCATAGTTGTTGAAATGTCCCTTTCCGCTTGAGATAAGTTTGTGTGATTCGATAAATCTTTTTCGGCAAGAGTCTTCGGTACAAACTCAAATTCGATCTGTACTTCCTCGGATTCGTATTCAAAACTCATCGATGCTCTCAGCAGTGCGTCAACAACTTCCACTACAGATACAATGAAAGCAAGACACTCTTTGACGTCTTTCGCCATTTCCTCATCGCTTTCTGCCACAGAGAATTCCTTTTCGGACCAATCTTTCGGTTTGAATTCCAGCTTGCATTCGTTCTGAATTGGCAAGTCTGGTTTCGGATCATCAACGTTCAATGAAATCGCAATTCTTGATTGGTCTTCCACGTTATTCCCAGCAGCACTAGATACGGTTTCAAGCAACTTTACGACCTCATTCATCATAGCTTCAGCAACTTCCACAACACACACAACAGAAATAATGACGTCCACAATGTCTTCCGTTTCAACTCTTCCCGTCAAGATATCACTGTAATCTTCGGAAAACTGAGGATTCCCGAAGTTGGATTCAATTGGTTCTCCTTCCTCCAACCAGATTGTATTTCTCTCCTTGTAGACAGTTTTCTTGTTCTCTGACACATCCATGGGTCCATCCTCAACATTCTCCTTCTGAAATGTGTTCTGTTTTTGCACAGATAGAAACAGATCGTTAGAAATCACTGCGAGGTGGTTCGCATGTGCAGGATTGATATCAATCGACTTCTCCACTGTTGTTGATTCATGATTTTCCGGTGTGCTTTGGGTAGAGTCATCTGATACTCTGTGAACTACTGAAGCATCGCTAGAATAAGGGCTGATGTTGTGGTTGAAACTGTCGTTGAACACAAAATCTTCAGTAAGAGAATCACAAATCGCGTCATCGGTGTGGCTGCTCACAGTTTGTGTCAAGTACTCCAAAGCTTCCAAGACATGCAAACAATGTTCCAAAACATCAAAAATACTTTGATGTTGAAAGTCAAGCGTAGGTTGACCCGCAGCTCCGATCGATTCTTCTTCATTAACCACACTTCTCGCTTCGCTCTCTTCTGGTTCTTCTTTCAGATCCGGTTCTTCTTTCTGCTCATATAACGTTCCATTTTCAACACAACTGACATGGTCTGGTTCTGGGAAAACACTAGTTAACAGATAATCTAGTGCGCCGGCAATTTCCGTATCGGTTTCCTGGTCATTTCCGGCTTGCGATATGTTTTCAGAAAAGATGTCAGAATCATCCTGGTCAAAGAATTCTGTCATGTTGATGTTGGGTAGGTTTTGAAAGGGAGTGGAAAGAGGGTTGTGCTTTTCACGAAAGTCAGTTTCTGTATGAGTTGCACTTTCTGGGAACTGATCACTGACAAGGTAGCTTCGAAGATCTTTCTGCAGTATACTGTCAGTTTCGAAATTTTCCTCCTCAGCATCATTTCCTTCAAGAGCATCAATGCTTCCCAATTGTTTCATCATTTCGTTCAAAACGGCCAGCACTGTATTTTCCATTTCTTCACTACTATCGAATTCCAGATTAGAACTGTTTGCGGTCGGAATTTCGTTTGTACTCGCCGTCTTCTCTTTCAGGACACTTTGTGAGGAAATTGAAAGTATGTTCGAGGAAAACTGCGTGTCCACTGATGATGCGTTTTTTTCTTGTGTGAAATTCACTTTCGAATGTCCATCGACACTGTTTGAGTTGATCGGGGAAAATGTGTCCAATAAGATCGAGTTTTCAGATGGCAACGGTTCTGATTCCACCTTATCACTCAGATAAGCCCAATCTTCATCTTCTTGGACTGAGTTTGAGCCGTTATGGTCTAACAATGAAGCAGCTACAGCTCCATTAGCTGGATGTTGAGGAATGGTGAAGACTTGAGCAGAATTTGCAATGTCAAATGCAATCGAAGCCGGTGAATGACATGGATCATTGTCAGGTTTTGGGATGTCCTCATCATTGTCTTCTGGCTGATTCACACGAAAAAATTCGGAGTATTCCTTTCCATCATGGGGAGCAATCAGTTTTGCTGGTTCTCCGTGAAAGTCTGCTTTGTCGTCAGTTGATCTCGTTTCTTGTTCACAGCCTTTCTCACTCACTTCCGAGTCATCACGAATTCTACCAATCACATAATCATCACCACTTCTCTTCACATTTTTATCAAAAATTTCGTGAAAACCTTCTTCAGATTCGGAACTAAAATTGTAAATATCAGCGACTTCAAACGTTGATGATTTTATACCTCAAAATGCTACAGTCCGTGTTATCAATTCCACTTTCATCATAGTGCTCGTCAACGTCTAGTTTGGTGTCATTTGAGCAGTGATCATTTTCTGAAACTGGTGATGTATTCATTGTTTGTTAACTTGTAAATACCATGGAAAGTCGCAAGTTCTGCACGGTCAGACAATGAAAAATGCGTTTCAGGAAGATCTTCAATTCCCGATGGTTTTGTGTTCTCGAAAGCATGCACGACTTCAATACATTCCTTGGAGGCAGCCGCGTGGGTGATGTTGGTTTGCTTTTCTGGGACCGGGATGGGTTCTGAACGTTCTGCTGTTTCGTTTCCATCGAGGCTAGGTCTTCTCACTACAGCATCTAAAGTTCAAATGTTATCTAAAAGACTAATCACAATATTTATTACCAAAAACAAATCCAGATGGTAGTGTGCAATTGAAATCAGAAGCATGAAGCGAAGTAGAAAGAATGTCGGTCCTCTGCTCTTCTTCAGAAACAGTTTTTGCAGGGGAGCAAGTTTCATAATAACTTGAGTCAATCAATGTTGCTGCATCTAGCTCAGGTTCTTCACACCTTTTTTCTGCTTGTTCTCCAGAATTCAATCTTTGCGCTCGTAAAGTGACACTCTCCCATTTTTCTACAGATGATGAACGTGGACCGATTGGACCGAGCTTCAGATCCTCATAAGAGTTATCTTCGTTTCCATCTGAACATGGTAGAACGTGCTTGAAATTCGTGAAATAACACTCACCAATCTTGCTCGGTTCTGGGTTTTTCTCGATTTCCACATTTCTCATCTGATCAGTACGCTGTACTTCTGTCAAAAACTGTTCACCTGTTGAAACGTCCTCATGATGTTTTCTTTCCGATTTCTTCAAGTTCAGGGCAGAGATGTTTCTTTGTCCAAAACCTAAACATCGGTTTTTGTTTAATACATAATTTCCATATGTCGCTATCAATCAAAAACTCACCTCCGCAATCGTATGTGTTTTCGCTCCCCTCATTTTCAATTTCCGTTTGTGAAGTGTACATTGTTCCTGATTCTTCTCTCTTCCCAACAACATTTGAAACCGGCGAAAATCCGGAAACAGATCCTGACAAAAACGAAGAGTTTAGAACAGAGAGTAGACGTTTTTAATACCTTCAGGGGCTTCAGCTTGTGCTGGTTGGCTTAGTGTCAATGACACGTCCATAACCATTTTCACATAATCTTGGATCATATTTACAAGCACACTACCGTTAGATGTTTCAGTTTCTGATGAAGGAGAAGTGTTTCCAGAAGATTTTCTAAGAATTGGATTAGGAGGGCTCCGATCAATTGCAGTAAAGGTAGCTGAGTTTGGAGAGCGACTATTGAAAATTGACGGCAATTGAAGATCCTTCTCGAATGAAATCTTCTCGGACAAAAGTTCTTCCATGTACTCATCCGGACATGTTTTCTCAGCATAGTGGATTGTTGGATGAGGGCATTCAATAACTTCTAATGAGGACACTTTTTCAGGGTCCCATGACAACTGTTCGTTATGTCTCTTCACAATTCCAACGATCCTCCTCGCTTTGTCATCTGATATGGACCACTGGTCGTCAAAACCTTCACAGTCTAATTCCTCGAAAACAGAGCCTGTTTCCTCTAGAACCTTGGCAAAGTCTTCAATGACCGCAAACGATGCATTGACCCCGTCGCTCAAGCTACTCAAGTCATTGAAGTCTTGATCATCCTCAGAGTAATCATGGAAATTATAGTCTGATTGCTCTTTTTCAGCTGGATATGATTCTCGTGATGCGTGATCATGAATAGAGTAATCTGAATAGTGCGTTGATTATGAAATTCTGAATGTACTCGACACTCACCATTACAAGGCATTGGTGTACTATGTAAAAGTTCTCTGCTGTCACTCAAATGGCTGTTGATGACTTCTGAAGAAGAGTGCAAGCAGTTGCGCATACGTTCTGTAATTAGACTGATTTAGTTGTCACTTATCAGTGGATACCTTCAATAGATGGCAACTGATGACATAGTTTCGGATGGATGATTTGAGAAGTTTCTGTACGAACGAGTACGTGTTCTTCTGCATAAAACGTTTCTGTGACAAGTGTTTCAGTTTGAGATGAAATTGGCGAAAGTGTGATTCCGTAGTCTGTGGCGTCTTCAATGTTATAGACTAGAGTTTTTCCGTTTTGCGTGTGATAGTGGATGGAGTTGGAGTTTCTCGAATGAGTGCTTGCTGTAAGTTTGAAATTGCCTCCAACCAATAAGGTAAACTACCTGACGACATTTCTGCTGGGAATCGCTGTCCGAAAATAATTCGTCGAAGTTCTTCCAGATATTCAAAGTATTCGTCACACTGGCGACTTGTATACACATAGTTCAGTTTCGTGCAAGATTCTGAATGATGATATCTACTGCTACTCTGTAAAGTGATGCATTATTACAAATCATGAATGAACCTGAATACCTTGTTGTTATAGTCACAGTCAAAATTCATGTGCACAACAATCAAGTTATCATCTGAAAATAATCATGATTAAGAAGTTAAGAAAAAGTGAAACAAGTTGAGAAACAAAATCTATATTGAATGCAACATCCTGATATTGACTCGATTAACTATGATGACAAAGGGTGGGGCGCAACATCTAAAACTCTGACACATTTTGATAAACTTCCAAAAAAAGCTATTTGCGTTGTTTCAGTAAAAGACCCAGAAACTATTGGGAACAGAAATGATACGTTTTTCGACAACTAAAATCGAATACTGCAAATGACTGCCCAAAGTTAAGGAGTCAAACATGAAGGATGCTGATGTGGGTTAAACCGATAACCATCACTTAAGAAATATTTGCATTATCAGCATTTTTCACTTTTTTGCAAATGTTTTATGGCCTCGATGACAGAAATAAAGAGTTGCAAATTCCATCAGTTTCAGGAGAAAATTCGCTAGAAATACGAAATACAATTTGTTCATTAGTAGAGAATAAAAGAAGGTTTATTGAATTATTGGAAATTAAAGTGCTGGAAATGAACATGGCAGGATGAACATTATGCAAATATTAAACAAGACTGCAAAAGTAAATTATATGAAATTAAACCAACTGGAAACAAATGAGCAAGATTTAATTGTTACAGATCATAATGCATAAAATGAAATTTCACGTGGTATTAGCGTCGAACATATTTGTGTGACAATAAATTACCAGTTATCAACTGAATCACAAGTCAAAGAAGCAAAAGATAAAAAGATAGGAAAGTGTGAGAAATCACTGCAAATGAGAAAGAATTTCCTCATTCCTGGGTGATCAATCGCAACCTCTCACAATGTGCACCGGCGATTTCAGCCAGTACACCGGCGAGCAGGTCATGATCATATTCCGAAATAGTTGTTGAAACACTTCTTTCAGTGAATTCGTGCAACGTGCAGTTTTCATCAATGTCAATATCGGTCATGTCGAGACGAGGAATACTGAAACGACCGTTGTCGTTAAATAAATAAGACCACTAGGATAGACTGTTCACTTTAATGGTGGATGAGACTCGTAATCGGACTGGATTTCCATATGACCCATCCGATCGCGCATATCTCTCATATTCTCTTGCAGCATCTCATTGTGCATTCTGAAACAACTCATTGAAACGAAAAACCTATCACTATGAGCTCACTTTAACGCATCAATTTCACCATAAGCCTCTATTAATTCTTGATTCAAATTATCAATTTTCAATTCGTTTTGTTTTCGTATCTCTGAGAGATTCTCCCGCTCCTTTTGAAGTGAATCGAGAGCGTTCGTTATTTCCACTGTCTTTTCGACGACTGAAATGAGTCAAAACCATTTCTAGACTTTTCTCTCTGGGAATTCCTACCTGCCTTTGAATTCTCGGCTTGCTTCTGAAACTCTTCCCCCTTCTTACGATGCTTCTCTACGATTGAAGCATAGTTAGTCTTCATTTCTCTCAACTTTTGCTTCAGCTGTGCATTCTGCTCCACATAACGTTTAGCCAATCTAAATTCAGAATTTGTACTATGCAGTAGTAGCAAGCAGGTGAAACCCCTTACTCATTTCTTTCTTTTGATGCTGACTTGTCCCTCGGTTTCGAATCTTTTTTAGCTGCTGCTTCGAAAACTTCATCAAACTCATCATCTAGAAATAATGAGTCAGAGTTTTATATTATTACACATATGCGTACCTTTGAGTGATAACCCATTAGCTTCCACTTGGTCGGGTTCTGAAATAACAAGCAGTCACAACTTTGTCAGTTGGCTGAACAGACCTTCTGGGTAATCCGATTCCGCTTCGTCGTCATCCAAATTGACCATTGACTCGGGGACAATCTCCATGGACTGTACTGGATGTTTGAGTGGAGGTGGTCCATCTTTCAGAAGCGTACGGAGACGACTAAAAAACGAGCACTTACGGAACGTAGTAGTGTTCATTCGAAAATTCTGAACATCCCGTTTCAAATTTTTGTTTATCACATTTCTAATTCCCGGTTGTCTTCTTTTCCCAGACTAATTTGTTCACATTTAGTGATAATGAGGGTTTTTCTTTGAAAAACAAGACCAAAAACAAATTTTGTTAACAAAACATGGCATTTTTCTGATAATGAGACTATACGAATGGTTGTCTCTAGAGAAATAAGCAAGCTCGATATGAAGAACTTCAGAGACTGTAAGTTTTCATACAGTCCAAATGAGAAAACCCTGAAAAAATCTAGGGTGACTTACTCTAATTCTCTTGATTGTATTTCTATCAAATTCTTTTTCTCTATTTCCTTCTTCTTGATTGATGTCAACGTGCGAGCCAAATGTGTATCATTCAACTCGGTTGGGTGATACTGAAAAGTGCTCTTTGTTGGCAGAGAACTTTGCTGTTTTCAACCCACTTGCGCTGTCACTATACGCTCCAAAAACGTCTCTCGCTTTTCTGCATCTCTCTTCAATCGCTGCATTTCAGTTCCTAATTTTTTCAGATCAGTCTCGTAGCCGGCAACTTTCTGGAAAAAAGTAGACAGGATGAAATGCAGAAAGTAAAATGAGAACTTTTTTGGCTTCGAACAATTCGTCTCTCAAGTCGGTCAACTGCTCTCTGCTCGCAGAGCGCCCATACTCAATCTTCGGGAGAGCTCTCGTTTCCGAATTCGATCTTTTCATAGCCAATTTTAAATTTTTCGTAGCTGTCGGAAGTCGTCCATGAGCAAAAGAGGGCAGTGCATAACCTATAAAAGGATCATCTAATATGAATTGATTAGGTTTGAAAACTGACTGGAAGTGGGAGGTCTCGATTTCTGATGTGCGGTCTTTGGCCGATTTATTGCCTGAAAAGACTTGTATGTGATGAGTCGAGTCGCATGATTTTCCAAACAATTCGTTCAAAAAGTACCTTTTTTATAGCTTCCGTTTGTTCTCTCGTTTCTTGCGAAACAACAGGTGGCAGCTTTCCTGAAAAATGAGCATTGCATGTCTCTTCTCCTTCCGGGGAAAAGCAATTTCGTAACATGTGCCTTTCGTGTGTAAGGTCTATATACATGTTCTCGTATGAAACTGAGATGAGTCAGGATTGATGGATTACGAAAAACAGAATTCGTATAGAAACAGAGAAATGTCATTTCGCTTCGAAAATATTTGGAAAAAAAATACTTTCATCACACAGAGATCATATAAACTATTCGAAACCCGTAATTATCCCGAAAATCGAATTCAAACTCCTACCACAGTAAGAAACAACTAATATGTACTTTTATAATTGCTACGTTGAGCAAATGCAAAAACAAACTGGGAAATAAATCAAGAAATAATTATAGACAAACCTGTTGCAGCCGATGTTGATTTAGATCTTCCCGGTTTCGCACTGACATTCCTACCGTTAGGCAATGGCATGAATCAGAACAGGCCGAAAATTGTAGAACATAAATCTGACAAGTCAAAATTGAATCAAGTTAGACGACGACGACGACAAAATGCGTCGAGTGCAACAACGTAATGCAGGCTTTCCCCCCTTCTCTCCGTGTAATGAGCAGGTGGAGTGTGGTTGCTTGGGCAACCTTCTGCGACTCCTCGCCATTTTCACTCCGCCTCTCTTGCCACCCCCAAATCCTTGTGAAGCGTGCCGCCGTCGCCGGAGCAGGTTTAATCAAGTCACACGCATGCACACACAAATCGTTCGGAATCCTTGGGAGAATCGAAACGGCTAACGAACGGGAAATAAGAATTCGGAGCAGTTTCGATTCTTGATTTTGGATTGGAGCTCACGTTCTTTGATGAAATTCGGATTTCTCAATTCTAAAAGTATGAATGCATTGGGGTTCAATTAAAAATGTATTTACAAGTATTCGAAATGTTTAATGGGTGTTATTGATTCTCTGAAAAATAATCGTTGGTAAAAAATTTTTTTGAGTTCAAATAAATCTAATTGGAAATAAGTATACTACAAAACATGACTGGTTCAACAAAAACGTAATCGTAATCATTGAAAATGCTTCAAAATAAAAAAAATTCGACAAAATCATTATGGGAAAAGAATTCAACATCTCACAGGAGGTGAAAAGGTCTCCAAAAGACTAGAATAAAGTTAAAGGATATGATTAGAAACTTTCAACTTTTTTGGTTTTCACAAACTCAGAATCAATTAAGCGATTTCAATCGCATGACGAGGATGTAAAAACACATCAAAAACCCTGGTCAGTATTCAATCCTAACTCCAACAAATCAAGTGTTTTCATTTTTCAGTAGTTCCAGTCACCACTCCGAGTACGCCAACACGTGGACGTGGTCGGGGACGTTCAAGTCGTGGTAAAAAAGCAAACAGAGGAGGACAAGGCAGTCGGACGTAAAAAACAATCCAAATCATCATCTAAACATCTTAATTAATAAATGATTGAAAAAATGACACGCGCTGTTTGAAACCATATCTGAGACCTGCGTATATTTATGGGACCTGCAAACTCTCATGAGACCCGTAAATTCCTATGGGACCTGCAAACTCCCATGAGACCTGTAAACTCCTATGGGACCCGTAAACTTCCATGGAACCTGTAAACTCATATAGCGCCAAATTCTCAAGGATTCTGCAGAACCCAGGAGGGTTCTGAAGGTTGCCTCAAAATCCTCCAGAAACCTTCAGAATCTTCCAAGATCCTTTGAATCCTCTCGGAACTCTTAGGTACTGCATGGACGTTGAATTAATAGGGAGGAGGTTCTGAGAGAACATTTCAGAAACCTGCAGAACTCTCCAGAATCTCCGGTGCCAAAAAAACTATTTTAAAATAAGAAACATTAGATTCTCAACTTGAATCGTACCGTTAAAAGATTGCTATTGTCCAAGCGATCAAACAGAGCGATTTGCGGTTCTAGTTCATTCTGAGAATCATAGATGATCAATGAACTTCATAACAATATTTCACCTTTTTCAGAATACTTTGGATTTCCACAATCGTCTCAAGAATCACAACTGAGCATTTTCGAGGGGCCTTTCCGAAGTTCAGTTGTTGGCCAAATCGGTTTTTTTCAGATTAAACCAATAGAAAAAAAGACGTTACAGTAGATTGGGTTTTCTAATGGCAATGACAAAATCGATTTAAGAAGTTCCTTTGTGGAGTTCAAAAAATTGAAAAGTGGCGATAAAAGTGACTCCGTACTCCGAAAAATCGTTTTCGTAGATTGGACGTCTACTAAGAATCGCCCCTTCCAATAGACTGGCGGAAGAGACTATCTCAATTGTCAATGTTTCATTTGTCGGAGAAGGAGATGTATCTGAAATATAGATTGTTTATGTTTGTCACGTAATAGGTGTGGCTTACATTGCAAACAACACTGAGCAGTGAAGATTTCATCCCGTAAACTTCAGATCTTGCGTCAACGGATGGTTCTCTGCATCAAGTTTTGCCTTTTCTTAGGCATTTGCAGATATCATTGATTTGTGGCTTTGTGGCCAAATCCAGCAGTAAGAGAATCAAAATGAATTTCGAATCACAATAATAACCACCATGATTATCTCTGTGAGGGAAAATCAAAGATCCCTCATTCCATTGTAGTTAGCGTTGATTGCTTAAATATATTAATTTCAGTGTTTCTCACTCTGTATGGTCGCGCACATCATCAAGAGTGTACAGTGTCTCATTGTGTGGGTGTGTGTGAGCGCTGGCACGGCCAGATCGGCAACGATAGAGCAACTGGCATAGACAAGAGGACTTCAAAATACTCAAGTTCACATATTTTTGGTTCAAGGAATGTCTCATCACTATTTGCATCAAAATTTTGCTCAATTGTGTTTAAAAGCAGCAATATACTGTGATAAGTAAGAAAATAAATTTTCCATTTGATTAGCTTAGGTGAAAATTTTCTTTCCCTTATTTCAAATCTATATAAAATAACCGCGTGTGCTTAGTGCTCCATTGAAGTCCTAAGAAAGACTTTTCGCTTTCATTTGCTAAACGTTGTGTTCTCCTTTCTGCCCAATCTCATAAATTCTAATTGGAATATATCCTGGCAAAACGCACGTCTGCCGAGCCGGAGCTCATTTTCAACCTCCCGCCATCGTTGCTACAATTCTTTCTTGACAATGAAAAGGCAGAGTGCGCACTGCTGCTCGTTTCCATGGTGAAGGAAGAGAGGAGATAGGAAAAAGACACCATCGAACGAGCCTTCCGAAACCACATTAATCTCTTTTCCTGCCCTCGCGAGGGTTGTATAAATCCCAGTTTCCAACCTTTTCAACCTTTTCCTGTCTTGATCTGGATCTTCCGGTGTTGGTTAGAGGATCAGAATATGGATCAGTTTCCATCTGCCAGCTCAATTTCTTTTCCGAACACGTCATCAGGGGAGTTGTGCCCTCCGTCTACAGTTGCCACAAATCCATTGTTGAATCCAATGGATTTTACCATGACATCTCCATTGCATCCCAGTTGGCTGAGCCATATTCCAAGTGAATTCAATCCAACTCCTATGGTTCCACAGTACTACCCACCTGCTCAACAACAGTTTCTGCCACTTGGACTGAACGCCGCTTCTGGGTGAGTATTGAAATAGAACCATAACAATTTTTTAAACTTTTTATTAATATAACGAATTGGAGAAATCATTTTATTCTTCAGACAAAGTGCTCGCTCAAATTTAAGTTGTTTTCACAAACAGGTGAAAAGTTTGCAACGTATTATACACATGCATACCTATGTGTTTCTTTCAAAAACAGTGTAAATACTTATGTTCTCATCTGAATCCCGGCAAAATGTTTGCGCAAGTTAGGTTATATTATCAGAATACTCACTGCGTGGCTGAAGACGTTAGACTGTGTACAAATGAATGTGCTGCGAATCAAAGAAAAAGTTTGCTTCGAAAGACATTGACTCTCACCTGTATTGTGAATGTTTTGAACTTGTATTGCGAATGTTTTTGTCATCTTTCGGAGCAAAATATCTCCATTGCCAGAAATGAGTAGGCAGCCACGTGACACATTCTAAAGCCCAGGTTCCGTTCCCTATATCTGTCAACATGCAGCAAAACTCAGAGCATCTCTGAAAAATCTTTCCTGGTAAGAACCATATTTGAGAAATATCATTATGACCAGTTCTGTATATTCAATCATTAAAAAGTTACACAAGTTGACATTTTAATTCATTCCTTCCATTTTAGATATGCTTTGGCTCCGCCTGCCTTCCCTGATCCTTATCCTGGTATACACCAACTCCGAACAGGGAACCTCCGAGTTCCTTGCCCGCCGATTTCACCTTCACCCGAATTGCGGAAAGTGGAATCAAAGCTACAAAAGCAACATAGAACAATGGAGAGTCCTGAAACCGGTTTGGAACTCAAAGCAAAGTATCCATTCTCGACGGAACAGAAGTCGCTACTGATGGCAAGGTTCAGACAAGGAGGCAAAGTGGGTATGAAGGAAGTAGCTGCGCTGGCTGACAAAACTGGATTGAGCCCAAAGCAAGTGAAGACCTGGTTCGCGAATCGCAAAGCGAAAGAGAAGTTGCTGGAAAAAGCGCAGCTGAACAAGATGAACGCCTATTTGGTACAATCGGGAGTGCCTATGGAGTACAATCAAATGACTTATCACGGATATCCGGTCGACCGACAATTCTAGACCATTGCTTTCATCACCCTCTTGCGAGGGCTTTACGGTGTCTTCTCCCAAAATTTTTCTCTCATTCTATTTTTTTTCTACCTTTTCGAAGTGTTTTTCATCGTTGTAATAATCTGCCGATCTATACCTCTCAATATTTCGCCTGAGTTTTGAATTGCCAAATCGGTATGAACCACATTACGAATTGTCGTTGTATGTTACACCCGTCTGTCTCATTATTTATTGCGGAAAGCTTTCTTACAGACTAATGTCTGAAGCGACGCATGAGTGAATTTGCAATGTTTCAGGGGCTTCTAATTCAGGTAGAATTTCTCAAAATAAATGAAAAAAAGAAGCTGATCTCGGGCGGGCTCGAACCACCGACCTTCTGTGTGTTAGACAGATGTGATAACCACTACACCACGAGACCACGACAGAGCGGTGTCGACTGGGCGTACAAGAAATAGAGAGGAGCGGCGGTGGATTCTGGTAGGGTGGTGGCGCCTCTTCCGCCTTGGCTACTGAAACGGTATTTTTCAACATCATGAAGCAAGTTGGAGTACAGTACGGACGAGAAGGTAAACGATTTGATAGGTTTCAAATGATGTGATCCACTTCTTTCCCGTCAACGTTTATAGTGTTTCATTGAATACGATTGAACTGGTTTGAATTCACAAAAAAACCGTTAATGGGTGGCAGTCCGAAAATTTACTAAAACATAGATCGAAGTTATCTCACGAAACATTTGACATAAATATTCATGAAAACAAAAACATTTTATTCGAAGGTGTGTTTGTTTATTTTCACAAAAATAATAGGAAGATGAGTTTTGATAACAATAAACATCAAAAGTACTATCCTAAAAAGTGAAATGAGCTATGTTTTCTTGCTTATTATACAACTTTACTCCTTTTTTTAAACTCAACGGGACATGCTCCATGCAATTTCGATAACCAAACATTATACTGAGCAATGTCAACCACAAGTAATTTGAAAGCAAAATGAAAGAAGTATTTTCAGAAAAATCAAACAAATCCAAACAGCAGGCTTCCTAACACAGTCGGATGCCAAAAGGGTTGCCACGATAAAAAAAAATCATCAGCTTCATCAATGAGATTGCAAAATTGGAACTGGTCAATCTGAAATTCTTTGTATGGACTTGGTGTCAAATGATTATTTTTTTTGGATGTCATTGGCCTCGTACTACTGCTGAATAATTACTTGGCCAACTAGAAACTTGAAAACCTTAGCAATAACTTACCCATATCAGGACATCATGGTGTGTAGTTGTTGCGGTGGAGTGAAGAGATTCATATTAGTTATAGGATCATACGATCTGTAAAATTATAAACTTCCGATGAAGTAAACAAGGAAACTCACTAGTACATTGAGCAATTCAAAAGATGGAGCAGTAGACCGACCACTGCGGCGGAGCGGGGAGAGACTGACGATGAAAAGTGCCCGCATCTCCTTCTTGGCAGAAAAATGTCTGGGTTCTCCGCAGTTCTCGTGTGTTATTCAAAACAACTACCCATTCTCTATACTATCGTGCCACTCTTCACTTTGTTCTATATACGCCTACTGGCAGTTTCCTGGCTCTCCGTTCTATTACTCCAGCGAAAGGCATCCTCGAATCGTAAAGTGTCACTCAAAAGAACTGGAATAGACGACGTTTAGAATATCCGCACTTTCTTTGTTGTTCAGAAAAAACAGAAAGTGGTCCGTTTTGAGCAGCTCAATATGGCTAAGTGCTCTAGAGAGAGGTAAAGAAAAAAAAAACGTAGTTTTGCTCCATCATCACACAAATTGTTTTGGTTTTTTTTCGCATCTCTCTTATTGTAAAAAGCTGGAACGTTATGAAAAAAGTTCACGCAGTTAGGGAGGAAGTTTCAGATGACTTCAGGAAAAACAACCAGAGAAAAGAAACAATTACAAATTCGAGGATTGGGATAGACAATAACCAATAGAACGATGCTGAATTGTGAATGTTGCAGATCAATCAACCAGATAACTACAGACAAGTTTGAAATAGAGCCTCCTGAAACCCTTGGACAGACATAACAGATCACGCGTAAGTTCTCAGACAGACAACGTGTAAGGGGTTCCTGAACCCCTCAGACAGTACCTCCACTGTACCTCCAACTTGCTTCAGGATGTTGGAAAATACCGTGCAAGTAGTCGAGGCGGAAGAGGCGCAACCACCCTACCAGCATCCACCGCCGCTCCTCTCTATTTCTTGTACGCCCAGTCGACACCGCTCTGTCGTGGTCTCGTGGTGTAGTGGTTATCACATCTGTCTAACACACAGAAGGTCGGTGGTTCGAGCCCGCCCGAGATCAGTTTCTTTTTGCTTCTATTTTGTGATATTCCACCTGAACGAGAAGCGCCTGAATATTTTTCATCGCAATTTAACTTAATTCGTGAACTGTGACGTCGCTTCAGACATTTGTCAGAACATCCACTCTTTCTCGACACTATTTTTAAGAATAAATTGTGCCACTTTTCACCCTGTTGTGTACACGATCACATGCACTTTCCTGGCTCTCGTTTCTTTCTCTGTGGTGAGTGGAAAAATCCTGAATTTGTGTCACGCAAAAAGGGTAGAAAACGTCGTGGTCCTTTTTCATATATTTGAACGACTCAATTTAGCTAAGTGCTCGAGGCGACGTAAAAAAACTCCTTCGATTGCTCGATCACAAGAATCGTCGTCGCTGATCCTATCTCACCTATTGAAGAGTAAAAAATCACGAAAACATCGAAAATAACGTCAATGTAGTAGGGGCTAAAGAACTATCTGAAGTATCAGAGCCGAAAACAGAAAACAAGTGGAATTCAAGGGTTTGGAATGAAAAATTATCAGAGAAAGGTGTCCAAATGGGAGTGTTGGAAATATATAAAAATTAAAACTTTCAGAGCATCATTGAACAATGTGAGGGTGAATATGAACCGAGCATTGGCGAATTCAAGAAAAATCAAACTTTTTGATGCTAAACAGAAAACTTCGGATGCAAAACATTTTTTACAGTACACATGACATCTAGCATACCGATACTTTAGCGTAGACAATGCTCCCGGCACCACCAACCCATGGAAAGCGGCGCTGAGTGAGATGAAAGTATATTTGACACAACGGGAGTGCCTATGCAGTACTGTTCATGGTTATAGTACTGTGTTATTCCGTTGGAACCTCCTGCACCTAGTAACTCAAAACTCGTTTTCAATAAGTTCTGTGGTAGGGAAACCAATATCGTTTCACACAGTCATGTCGAAACTTCGTCTAAATCAATCGTGAACCTTGCTGATGTTTCCAAGTTTATCTTATTTCATTCTTCCATAAAACAAAGAGACTGCATACTCTGTGCTCAATCAATAGTGTTCGTTCCATGCAAACATGTTTTGTTTTGCTGTTTCAATTATCTCACTCAAATGACCTACACACTCTGTTGCCGTGTTGTGTTCATTTCGCCTGCGTCTTGCACTCTCTAACCATACAAAGAACGTTGTTTTTTGTTGTCTGCGTCTCTCACTCTCTTACCATACAGACGAAAACAGTGGCAACGCTATTCGTTTCATTTTCTTCGGTGCCATCTGCGGTTAATTTTTCTCTCCGGTTGATACTGACAGCCCGTATTGAAGTCAACTGCATCTTTTTTGAGAGAACCGACCGATGTTTCGAAGTAAAAATGAAACCGCAATACGGAGAGTGCTCGCCTTTTCATCTGAATCCTTTTCTATTTTTTTAAGTAAACGCTGGCATCGCTTTGATACCCTATTTGCTCTTAATCGCAACTTTAGTTACCGTTTCTCTGTTTTCCCACCATTTATCATTTTCCTAAATTCAGAAAACTTGTGATGTCTTCGAACTTTCCTTCGTACCCAGCTCCCATCCAAGGTGATCGCCGCAACCGTGTTCATAGCGACTCCACTGTCAACTACAACCAGTACAAGAGCAAACCACCACCGTTTGGTGCAGGTTGGAAATCGAATTCTTCGTTCAACGCATCCATCAATGATTCATCCAAGAACGGTGAGTTGACATCTATCTTCTAGGAAGATAATATATACAGTGCTCCACATAAATATAACCTCACCTCGGTTTTTTTCGAAAAATCCACTTTTAGCCAAATTTTCAAATAAGCTAGATATGTTAAAATACTGCTTTTCTGATTCTGAAAATGCACCGTACACAAAAACATACCACGTAAAAAACTTTTTTTGGAACAGCGATTTAGGTGAAAAATGACCATTGGACGTTCCCCAAAAGTATAACCTCACTTGAGGAAATTGCTCAATATTCGCAAAAATGAGAAAAGTAACAGCGAGAAACATGATTTTATTGTGGATTGGGCCTCCATTGTGTCAGTCCACTTCATAATTTGGAGTTTCCATCAAGGTTTGGAAAGCTGAAGCCCTCAGTAGTCTTGAAATTGGTGAAGAATGTTTTCGAGTCATTAGAGATGTGAAATATATCGGTACCGGGGTAGATCTTTCTCAAAACACCTCCCCTGTTATTCTTGAAGATATTCATGACACGAAAGGATTCCGGTCATCGAGAACTCCGATGCTCCTGGCACATATTCCCGATCTTTTACAAATGGCGCAATGAGTTGGAGCTCCATCTTGTTCGTATACTACATTTTATGTACGGGAGAGATGTTAAAATGAGGGGATGTTTCAGTGACAACCATGTCGCCGACCTGAGACGTTTATCTCATCCGAAATGAGCCGTATTCTCACTCGATCGGAGCAAGAAATCACAGCCAAACGTATGACTCCTCTCTCTGTTAGAGTTGTGTCAATTAAATCGAAGTGTTTTTTCTCAATACCACGTCAGTAACTTTGATGACCGGCTGACATATCACAGTTAAAGTTTAGTCATCACTGAACATCATCTCCACCTTTCTTGGTTGTGATCGTGTTCTATCCATAAAACCCTGATGTTGGGTGTGATTTTTTGCTTCGATCGAGTGAGGATACGGCTCATTTCGGATGAGATAAACGTCTCAGGTCGGCGACATGGTTGTCACTGAAAAATCCCCTCATTTTAACATGTATCTCGTACATAAAATTTAGTATACGAACAAGATGGAGCTCCAACTCATTGCGCCATTTGTAAAAGATCGGGAATATGCGTCAGGAACATCGGAGATCTTGATGACCGGAATCCTCTCGTGTCATGAATATCTTCACGAATAACAGGGAAGGTGTTTTGAGAAAGATCTACCCCGGTACCGATATGTTTCCCATCTCTAATGACTCGAAAACATTCATCACCAATTTCAAGACTACTGAGGGCTTCAGCTTTCCAAACCTTGATGGAAACTCCAAATTATGAAGTGGACTGACACAATGGAGGCCCAATCCACAATAAAATCATGTTTCTCGCTGTTACTTTTCTCATTTTTGCGAATATTGAGCTATTTCCTCAAGTGAGGTTATACTTTTGTGGAACGTCAAATGATCATTTTTCACCTAAATCGCTGTTACAAAAAAAGTTTTTTACGTGGTATGTTTTTGTGTACGGTGCATTTTCAGAATCAGAAAAGCAGTATTTTCACATATCTAGCTTATTTGAAAATTTGTAAAAAAGTGGATTTTTCGAAAAAACCGAGGTGAGGTTATATTTATGTGGAGCAGTGTATATATATATATATTTTTTTTTTTTTTTTTTTTTAT
>LR544328.1:405870-590875 GCA_900536305.3 Caenorhabditis sp. 40 LS-2015
TTTTTTTTTTTTTCTCATGACTGAAAGCTTGTTACTTGCAGAGACCAAGAACGTCAATCGCAACAAGTATTCCACTCGACAAGCTGCCCAACGTCCTGGACGCTTCTACAGCGATGCCTGTACCGAGGCTTACAAAGAGAAGATGTCTGAAAAGGGACCTGCACGTATCGGAGCTGGCTGGAATGCAAACAATACATTCCATGGAGGTAGGAAGAAATATCAAATTGGTTTCAAAGCAAAGTTATTTTTTAGAGAGTCGTCGCGATGGGAGGTCGTCTCAGAATGAATCTTCATTCTTGAACAAGCAAAGTGTCATGTCTTCCAACAACTATCGTGGGGTACCATCCGACCAACGGAACGTTGACTACGGACGTGCGAACAAGTCATTCGATCAGATGCATTCTCGTGGACGTACCCAGAGCTATCCTTGCAATCAGCAGAACCAGGATTCCAATTATTATCGTAGAGCAAACCCACAACGCGCCATGAACAACTCGATTGCCTTTGCTACGTACAATCAGAACCATTCCGATAATCGAGAGCACCCTGGACGACGCTGTTCCTCACAAATGGCGTTCGACAATCGTCAACACTTTCTCAATGATAGCAACATCAATCGTCCGAAACAAGGATCGTCTGACTGGAAGATGTCACGCCAACATGACAACTATAATCGGGTTCACGAATCACAGAAGTCTATTCACTATCCACCGGTCATGCGTGATTCTCATGGACGCTCTTCGTACACCAATCATACGCAGCATCATGCGAGAAACGAGAACGATTTGAACTACTTTCGTGAAGTTCAGAACTTTAATCCTTCTGGACAGAACTGCTCATTCCATGGACTTGCATCTAGCAGCTCCACTTCCCAGAACAAGAGCTTTTACAATCAGAAAGGTTCATCTGGTTCTGGTCGAGATCTCAACACTGCATTCCATCAAGATGACTTCAGTGACTCCGACTGGGCCAACAAATCTATCTTGCCAGGGCCATCTGATCGTAAACAGCATGTGAGCAACAAGAACAGAGGAAAGAACTTCTCGAGACAAAATGTTTTGTCATCAAAGCAAACTCGTTACGGTAGCAACTGGAAAGCAAACGCCACGTTTGATGGAGTCCCGGTGTACGGTCAGGATGAGTCATCCGTTTTCAACAAGACGAATCAAGACATGTCCGAAACTATCGCAGAAGATGTGTCCATCGCCTACGGAGAAGAATCGATAGACTTCGATGGTAACTCGACGATGGACGACGATGTCTTTGAAGGAACTGGCCCACTCGACACGTCTGTTCTTCTGACTGAAGGCATTCAGGATGCTCTCAATGTATCGGTCAATAATGACGGAATCTCGAGCAGACGCATCAGAACCAATTCCTCTAATAGCGAAGCTGTCGACAAAAAGAAGCTCTTCTACAAAACTAAATCTCAATTGAACCAGTCATTTGCTGGATTTGAGAAAGGTGGACCATCCCCAATTCCTGAGGTCAACGAAGAGACTGACAGTCCGATGGTGAACAAAGTCAAAGGTAGGATTATAATTTCTTGAATATGATGGTCGATGATAAAACTTTCAGGAGTGACACCGCGTCGTGACATTGTCAACAACATCAACAGATCGCTTTTGAATCAATTCGAAGCTCTCAGCCCCGTTGTTCATTCAACGCAAGTCAAGAATCCGTTGCCAAGTTTGCCAAGTATGATGCGAAAGGAAGTCGAGTATGGTCCATCAGATGAAAATTCAGCTGGACAGCTCTCCAAACTGCACAAATTCAACCGTCTCAGCAAAAGCCACGAGGACCTGTCTCGCCTTCACAACAAGCAGAAGGTGGAGAGATACAATAAACTCAAACGGTTCAAGTAGGTTTTTTTTCATTGCTTCTGCTCCTGGAATCAGTTTTTGATTTTCTATTTATAGCTAATATTGCGATTTTTAGGTCTTGTGACGTCCTCGCTGACACCGTCAGTTTTGGAGTTACTCGCGACACCACTACCATATACGATAGATGGGATATCTCTGTTTGGGTCCAAGAACTTCCATTCAAAGTCGTGGCACCTGTTACTCCAGCTCCCGACTGGCGTTGCTACACAAAAATGAACAAGATGGCTCTTCCAATTGATCCCAAAACAATGGCGATTGTTGGCCACTACATCGTTCATCGTGGATTCGTCCCGAGAATGCCATATATTCTGGTCTTTGACAACTACGTCTGCTACTACACCAACGGAGTGGAAACTCAGATGATGCCGCCGAAGTTCGAGTTTGATCTTCTTCCACACGCCGCCTGCGTCTACGGAGAGGTGGTTCCAGGACTCTACGAGTTCCTTGACAAAAACCAGCGTGAATACAAAAAGGTCTACGGCCACATTGCCCGTATGACAAGAGTTGTGAACACGGCGCCACTGATGGAGTGGGACGAAGAGTTCCCTCAAAATGACGCTGACTGGGCTCTTTATTGGAGCTTCAAAGTAAAGGACGGAGAAAAAAAAGCTGAACCAACTACCAGTGAATAGGTGATCTCTGCTTGATCACTACAACTAATGCCTTACCTGTGTCATGATTATTATTTAGTCTATTTTTTTGCATACTCCCAACACTCATCCTTTTTTAACACATCATTTCCCACTCCCTGGTTTTATTTTCACAGCTTCTCTCTATTTTGTCATACTTGCCCCCTGGTCTGTCATGAAAAGACCATATCAATCCCCCTGCTCTTTCTCACTGGTGCATATTCTCTACTGGTTTTTTATCACTATTACGGTTTACCCCAATGAATTTCTGTGAATGGAACAATGTCGTTATATGTGTTCCCGATGATCTCAAAACAAAAACTGGAAAGGCAATGAGCTCCAAACAAAATTAGAAGCCTCTAACGTATGTGTCATGCTGTGACAATGTGTTTTGTAGTTGACACATTCAATGTGCTGCCTCATTGTCAGAGTTTTCAAAAACCTGAATGAATTGCAGGAGTCTTCTCTACAGGTAACCATTGTTGCAGGTTTAGTTCGATAGTTCCTGACATCTGGTTGGCTGGAAGCTGGAATAGTATGCATGATGGAAACGAACGTTTATCGAACCATGAATGAACAAAAACGGATGGGAAAAAACAAGTTCCTCGTTTATAGATTCATCTCCAGTAATAAAACTTGCCGGAAACCGAAGCCTAGGGAATATTGAGCTTACAGCCGTCTTGGTGAGCTGAAATCGGTACAATTTTCCGAGCGAAAATCTGAAATATCTTTGAAAACCTCTACCGTTTTTCGACCCATTTATGTTCAGAGGTATGAGAACCTCAATCGTTTTTTTTACATAAACTTTTCAGCTCCTTTTCCAGAATTGTTTCTTTGTCGGCTCTTTTCCGTCAATAATAATTCTCCTTGTTGAACAGATCAATCAAATGCGGGTCAAGTAGCGTTGTGTTTCAAGATAACGAACCGGTCATTGTAGAAAACCGAGAGTGCTTGGAGCATTGTTTGAGCCATTATGTGTAGAGAACGTTAGAATACAATGATATAAGTTTATAGCTCCATATGGTTGAGAACAACTCGGAAGTACAGAAAGTTTAAACTTTTTCTACTTTACGTATTCAGAAAAGAACGAAATTCTTTTGCACTACAATCTGAAAAAAAACCCCAAGACCTGTTCGATATTCATTCTTTGAATTTTTGCAGATGCCAAATAGAAAACGCCCCTTCCGATGTTTGGAAATTCTGTGAAATCTGAGGTTTTTATGGTTCTGAAAAATCGAAACAGAGGAATCATTGGCATTTTGAAAAATTTATTTCTTCAATATTGGGAGACTACAGCAATCCTTTCGTTACAATAACATTTTGAAGATTACTCGAAAATTTTTTTTTTTTTTTTTTGGTTATATCCGAAAAATATTCTGTTAAGCGACATTATTGAGAGATGAAAAAACAAGAGGGAATTTTCAGAAAAATCAAAGTCCAGATCAAATTATAGGCTTCCTAAAACAGTCGGCTGCCAAAAAAGTTGCCACGAGAAAAAAATCAGCAGAGCCGCCAGACAATGACTGCTGTTTTTCGCGACCTGAAATATTTAATTTAGAAAATTATTCTGTGCATCACTAATATTAAGAAGATCAGTTATCACTCACCCGTAGAGAGGCATCATGAATTGCGTTGTTATTAAAAACTCGATTGAGTACGGGAACATTTATTAGAAAATGAACTGCAAAATTATACAGTTTGTAAGAAAGATAATAGAAAAACTCACATGTTCATTGAGATGCATAAGAAGATTGACCCAAAATGTGGCGAGTGGCAATGAAAGAAGCGTGCTTTCCATTCCAATGTCGGTAACCTCCGCAGTTGTAATGCAATATACGCTATTTTCCAGAATCGATTGTGCTTTTTTCGCTCACATGCACAAGAGCTCACGTGCTGTCTTCCTTTTTCTTCGAAATGTTTTTCTCTTCAGCCAATTTTGGCTAGCAATACGCCTCGAAAGACAAAGAGAAGACAAAGCCTTTTCTATTTCTCTGAGTGCTCCCGACGTCATATGAAAGAAAATATGAAAAAGATGGTGGATTATCCGCTTCCTTTGCGCTCCCAAGAGAAGCTTTCTCATTCAATATAAGCAAAAGCTGCCCGACGCACACTCATGTGATCCTCGCGGCTTAAGATTGCCTCCGGGAAAAAGCCAAGGAGCGATGACGACACTGAATTCTTTTAATAATGTTTGGGAAAGAAAGGCTTTTTTTAGAGCACACGTGAAAATTAGATTAAGGGAAGCAGACAGGATCTATACGATCGAAGGTATGGATTCGCAACCATAAGATATGTAAAACAGCTTACAGTACTTCAAGTCATTTGACTAAGTTATCCCCGCATGTTTATACTTCCGTTTACTAGTGCAATTCTTCTACAAAAAGAATAAAACAATTTACTTTTTTAGATTTTCGATTTGTGGGTCCATCCTACCTTGACAAAAACCGTTTAATCTCAACTTTATTGAACAATTAAAATTATTAAAACAATTACAATATTTATGGTTATTCAATGATGATAAAACTACTAATTCTAAACAAATGGAGGTTGTCGGGATAATTTCGTAAAAAGTGCATTGGTTCACGTTGTGACAGAAAATGTCAAATAAAATTGAAAAAGTTCAAAGAAAATCAGATGTGCAAAGAAATGGAGACCTCCAAACAGACGGTGGTCGTGTGAAAGCAGTTCTACCTGAAAAAAAGTAGTTTAAGTCTGCAATTATAACAGAAATTTTATTGAGCTTACTTTTACGAAACAGGCAGATCATTCGATCAGACCAGACGATGGGTAAGCATTCTCCAAATTGAGATGTTCTGAAACAAATTTACCAGTTTTTCATAGAAACCAGAACTTACATTTACATCAGAGAAGTCCGGAGCAAAAAAGGCGTCTCATTTGTAGAGTAGAAAGAGAAGTGAATGAGGAAAACAGCTAGCTCGCGTGAAAGAAGAGAAAGCCCAGAGCACTCCACCGTTTTCGCGATATTTTTTCTATCTTTAACGCAGTCTTCTCTCGAGCTCCAATATTATTTCGCTAATCCTTTTACAGGAGAATTTTTCTATCTTAGTGACGTATCAGGCTCCGCCTATTGTACGAGGATTGGTTAGAGAGACGGCTACCGTATGAAAATCGGAATAAACTGGTAAGGATTTTAACAGATTGCTGGATTTATGAGTTTTGTTATCACATATTCATTCAATCAAACTTTGGGCAGTTCGAAACAAAATAGTTTTCAATTTCCACGATATTCTAAACAGAGTGAATCAATCTAAACACACGGGGAAAAACAAACCAGATTTTTCAAGTTATCAGTTGTATGTCACAGTAACTACGTGTGTAAAAAAGACTGAGTCTGTTTTCCTAGGTCTTGGTTCTCGCATTGTTTCTCCCTGAAAAGAATCAATCACAGTGTTCTTTCCTGAGCATTTTTCGATGCCCTTTTATAGATTATTACGTTATCATGATGTTTCCGAACAACTTTTGTTTTTTCGAAGCTGTTCGGATTGATCTTCAGTATTCTCCACTTGTTTTCTACTTCCGCACTGAAAGTCCAACTGGTTACCTTATGACCTGTAATAGAAGCACACCTTCAGAACACCATTGGATAAAATCGCTTGTTCTCTCCTGAAAGTTTTTCTGCATCTTCTAATCTGTCCGATCTGATCTTCAAATCATCAAAGGGTGTAGACATAAGAAGCAATGAAACCCCCGCCTCCTCCGTTTTATGCCGTCTTAACAAGTTGACAAACACTGGGTTATGATAACTTCGATGTGCTCCAATTCTATTAGATGCTTCTTCTAAGTTGCTTGCATGATTTGTATATTTTCTGAGAATTGTATATTTTCTAAACGTTTTTCCAGACCCAATGTTCCTTTTTTTCGATTCTGTGTTGTTGCGGGCGATGAAAACCGACCCACAAAACATGTGGGAAAACGGATTATAACATCACGTTGATATGAAAAAAAACACGTGTTTTCTTTTTTTCTGAAAAAAATCTTCATGCCAGTAGGCGTTGGTCGACCACGAGAGCATACGCTTTTCAGGACATGCATGACTGATGTAGCAGTACTTTTTGCCCATTCTCTCTCAATGTCGATGTAGCAGTCGGTCGTTTCTTCATTCTCTACATCCGCTCATCATCTCGATGTGAATGTAAGTTTTCATCGCCTCTTTAAAAGTATCTAAAAGGAAAATTTTCACAGAACATTCTTCACTCTCAACAAGACTATCGTTCGTTCTCTTCACACATTATGAAGGTGAGTTCAATAATTGTATAACTGCGTCTTGTTAATAATTTTTTTCTGTTTCTAGTACTGAAACATCTTATTTTTACAGATACATCTGGACAATCATTTTTGACCACCGTCTGCCCTGGAGGTCCCCGTTTCACACCAATTTCTTGATTTTCTATAAATTTTCATACTCTTCCCACACTGCTCAATATCCCTCGTTTGAAAATGCTGCAATTGTAGTTTTGCGAAAGAAACTTGTCGTGTTCCTTATTTGTTTTTCTGAAAAACTTGCCGTCCACTCCGAGTAATATGTAAACATTGTTATCCCAGTCATTACAGTTATCGAAATCAACAAGGTCATTCTCCATAAGTTAAAATTATCCAATAAATTCGTACTTTCCTGAAACTGTTGTGTTGGAAGTTACTGAAACAATATGTAATGTTGAAAATGATATGTGAACTGAACAATTCTTATACTGAAACAGAATATTGAGTTCTCGGAATTTAGAATGCGATGGGTCGACCCATATTTTTCTCTTGAACTCAGTTTACAATAGAATTTTTGAATCCGTTTCTCGATCGCAGGATAGGCATACATATGTTTGGTATTGACGATGCCATGTCTCTTTCAACGAGTAACACCTCAACGAAAACTGTGCAAATTACAGAGTGATGATGATATATCCAGAAGGCGCAATTGAAGTACTGAAAACAGCGTTCAGTAATTCTCATTTTTGGAACGCATATTCAGAAATTCTGATCCGCTCAGAAACTGTCAGTATCCGGTTTGTCTTTTTTTTCAACCTTGGTGTTTGAATCAAGGGCCCGACTAAGAATGCTTAATCACTTTTGTTGGTGGGCGTAGTTGATCAAAGCAATAAGGTTATCATTCATACCTAATCCGTTTTATTTTTATCCAAAACTTGCTTAACAGGCCATTCGGGCATGTGAGCAATGTCGTGGGCGATAAACGAAAAGCAACTAATCCGATGGAAAAGGATTATAGAAGCACTTTCATATGAAAATAATCTCGCAAAGAGCTTCATATCCGTAGGCGTTTTTGGTCGATCATGAGAGAAAACGACACGCCTCTTTCGAGCATGCGTGAGTGATGAAGGGAAATATCGAGTGAATACAAGATGGATCAGACATGCTCTTCTTGGGCTAGAAGCGAGCTGATTTTTCTCTTCACTCACTCCCAGTTTCGATGTAGCAGTCGGTCGTCTTTCCATCTTTTACGCCAACTCTATTCCTCAATGTGAATGTAAGTTGCTTTCGTCTGCTTGTAAATTATCTATGGACCACTTTACAGAACATACGATCTCGAAATGACTGACGTTCATTTTGGCAATCTCCCTACACTGAGAAGGTAAATTCATTTATTGTGTTACCCCTTATAGTTCTTAACTATATCACTGTTTCTAGTACTGAAACTTTTACAGATACATCTGAACAACCACTTTGACCACCGTCTGCCTTGGAGGTCTCCGTTTTGCACCAATCTTGATTTTCCTGAACATTTTATATTTCATTCCCCTCCCACGATACCCCGAATATGAAAATTCTAAGTGCACATGTTGCGAAACAAAGTAATGTCTTCCCTTTGTTTTACGAAGGTAGCTGATGCCTATTCCAAATAGTTTGTAGAAAATTTGTGAAATTTTGCCTTTTTGGTTTATGAAGTCTTGTCTTCTCTGTCCTTTGATTTTTGTATTTTTACTGCTAAATAAATACTTATATCTGGACAGCATACAAAGCAAGAACAAACGGACTGATGAAAACTGATGAAAGAATAGCACAGGAAACAGACATATGAGTTGAAGTCAAAGGATAATATAAAACGTCTTTTCCGCTTGGATGCCATTTCACATTCAGAGGTTTCTGTTCTCTCATCGCTACATCGGGTCAGAATTTGTGTTGAATCTTTATCATCCCATTCTGGCATTTGATCTAATACTATCTCGTTTTCAGTCTATCGCATCATCGTCTGAATGTACGTGATTCTGTGATACTTTTAAGTGTTTTTTTGTCACCAACCGTCTCTACAGAACATCGAACTGGACAGAATCTGAAATCCATATCTCCAACATCTCAATCCCGACTAAGTACTGTCTACTTATTTGTATCTCAATTCGATCTCGTCGCAGAATAATATATTGTTTGCCCCAAGAGCACGTTCTGTTGGTCTTCCTGTTTTGACCGACGCATGTCATGGTTCCATGCATTTTCTGAATTCTTGAATATTCCTAAGATGTAACTCTCTCTCTCTCTGATCGGAAACTGAAAATTCTGGAATTTTTTAAAACTGAAAAAAGAAGTATTGATTAGGAACATTCCATCTTTCGAAGGCAAAATCAAATGAGAGAACACAGTTTTTTCAATCATAAACATTTATTCGAATACACAAAAAAAACAAAAAAGTAAACTCAAAGCGGTCAGCCAACAAAATATTCTAAATTTCAAAAAATCTTAAAAGTTTGCAAACCCATGGTGAAAAATTACAATAAAAATCTAAGCTAAATGTTAGTAATCAGAATAATACAAAAAAACTAATTCTAAAATTGTATAGTCTATAAATAAAAAAATCTAACTAGTCCCCGCCTAGATATAGTCTATAAAAATTTTTTAAAAGCTACATATACGGTATGAAGAAAATTAATAAAAAACTAAAAGCCACAAACACGGAATGAAGAAAACTAACTAAAACTAAAGCTACATACATGTAATGAAGAAAATTTACTAAAATTAAACTAAGCAACCCCTCAGTTACACTAAAAGAGGTTTTTATAAAAAATTCTACTTCACTGGAAATTCACAAAGAAATTTCAAATATCTCTTTTCAAAAAATCCCTGGGTGAAATCAAAAAAATTTCCCCAAAAAATTTTCAAGAAGAGTATCATTTAAAACTTTCTCAATGAAAATTTCTCCATAAAAATTGATCAAAAAGTATAAATTCAAAAAAATCAGTTAAAAAAAACCTTCACTGAGAAGTAGGACGCTTTGAACAGTCAGCATCCAACCAACATAGCGACGCGACGGTGCACTATATAGGGACCCAGGAAGGTGTTCTGAAAAATGCCTGGTTGTGCCATGGATTCTCACATCAGGATATTTTATACTCACCTGTACGATGTTCCTCAAGATGGAAATGACCACTGCGTACCAGATGGAATGGGTAGACAAGAAGAGGCAGGTGGAGGGAGCCAAGACTCATTGAGAGCTTCTGGAGTGGTTCGGAGGAGCATCTAGAAATGAAAAATTTATTAAAAATTCGCTAAAATAGGGAAACATACTTATACAGTAGTCGTTCCGAGAGATGGTGAATGGACGTCTGGATGGTAGGACGACAAGGAGAGCGACTGACGATGTTAGGCCGCTAAAGCCACACGGCGCGGCGGTCTCCGTCGCACTTGTCTCTTCACACACTATTTCCACACCCCTCTCTTTCTATGGTTCCTACCACCCATCTCCCCCTCTTCTCTCTCTCTTTCTCTCTTTCTCTTTCTCTCGTAGTGTGGTGACGAAGACGGACTGCACTGCCTGGTACACATCGACATCTGCCTTTCCCGGAACCTGTTCACTCTCATTTTATCATACTATTTACTCTTGTTCCCGAACTGCAACTCGCGGCGCTGCGTGACACTCGGAGAAAGCGGGAGGAGCTAAGGGACACGAAAGAAGGGCGCGCATATCATCAGAAAAATGACGTTGATAGAGGAGGGAAAAGAAACTGCGAGAAGAGGAGAGGGACCCGGAGCGTTGCATTAAAACTACCACGACGAGGCAAGAAAATGTTTGAAGAAGATGGATGAACGGACGGAACCCCTTGGGACACTCAAAAATTGGAATTTGAAAGAGATATGGGAACTTGACAGAAACCCTTCCTGAGAAATACAGCTTGTGTGACATGTGAGATCAGAAAAACAGATTACATCAGCATTGAAGAGAATGATGAGAGTTCTCTCATAGAGCTAGCATGACATGAGGGAGAAAGAGAGAACATCTGTCCTCGTCACATAATCACGATCTGCATCTTGATCTCAGCGTATAGGAAATATAAGCCGATTGGCGTAAATGGGCCATCTGGACTGAACTAATGGGCACAAGATTGCCGTAATTAATTGGGTTAGAATTGGCCTCGGAGAGAGAGATAGAACAGAAACGGGCTTCTACGCGTAAAGAACGCTGGGTCGGCTTGGGGACCATTCGAAAATGGATTTCAGGAGTCAAAGTTGAGAAATCAGTCCATTTCAAAATACAGAAACAATATCATATAATCAGAGAGCTTTTCTTATCTTGATTTGAAAGTTTAACAAACTTTTAAAAAATTATTAGTATTTCATACTATGCTTCGGGTTTCCCGTTGCAAGTTGTCTTTAGAAGTTAAGATGGGGTCGTCTTCTGGTCAGGTTTTCCCAAGTCAAATTTTGATTAGTGGTTGCAACTTCTGCTCTATTCAAATTGTGTGCTAGCCCAAGTGACTATGATGAAAAACTACCAACAACTCTCTCTAAATTGGCCCATATTCAAAACAAAACATCCACTTCCGAAATTTTAAAACATTGTAAGCTCCAAAAGATGGCGGACCATACAAAAGTTAAATAAGTTTATGCAGTTAGCCACAAAAACTATTAAAAATTTAGTATTTATGAAACAGGCTTTTTGTGATGCAGAAATGTGCTTTGATGATTTGAAATGCATTCATGTGTCACATCTGAAGAGGCGAACAATTGTTGGTACTCAACTATCAAAACATGCATTTCAAAGTGTTCACGCTTTAGGCGATAAATATTATCTGGTGAACGAGAAAGTAGCTCATGTCTCACTAGGGAAGGTTGTGAACGGGGATATACCACTTCCGTATGTGATTGGTACCATTGGAAAGAGCAGATTTTAAAACGTCTCATGACATTTTTGAAAACTGTTGTCGACTTCTAAAACCTCAGTTATGACCTTCCAAAGTTGTCTTTCTGCAGGCCTAAAGCTAGCCAATCTGTTGCGCGTGCAAAATACCCAACTTCAGAAGTTCATAACTCGATTTCTGGAAGTCGACAGCAGTTTCTGAAATCGCCATCATACGTTTCAAAACCTGCTCTCTCCAATGGTACCCATCACATACTGAAGTGGTATATCCCCGTTCACAACCTTCTCTAGTCAGAGTTATAATTCACAATCTTTGTACTGGATCTGGAATTGAAAAAAATTAGGTTGAACAGTTGCCAACTACTTAGCTGAAACCGGAAACCTTGACCTTAAATTGTAACATGTTCATGTTTTCAACACGTTCTATTTGTGTTTAGAACATGAACATACTTCGTATTGGAAAAATAATGTTTCAATTCAAAAGTTTATGCCTTTGAGAAAAAGAAAAAAGAGTTTCGCTCCCGGGTGGGCTCGAACCACCAACCTTTCGGTTAACAGCCGAACGCGCTGCCTATTGCGCCACGGAAGCTGCGAGTCGAGGTGGTGTGTTGGCCGTACATAACACCAACGAAGATAGACAAGCAAAAGAAAAAGGGCGTCTAGCGTGAGCGGACGACGGCTGTTCTGTTGGCTTTGTTGTGAGAAAGAGAGAGAGTTAAACGATGAGCATATTTGGGATTGTGATTTTTGAGGTATTTGGAAAACATAACATTTATTATGGTTCAAGACAATTGTTCCGGAACACACAATGTTGAATTATGGAATACGGCTCTTTTATTCAGCTTTTTGGCGAACAGGCTCGAAATTTTTCATCTACCGATGCGAAAAAACTTTGCATCCTGAAAAAATTATGGTTTTTTTTGATTAATCGGAAGGCTTAATAGACGGGCATCATTAATATCGAACTTTTAATAACCTGTGAAATTTTTTTGAAAAATTTGTCCAGGGAGCCGCACTAGAGTCAGCGACCGGGTAACATGGAGACACACAGAGTTTTCACATTTCTGAATAGTAAGGATTACTGACAATGTTCATGTAATGAAAAATGTTGTGTTTGATAAAACAGCGCCAATGAATCGGTCATTTGAAGGTCAACTGTCGTAAATTCTCATCAGACACAAGTTGTTTTCCTATGATTCCTTTTCTTAGAATAATTGTTGTTTTCACATCAATTCAAAACAGCGTTTAGCAGCTTTTGAACATTTCCGATCCGATGTAGCAATTATGCGCATCCCAGAATAACCATTTTTCACATAAACAAGTGGTTTGGGGATACATGTTTATTTTTAATCTGGATCGGTTGCTCTTTCAAACAAAATTAGGACATACAAAGTTTGAAAACAGTTTCCTATTTCTTTCTATTGTGAGTTTAAATAATTGTCGTGGAAAAAAATCGGTTTCTTCTTTTTGATTATTGATGTGATAAACAGAGAGCAATAAATCTACCTGATTCAACCGATCAAGCAATAAACAATAAAACATCAAATTCTTTATGTCTTTTTAGGATAAGGGTTGTAACTTTTCATTGCAAAATATATATCTTTTGTTTGAAATGTTCACGCAGTATTTTGAAAATGAGTTGAATCAGTGAGGGGCCCTCTTCAAAAAAAGTTGGATAATAAAAGTGGTGTGTATCTAATGGTGCAATAAATGTTTTGAAATGCTACAGATTGAAATGCGGCAGATATTTTTCCAACTTACCAGTTGACTTGGCAGTGTGACATTCAAAATTTGAAAGTCTAGACAATACTTTTATTTGAAAAGATGCATCTCAAAACGTGGACCTAAAATGTTTTGGGACAACGTCACGAAAATCGCTCATCCAAAAGATACAGACCGGAAGAAGCTCAACAATGGGACGGAAGCTTAATCAGTCTTTGTTCATTTTTTAGAGCGGCTATTTTCGACTGAGCGATTCTCTTGACATTGTGCCAGAACATTGTTTTTCTAAATTTTTCAGCTGCGTCTTTTTATATAAAAATCTTGCCGAAAATTCAAATTTTGTTTGTAGCCCTTTTGGAAATGTTTTCGAAAATTGAAATTCGCGTGTGGATGTTGTTGCCAGAATGATTGCTGCTTTTGTCAATCCTTGAAGTGTGAACCGAACGGATAACAGTGATTCAATTTTTCAAAGTTTACAGAAAGATATATTTCCAATCAGACACGGAATTATCGTGCAAGACGAATAATTTCAGGCAGTTGAAAAGTTTACCCAACTGTCTTTTCAACTGCACACACCACTTTTCAACTGTACAGAGTCGACTGTTTTGACATGAAAACCACCAATATTGGTAGATTTTCGATAAACAGGTTGTTTCAATAATGTCGTCCGCACCGGTCTGTTAGTGAATTAACTGGCTAACTTTTTGTTTTCCGAGGGCCGTTTCTCTGCAAAGTCTTTATGAACCATTCTTAATCATCGTCTTGAACTATTTCTACAATACATATTCATCTGTATTATATGAACCATTCCTTGAATGAGATGAATCTCACATCGGAGCTAATTTTGCAACTCAAAAGATGTACAGCGTAATAATGTATTTTGCTAGATAAACCGGAATAATCAGAATCGGTTTCAAGTTCTGTTTTATTGGTCATTGTAATCTAAGAGAATGATATTCCCTGGCATGATTTTTGTCAGTGTTTTCTCCAATTCATGTTCTACTGATTTGAAAGTTGTTCCTACATTTCCTCACTTGACAATAGTATTACGCAATTCTCGACTCAAAATTCTCTAAAATCAAATGTCTTTATCGACCATAATTGTCATAATGCTCCTATCTTTGACATTTGACATCTCATGAATAATGAAATCATGTTCAACTTCATTGGTGAGCTCATCATTCTCTACCTTCACACCCAAAGAAAAAATTTGGTTATCTATCAAGGACACATGATAGGTAACAGATAACGGAATGATGTAGGAAAAACGAGAAAACGCTGGACGCGCCCCCTGAAACAAGAGCAAACAGGGCAGCGGAGGGAAGAGAGAGAGGCAGTAAAGAGCACAACAAAAAACGAGCTCCGGCGCCTCATTGCTTTGTTCATTTCATTTCGACAGTCCTACCACTTGATCATGTCACGTTTTCACGTTCCCGTCCCTGACTACGACTTCACCGTTGGAAATGGTAGAGGAAATCCATATATTCCTGTTCCGGATTATACTGTGAAGAATTATAAACCAAAGAACCGACCATCTCTGAACATGATTGGAACAGAATTCGCTCCTAACGATCTGCCAGAGTTCAAAGAAATCGAAGTTCAACCTCCACCTATTACTATTCCCATTGAAGTATTCAAACCAGTACAGAAGCAGGCAAGCTTCCAAAGACCTCAATCAGTTTCAAAGCTTCCAGATGAGAATTACAATTATCCAGAGGTGAGTGATTTTTGAGGGAAGTTGAGTGGAAGTTTGGTATTTTTCTTTCCGTGCAAATATTTTCGAGAATCTTTCACTGTTGTGGAACACAAAAGAACATTTTGAGGTAAACAGACTCGTTAACACAGAAATTTCTAGAGTTTCCAAAACAAGATCTATTTCGAAATGACTTTTCAGATTAAGCAGCATTCCTACATGGAAGATCGCAACGAAGAAGAACGTCACATCTCCACCAAAGAGCACATCAAGCAAATTGGTGTACCAGTACTCCCAGGGATGGCCACACCCATTTTTACAGCTCCAAGTTTTGAACTTTCCGGTATGCACTAGTTTGGTTTTTGGATCCTTATTTTGCACTATCCTCTTTAAAATCAGATAGGAAATGGTGGAGTTTGCTCGACCCTCAATTTTTCGCTTTTTTCGTCCTCAAAAATTCCATATTTGAGAGGCCGTAAAATAGTGAATTTTGGTGATAAGGATTTGCCGGCAGTCTGGCGTCTGAATTTTTCTCTAACTTCTATCAATCATGTGTACTCTCATTATCAAGTAGCTCGTGATAATTGGTTGGGGGTATTTTGTCTAACTAGCATCTCATTGACATTTTCGTAAATGGTGTGACTTGTTGAATTGCTCCGATTACCATTGTTGACAGTTTTCGAAGCACAGCATACTCATCAATTTCCATAATCAATCATCAACACTTTCTTTATCAATAACAATCTGTCGAACACAACACCTCGTTTTTTACAGCAGCACCAGTAGCAACAGATCAAAACAGAGCTTATTTGCGTCACTTGGAAAACCACAAAAAGTTCGACACTCTTCGTGGAGACCGTGGAATCGACGATTGTGAAATATGTCAGATAATGAGAAAACAATTGGAAGCGGAAAGACAAGATTCCGGGTACGATCAATTCTATGAAAAATTCCTTCCGCTCTAATGATACAGGTTGAATCAGCATTTATTCTGACTCAACACAAACGATCATGTTTCACGTTAGTATGATCGCGCCTGACGGAAACACACTTTGACGGGAGCGGTGGCCACCGAAAAACCTTTAAGCTCTTGTAGAAACAATGCAAATTTTACATGACGTATACACATCAATTCCTGTTTATTTTTTGCAGAAATCACTCATGGGAAAAGCCAAAGTATGCTGATCAACATCGATCCAATCAGAATTCCAGTTTGGGAAGTGGAAAGAAAAGAGCAGATGTGTAAGTTTGAACACTCTGGATTTCTGAGAAGAACAGTTACAATGTACAAAGAATAATACTTTGACTCCGAAGGTTTTTTTTAGATGAACCACGTTGATCTCTGAAAACCCAGTTGTCATCGAAGTCCGGTTTCAACATTTGATAACTTATCATTAGTTTATTATGACAGAGATTCGCTAGATCGAAAGTTAACCCATTCTTCTTCCCAACTCTCCAAAAGGGTGGTCTGATAAGTGGACGGTTTTTTATTCACGTCGAGGTAGTGACAATGCACCGCTAGCTATTAAACAATCACCAAAGTTTGAAAATTGAATATTTTATGGCGCCGTAAAACAGTAAATTCTGTAGATATTGTCGATTGTGTGATGACGAAACCGGTCGAAGGTCTTCAATTCCAGTTCCTTGCAGACTTCGAACCACTGTAGTTTGAGGAATCTGATCGAAACCAAAGCAATAAAAACTAAAATAATGGTGTCTGATAACCTTTCTGTATGATACATTGTACTTAAATCTATCATAAACTAGAGAACGCGAAACAAAAGTAGTTCGCTTGTCATCACTTTATGTTATCTGTTTTCAGCCGTGATATATTTCGCATCGATGAACAACCTGAACCTGAGCCATACTTCCGTCCTATCAGAGCCCGTGCCCGTCACAACTACGAGATGAAAAGAGAAGGAGAGACCAGCATTCATGCCATGGAGCAAGTTGATGTCCGTTTTGTTGCCTTTCTTAAGAACCTTAGCGCCTTAACTTTCGAAAGGGCTTAAGCACAAAATGATAACGTCCTCTTTATAGATTCTTCATATGGAACAAGAGTTTTCGTTGTGCCGTAAATCAAATAACACAATCGGATGGATACCTTCTTCAGTTTTCGAGTTGTAAATTTTGACATCGTTTTTTACCTTCCGATTATTTCCCTGCAAGTTCACCATCACAGTGCAATAAACAAATGTCATAACATTTCTCAACTTTATTTGCAAACTCGACAACATTTTGCAACGGGTGGAAGGAATCGGGAGAAGAGAGGAAGAGAGAAGGAGAGAAAAAAATCTCTAATCGTTTTTCACGGGATGAAGAAGAAAATGGACGAGCAAACTAGGGACGGACGGTAATAACTTAGTTGGCCAGGCGAACCTGTGTTAGCGTGCAATCATAGTTATGAGATCGGGAGGTTTTTGGTGAAGCATTCATGAGAAGTAGTGAGAAGGATCCAGTTACCGATCATCGGTCCATAATCCGCCTAAAACGTGGATATTGGAGATGATGGCTTAGTTAGATGATAGACTCTTCACCGTTGATCGTGAAAAGAGTGGGTTCTGCTTTGGAGCAGTCGATGAACATTTGCGGGAGTGGAGTGCTGAAATTTTCCCTGATTAGAAAAGAAGGAAATCGGTGGATTTCCTACCGAGTAGGCGTTTTCGGAACAGAAGTGCTCGTGGAGGCACCCGATTGATCATCTTCAATGACCACAACAGTTTGTTGAAGCTTCGGCTGACGAGGTGATTGGCGACGGGGCTTTCGAGCATGGTGGCGACGAACTGGAGATGGGGCAGAAGCACGAAGAACGCGGATCGGAGAAGTTGGGATTGAGGAGACAGACATATCTTCGGCAGAGAGGTACATCGAAGTGGTTTGCTCGTCAGCTCCGAAGAATGGGCTGGGTGGACTGTAGTACGGTGGTGGGGAGAAGCTCGCGATGTTGTTGTCAGAGACATAGTTGGTTAGGTTGTAGGCTGGTGGAGCATTGGAGTTGCTGAAAGAGTTAACTTGAATTTATGACCGGAACTTTTTTCAATCTTACTCGGTGATTCTACGGTCCTCGATGACAGCGCTTTCGTCATAACTTGGTGGGGAGGCAGTTGGTGGTGGTGGAATAGCAATGGAAGTTTCACCCATGAGAATCTGTGGTGGAGGCATTGGAAAC
Source organism: Caenorhabditis sp. 40 LS-2015 (assembly GCA_900536305.3). Lineage (NCBI taxonomy): Eukaryota > Metazoa > Nematoda > Chromadorea > Rhabditida > Rhabditidae > Caenorhabditis > Caenorhabditis tribulationis. The sequence continues at coordinate 424,064 of LR544328.1, forward strand.
GGAGGGACGTATGCAGGGATGTCTGAAATACAACCCTTATGAACTGTCATTGGATCTTCCTAATTAATCTTATTTTCGACATCCGGCCATCCGTCTATTCTTTTATTAAAATAGAAACCTAATTAATCCACTTAGTTCACTTATTAAACCCGAGTAAACCAGCAAGTAATTGCTAGAGTAACAGACGGGTGTCACGCAGGTTTTTAGGGTGCAAGATGTCCATTGTTTTATGCATCGTCTTCCCACACCACCAGGCAAACACTTGTGTTGGCTATAATGCCGAGGAAGAGTGATCATTATATAGGCAATGATGGAAGCAGATGTCGCTTATTTTGTCAAGGTCGGGATGAGGCGCGGATGGAGACTGTGCGCCCATAAAGATGAGGCAAATAGTACGGTTTTTATGGGAACAGATGCCAACATACAAAATGTTGCCAGTAGGTGACCCCTTCTGCTAAGAAATATTAAGAGTAAATAAGAAGAGAGACTGTGTTGGTAAGAGGATTAGTCGTTGACAATAAGAGTCTACAATCATGGTCCAGTGTGATTGTGTTCAAACAATGTTCCCAAATGTTATTTTCTTATGTGTAAAAAATATCGGTTCTTACATATCTTCAGTAAAACAACACTTAAATTTTTGCCTATCTGTCAAAGAAGCGTATTCAGGTCATAATTAAAACGAAGTCGTCAGCTAATCACCAAAAATTGTCTTTCAAAATTTTAAGTTCTAGGTTTTGCCATATTTTCTAAAGCTGTTATTTCTCTTATTATGAGAACCTTAACTGAAACTAGACTGAGAGAAATATCCTTAAGAAGCAGTGAAGAAAGCATAACAGTTCTTCAAATGTCAAACCCCGTCCACATTTTTCCAATGTCTGCCTGCTCACGCGTTTTTGGTCACTATTACGATTGGCTCATTATGCGATCTAATATTCAGAATTTCGTATGTGACGTCGTTCGTCTTACACCATTTCCTTACATGACTGAGAACAGTAAATGGAAAGCGCTTTACGCGCGGCGAACAAGAGGACAGATGTTGGGGTATATGTGTATTGTGGCATGAAAGATGGAATTACTGTCTTTCGGTGTGCAATTTTACAATCACTCATCCGCCGCCGATCTCGTTCCTCACTCCGATAATCTTTCAGAGACGACGCTTCCGCTTCGTAAAGCACCGGGAAGCTTAGGAAGAAAGAAGACCCCCCCCCCCATTTAACTGGCTCAGGTTTTTTTCGCGGCTTTCGCGCCTAGAAAGAATGGCCAAAGCTACTTATCTCCTTTTCCGCAACTCACACGGTGGAAGTGGTGGGCGATCCGGAAGATGGATGATGTGATGAGGGTTGGATCGGACCGTGTTCAAGACGACTGCTGGCTGTTGTTGTTGGAGCCTTTTCCGTCTCTCATTCAAGAAGAACGACACCATGAGAATTCCCATCATTGACAAGATAATAGCAGTCACTGAAAATCGAATTCCAGTATTTACAAATTGCTACAACTAACAGTGATTACCAGTCAGAATAAAAACAGTCAGGTCATGCCCAAAAAGGACAAAGCTGAATACGGTGCACGTGAATGATGCGAGGAGGACGATGATCAAGACGATGTTCCGCGTTTTCGGATCGTAGAACGACATCGCACTTCGTTTCTCTGAAGTTCTCTAAATGAGACGCATTACGATGCGAGAAGGTTGGTAGAATGAGAGCTTGAAAATGGAATGGAAAAAAGCTAGGTCCCCAAGTGGGCGGGGCTTAAAACGTGGCACAGGCGGTTGTGTGGATAAAATAGAGTGGGATGGGAAGAGGAGTCAGAAAACATCTAACAAAAAAGAGAAATAAATGTGAATTTAGGAAGACGAGAAAATGCGAAAAATGTCGAAAAGGAGATGGGTCATAAATCCTGAGGCTACGGTATCCACGGAAACATCAGTCTCTGGAGCTCCCTCGGAAGGCAGGAAATTGGAAAATCTGAGCTAGACATGAAGAAGTGACGGGAGCCGGGAGCCAACATGAAATGGAAGCAGCTTGACTGATACAGAAGAATTCGATTTGGAATCATGAACATACCGTTGAGGTTTCCGTCTAGAGTATATCTTTCAGGTACCGACGTTTAAAAGTAAACATGTGTCAAATGAGAGCTATTGTTGTTGAAACTGAGCTCAGATTTATTAAAACTATTATTCAAATCTACAAAACACAAAGCTTGTATCGAAACAGTAAGAAAAAGTCCGCGAAAGTTTGAAAATCCTTGATTGGCTAAATCTAAAAAGGTGAAGCATTTTTTTCGTCCTTCAAAAACATGAATTACAACCTAATTTAACAGTCAGAATATCTATCCAAACATGTGTCAGGGTCCTACTGAAGCTTATTGAGAGACATAGTTCATGATTAACTTTGTTCTCTTCAGTTGTGCCACTAACTAGTCAAATCTAGACAGGTACTCTCAAATCTTTAAAATAGGAAACTCGAGACTCCGAAGAGTTATCATTCCTGGCGGATAGAACCAGAAATAATTATTTGATTGGATGTTTACAACACCCCGCTTCATTCCAACTATCCCACACGTCAGGACCAAAAACAATTGAATAGAACCTCGCGAACGGAATGCACCCTCGAGGATCATCCAAGAGAGGAGGAGTCAAAGTGCTGCCGCGGGAGGAGCAACTGGCCCGTTTCCCATCCTCGCGAAGACCTCGTCGCTTGATGACAGATGGTCTTGGTGGACATAAAGGATGTGATACCAAATTCTTGACACAAACAGTGTCATTGCCGTTTAAGGGAACCAGGAGGAAGAAAAGCGGGGAAGGACAAGATGAACACGAATGTACACGCCTGCCTACAGATACAATCCATCATTCAATATGATGCACATCTGCCTTAGCACTGGCCTCTGGTCCTCCGCGGTCTGATGATGAATTTTGAAGTATCTTTGCTGCGTAATGCGTTTTGGTTTTCAAAATCGCATTCGTTCCGTCTACATTTCGAAATGTCATTATTAAATTGTTCACACATTGGGCTCTCGTTCCCTCCTAGACCGAGGCTTCGAAGAATTTTCCTGGACTTCAATTGCCAATTGTTAACATTACAGTGAGTGACGAGCTCATTTGCACATTCGGAAATAAACTTCTCCTACTTTTTTTTCAGAAAAGGATTTAATTTGAAAATACCATTTCTCCATTTTATGCCTTTTTTCCGTCCTTCCTCTCGTTCATGACAGGATGACTTACGAAGGAAAAAGATTGGAAGGGGAAACGGGATGAAAAATGGGAGCTGCGAAAATGGAAATGGCTCGGAAATTGGCAAGTTGGGTTTGTATGAGCCACCACATCATTTTTCACTTTCTCACTTTTGGGAAAGAGAAGACCAATCAAATGAACTGCCACCGAAATGAGTGAGAACTCTCATTTATTCAAAAAGACAAGGATGGAAAGAACCCTTATCCATCTTTGGAAAAGGGGAGTGAGAGGGAGAGTAATAGCTACAGTATACTGGGTTGGAGATGCTGAAAGATTTTCTGTTTTGCTCATGAAAGAGCTGTTTGCGGGCATAATGGTGGATCATAAAACATGGGATTGGAATAGATTCAAAATGACTCTTGAAAACGATGAAATTTACGATTACAATATTCACTTGAGTTCTTCGAAAATAAACTATTCAAAATCACAAGACGAAATACAAATTAGAAATTTTCCTTCGAACAAAATTTCCTTTCGAAATTTACAGCGTTTTCATTAACTTCAGTAGCCATAGACAACTGCCAAGTATCTTGTGACTTTTCCTCCGACCTGTCAAAAAAAACTGCTGAAATCGTGGCCCTGAGTGCGGAAAGTAAAGGACTCAGAAACAGAAATTCACAAAGTTTATTGCTCCGAATATGAAAGACAATTGACTAGACTTGTTGGACACTCATTTACAAAAATTAATTTGTGTGCTCTTGCTTGTCACAAGAGCGAAAACGGGAATTGAAAAACAAACTGGAAATGGTCTCGAAATGATTAAGAAGGACTTCGAAGATTCGTTATAATGTTGTCGAAATAGTCATCTCATTTATACAAAAAAAGCTCAATACTACCCTCTGAGAAACCGCATAAACAGAACTAATAGCTGGAAAAGTCATCAATCGGGAAATGATCATTCGAAAGAAAATGCATGATCGTAGTTTTAAGTGAAAGAGAATGTGAATGAAAATGTTAAAATTGGAAGGCACGATTCGCAAAATCGAAATGCACGGGGAGAAGATCAAAGTTGTTTCGTGAAAATGCTTGAAGGAGTGAACTGCGACGGATCGATTACACAATCACGCGATGATTCAGACTTTTCGGATAATGGTGTCCGCTCACGAAGATCGGCAAATGATCGTTGGCTTCTGCGAAAACAATAATTAGTTTGAGTCACCAAATAATATGTTCGTACCGAATGGAAAATGGTTGCGGTTTGGATGACTGAAAGTCACTGGAAGGCATCAGGAGATGTCGTGACGATGACAGTGGAAGTGCCATCACTGCAACTATTTCAGCTACTTTACACCTAGCAGATGTTAGACGAGCTTTGAGTCGACCAATCTCCGTATGCAAGTGATCCTAAAGTTTCACTATGTTTTTCTGAATGACCTACTTCTATCTCACTTGGCTCATAATTGTAGGAACTGGGTCTTCTATTGTCATATTCTTGATGGATCCTCCTACAATCACATTCAGCTCGTTGATCTTTGGCTCCACCTTGACACATCGAGCACAAAGATTTGTTGCTATCCTGTTGGCCGAACCGTTCTTCTCCAAACCAATTGTCCTTGGTGATTTTGAGTCCGAGTCGTTACTTCTAAAAATATGTATGTTTCAGACCATTTTCAACAATGAATTACCTATATCGGTCGAACAAAGAATATAACCGAGATGAAGACTCTTCTGGGTTATGAACTTGTGCCAGCTTCCGGGTCAAGTTCAGAATTTGCCCTTCGTACATCTGCTTCTGGGCTGCTATGGAAGAATGCAACATCTGAAAAAATACAAGCTCTAAAAGGTCAAACCTCTTCATACTCTACCTTAATTTCCACTTGATAGTCGTTTACATGTGGTAACTCATCGAAGGCGGTTGCGGACTTCTTTGTTCTGATCGAATCCTGCAAATCAAATATGTAAGTGCACACGCTGCTTGATAACTGCTCTAGCTTTTAATCTCAGCTAATCAAGAACCCAAGAAAAGAAACTCAACGCAAAACAAATTGGATAAGAAAGAAAGCAATGAAACAATCGCTCGAAAGAGAAATTTTAGCAAAGAGGGTGCGGATTGGTAAGCAAAGTCAACTAGATTCACTGTACAATAACAACAAGCGGACCAACGATTGCTACTTTCGTGACTTGCCTGAACCTACTTTTCGAGTAATGACTGAATAGAGGACAGTGATTTGGGAGAAAACAATTTGAGAGACTTACCTTCGCACGATTGATGAGCAACCGATCACTCGACAAATTCTGTTCATTATCATTCAACGATGTCAACATTCCACGGCTTCTCGGTGATAATCTGAATTCGAACTTTCATTATCTATCTCTTATTGTTTGTCACTCACAGTGATTTCCTACTGTTTTCACTGAATGTTGTTAGATTACCGTCTTCGTTAACTCCTAAAAATGAATTTATTTGTTGAAAAACACCCCGAAATACTAACGATTTGAACCCGATTGTATATTATGAATGCTTTCATATCTGCGCATTCGATCCCGTTTTTTGTGTAACCGTTTTCGCCGCCGCCGATAAAAGATTGACTCTGGCTCACTATCCATTTCCGATAATGTGTCTCCTTTCTGTACTCGGCGCTTGCGAATTAGAAGAAGCTGAAATATAAGGAGTGATGAAAACATAGGCCTTAAAGATATACCTGACTACGGAAAGGAGGTGTCCACTGGATGTAAGAGTCTGAGGAGAGATCACATTTGGAGTTTTTGGAGATATCGCGGAGTTTTTCACGTAACCTCTGAAAATTGAATATACATATGAGTTTTAGTAAAACCGACTACTGTGTTATGTTAGGTATTTTACTTTAATGTTCAACCAAACGGGCTGCGCTCTTTCAGGGTCCTGCGGAAAGACGTGAACTTTCTGGCAGCTCGTAAAAACCTTTTTATTGAAAAAAATTAGAATTTTGTTACCGTTTTATTTTTTTTTTTTGCGGGCTCTTCGATTCCTCTGATGGAATCCAACAAATGATGAACAATATGCTTTATCATATTACACTTACCTTATTATGCGCGACCATCAATTCCACCTTCTGCTTCCAAGCCATGATCTTCGCATTATCCTCCGATAGCCGGAACTGCTGTTTTTTCCTCAATTCCGCTCGAAGCTCCCTATTCTCCTGTTCCAAAACATTCACCGCCTCCGTTTGATCTTCTAGCTCCGTTGTTATCCGCTTATTATGTCTTTCCACTAATTGTAGCTTGTTTTTCAATGAAGTTTCATTATGTCGAACCAGCGATAGATCCTTTTCAATCTGCAACAATCAATTTCACGTCTTTTTTTTTGTAGTCATATGCCCCTTACGGCTTCTATTTCCCTCTGCATCTCCTGTCTCTCCATCCGAAACTTTTCTTCCATCGCCGCAATTCTTCCTCGACATCTTTCTTCCATCTCTCTGTAGATGATACAGATTGATAAGAGATTCTAATTGAAAACGAGGAAAAAAAAGAAGAAAAACAGGATCAGAAACTCACTTCAATCGGTTATTATAACTCGCTTCAATGCTTTGCTGGTTCTGGTCAAGTTCCTCGATAAGCATTGTTCGTCGTTGATTGGCAATGTGGATCTGTTTTTGCATGTGCTCACAGCGCATTTCAAATTCTCTGACGGTGCATCTGAAAAAAAAACACTTACAATTCATTGATTGCAATCGTAAATGTACCTGTAGTTCTCGAGTAATGATTTCATACAGAAAAATGCAGCTCTGGCAGACACAGAAGAGTTGTTGAGCAAGTGAGACAGCGTATTCTCGAGGTAGTTACCCAGTCCGACAAGACTAATCATAGCAGAAGTCGGCTGCCCAAAGTCCTGAAAACAATGAGTTCATCGGAGCACGAAATCAAAAGTAGTACCTTCAACAATGAGATGGCTTCTTCCAGCTTCAATCCGGAAGTCGTTAAGTATTCAATGACGGCCGAATGATCTGCTTCTCTGGAATGTTATTAATTATTTATGCCAATCTCTTTGTTTCGGAATCTTCCTTCCAAAGACTCCTAGTTGATTTTAGAAAGGCCGACTAACCCCGAGTTGTTGACATCAAGAGTCTCGAATAAGTTGACACTGGATATCCGATACGAATCCGCGATGAAGTGAATCTCTTCCGACATTTTCTGCCTTGCTCGATATTGTGAGATGAAATCGTTCAGCGACACCTTTCCAGATATGGCACATTTGTCGAATATCCCATTAACATCCACGACGGACAGTAGATCCAGCTCCGAAGTGGATTCGCAGATAGTATGGACGTCATAACGGGTCAGTCTACAATGTATTACTATATAGTTCTCTCATCATCTAATAGCTAAACAATCACGTACCTCTGTGTGTCTTTGATGCCAATGGAGGAACTGGATTTGTAGGCAGCTATTAGCAGTTCATCCTGATTTCCGGATGCCAAGTCAATGATTTCCGGCAGGAATAGTAGGAAGCGGTCTTTGAATTGCTGGAAATTATCTTGGTTTAGATTTCGCTGAAAAAAAGAAACTTACATTAAAATTGATAGAATGGTCATTGCATAGTACTCGGTCGATGATACTTACAGCGAAAATGGATAAATTGAGCTTTTCACAGAGTATCAGCAATCCGTCTTTGTCCAATAATCCATTACGATCAGAATTGCATGAATTGAATAACTGAAACATTTCATTTGTTATAAAGAATCTTTTTTGAAACTAAATTTTTGTTTCGAAAAAAAATTTCAATTTTAAATAGACTCACTCGTTTAAGTTCTTTTACATGTACGTTTTCGTCGCTCAAACCTTCATCTTGTTGAGCCATTGACTGCATTCAAATCATTTCGGGCGAAATTCTGAAAAAATGTTCAATAATAAACCGAAAACAATTTGCCAACACCACATTGACACGCAAACAAGCGAAATTTGCATTCGAATATGCTTTCGTGGTTTGAAAAAAGTGTTTTGAACGAATGGGGAGAGGACGAGAAAAAAAACTAATTTCGAAATAACTATTGGGAAGAAACAATAAATGGTGAGAAGGCGAGAGGCGAGATGTGAATAGAAACGAGAATGGGGGGTGGCCAATAAAAAATAAAAACACCAAAAAAAGGATAAAAAGAAGGCAGCAAGTTATAGCAAATGGCGAATCAGAATATATGGTCCCAAGAGATTAAGACGGAATTAAATAGACGAGGAGACGCAAAGAAAGATGCATACATAGAAAGTGGAAAATAGTATGGACAGAGTGAGAGGGTGCTCGACACAACAAGAAACCCTTCCGTACACCACTAGACAAGTGCTAGTGTGTTGGCCGAGTGTCTTTTGTGAGCGGCCCGTCCGCGAGTAGTCAAAAACGGAAAAGACCTTCCCCTCGATGAGCTGTAAAAAGATCACCTATCGTTGGCCCTCTTTTCTCCAAACGTAAACATTGGACATGCAATAAGCCCAATTTTATACTCGCACTATAAACGGCGAATGAAGTGACTGGTAGGTTTACTGGCGAGGTTTTGACGTCCAAATCCGGACGCTTTTGCGTGCGAGACCATAAAATAACAAGCTGACGGAGGAAACGCAAATCTGCGGTTATTCTGAGGTGGAGTCGAACGAAATGACAGCTTCAGAAGGGACCCATAGTGTGTAATTACTGCTACCAGCAGCCTCATGCGACTCACCGAGGACTGCGTTTTTGAATTATTCAGTTCGAGGTCAATAGACGTGGGATACATGCTACTACTTGTTTCTTCTGGAGGATGAGAAAGAACCAAGCATCATATAAGACGATTTGTCAAAAAGAGAGTGAAAAGAGACTTTGGGATTTTTGAGGGGACTGAGAATGTTTGTGATGGAGTCATGCGGCAGGGGGTACGTGACTAATTACCTTTAAAACAAAAGATGGCAGATTCATGAAATATTGCCTCGGATATCGTGGAATGTCAAACAACTTTTGTGTAAACGCCATTCAAAAGTCAGATTATGAATGATCGAATTCGGATTGTAGATCAATTCTGAACTCGAGTTAGTAAAATGTTCTGAAGGTACAAAAGAAATGAATTTGAAGTTTCAGAAGTTGGAGATGCAGAACAGATCTCGACATATTTTTGAAGAAATGAAGTCTATAATAGGGTGGTTCAAAAATTATTCAGGGAGGTAAATCCCTTGAAAAACTGCGAACAAAAAAAATCCTGAAACAAGCAAAGTTCTAGTTTCTTTTCTGATTTTATCTATCCCCAATAACCTGATAATACATAGATTCTCACACCTAGTTTCTTTAGAACTCTCTCCATCGGATCGAAATATGAAACCCTTTTTGTATTCGAAGACTTCATAAACTGGATACTTACTCTCACCATGAATGATTCCATCGTTGAGTAACTGTCAAACTTTCTACTGTCTACTTCCCGAACGGAGAATAAATTAATACGGCAGCCAAGTGAAAACGGGTGACGTATTCGGAGATGGGGATTCCAAGAAAAGTAAAAGGTGGGCAAGTTTTATTGTCATCTGCCCATGAAAAATCACTAGCGATGTCTATCAAGCGAATGCGAAGAGGCAATCGGCCAGTAGCGAAAGAAGAGAGAGGAGAAGAAGTGCTATTTTGAACCTGCCGAAACGTTGAAAAAAGTGAGAACTAGTTTTCGCGCGGTCGCTGACTGACAAATTTGCTCGACACTGAGGACACAAAAAACAGTGTGAATGACATAGCGAACGTAAGAACGTTTTTGAATAGGCCAGAAGATCACTATGTGAATGAATGGGAATGGATCAGTGTAATACATAAAATCCAGTGGACATTCCACGAGCATCATCATTCTTTACACATCGATTGCGCGCAAGCGTGTGTGTGTGTGTGTGTATCAGAGCGATCGGCCGTTCAAAGAGATTTGTATCAAGTTGAAATAAAAATTTTGATGCTCATGTTTCAAATACACAGCGCTGACCGACCAGCTGAGCGCCTCGGGGCCATGCGATTAGTTACAACACGACGGCTGTAAAACTAACGAATGCAGAGGAGATGAGTCAATCGAAAGGAAAAATGAAGAAACAGAGAGAAGATTTATTAGTGGTATGAGGCTTTTTTTCGAACAAACATGTCTCGTTATGGAAGATGTTTGGATAGGAAGATATCAGTGAATAGTAGGAGGCACAATGATGCAACGAACACCTGCAACATAAAGTTTGCATCAACTTCAAAAAAATTAGAGAGAATCTCCATCATCAAATTTTGCAGGCCGTTTACTTGAAAAGTGAGCGATAAAATCTTTTTGAAGTTGAATAGTGGCAAGGTGGAGACTAGTCCAGTTTCAAGTGAGGTAGAATTTTTAGTGACCTCAAATTCAAGAAATATCTTTTTTAATATGTTGATTCTCAGAAGGAGAATACTGGAAGAAGAAACACTCAAGAAAAAAACTAGTTCATCTAACATTAAAAATTGTACGATTTTCACTTCACTAACACTTTCGCTTGGAGCACATGTAAACCATGACTCATACTGCAGTTCACTATAAAATGCGTTTCTTGTAATATGAAGTGTACGAATGTTGTGAAAAACGAACCGTCCCAGAAAGAGATGCTCGAAATGTCACACAGACGAAACATAAGAAAATCAGGGTTCTGAACGCACAAGACAGGCGAAGAACATGAGAAACGAATGAAAAAACAGCCAGAAAGAGCACACACCAATGGCAGGGTCCTCTTTTCATCGCGTGCTCATGGGCATAAAGTGGGAGGAGTAGGGAGAACGGAAAAAGCGAAAAATAGAGAGTAACCGGCGTATTCTGTCATATATGTGGCGAAGAGAAAGAAGAAGAACAGAACGTTTGTTTGATTCGGTACAAAAGATCTTCCCGACTGTCGGCACCACACATTGTGAGCCTTTTCGCTTGCACTTATTCTCATGTAAACACGCACGGAAGGGAGGTGACCATCACAACGAGTGACTACCCACTTTAATCACTAACGGGGCAAACATTTCATTGTGTTGATGAAAATGGTGAAGGAACACAGGAGAAACAAAATTGTGGAGGGAAGAGGAGAGGAGCTTAAAAACTAAAGAAGAAGAAGAACGAGAAGTCAGATCTCCGGCATTGGATTATGATTTGGTTAGCGTTTTGGCCCGATTCTTGACGGACTTCCCTCAATTTAATATCCGTTGATGGATAGAATTGCACAAAATGACAAGTTGAGAAGCTAACGAAGTAATCTGCTTTCCGTCCAGAGAATCAACGAGGAAATCGGAGAAAATCCGAAAGATTAATATTCCAAGTCAGTAATATTTGAGGGAAAATTAGATTCTCAGGACCAAGGAAAAAGTCTACTCGTCAACATTTTGACTCGGTTACTGTTTATGTGCAAAGTTCAATGTATCAAATCAACAGTCCATGTTTGTTCATAACAGAAATCTGACGGAACCGATAATCTTGGTTAACAAACGTCTGTCCTTTCATAAAGCAGCGTTGATTGTCGAAACGAAATCGAAATAGGCACGAAGTTTTGTCACTTTGCAATGCATGAAAAAGAGGTCGACGAATGGGGTTAGGACTTTGCGAATATGAATATGAATTAGTCAAAGACGCATGAGAAACATCGGCGTGTGTGATTGAAATGGTTGGACTGGAGAGAAGAGAACAGGTACGTTAGGGACGAAGTAACGTTGTTCGTTTTTTGGTGATGAGAAAACATGGCGGTCTTTGTTGTAAGTAGAATTTCAGATGGTTTCAGTCTGATGGACGTATGGAAAACCATAGTAAACATCGGTTGTCTTATGGTAGTGTTAAGATTGACATTTAGTGATAACGAAAGACACTGGACACTTGATACAAAGTGTTCAGGACTGTAAGAAAAGAAATGATCCAAGTGAAATGTCATCTTCAGATTTTTTTTTGCGCAAAAATGCTTCAAAATTTTTTCTGTTAGAAAATGAATTTCAATATAATCAGTCAACATCGCAGAAACAGAAAATTTGTTTTCAGGATTTCCGGTTCTCCCACCCCGCATTTTTGTTTGTCTTTGCCCTAATTACTCGATCCTGAGTATCACTTACTCTGTCTCTCTCCATTGTTTGGATACTGCAGAGTGTAGCCACTTTGCATTTCCACATATTTTCCCTTCACGAACCGCGCGCAAAAAGAGGGTGCTGACGCGTTTGGCGAGGCACTGTACGCGCGCACTGTATATCCGCGCGGAAGGGGAGGACGGGGTCCGACCGCAGATAAGTCATTCTCATTCTTCCCCTCCTGCCATTGTACGCTTGGGTCAGTCTTCTCCTCGCTGTTCTCACCTTTCCTTGTCCCCGTTTTTCGATTATCGAGTTACCGCTATCTGCTTTTTTTCTGGTAAAATTCCAACACTCAATTGCTTTTGATTGTGGCAAGCAGCAAAAAGATGGGAAAGCGCAAATGCGTTTTTCTCTCTTTGGATGGTTTTTTGTTGTCGTTTCTCTCTATCTCTCCAGATTTTGCTTCCCCTTTTCAACGAGCATTTCCATACAAACAATATCTAGCAAATAGAGAGTAGCTTCAAACTGATTTGCCCTCTAGTCTTAACCGCAAGAAATACCACTATCTTCTTTTTGGTTTTTTTTTTTCGCGCTCACCTCTTGCATCACAACTCGCACGTGGCGGAAGAGGGAGACAAGAAAACATCTACAAACTATTTCTCTCCCGTCATCTTCAGTCATCATCGCACGTGGGTCCCCCGTTTCCACCACCTTGTGTAACTCGTCAAGACTTCCTGACAGGAGATGAGTACTTGCACAAAGTGTTTTGATCCTATCTGGAAAGAATTCAAAGGCTCGACAAGTCTTTCTAGGTTTCCCATCTTGGAAATGGCAGTAATTAGTTTTCGCCTTCCCTCCTATCTTGATGCCGCCTTTCCCCTTTTTTCATTCCTAATTTGCTTTCAATGTAGAAAAAAAACCGTTGATTTCCGTCAATAGAGAGTTGTTCGTGGGTATTTCGTTTCAGTTCTCGTTTTCATGCCACTCGGTTTCTGTACTTTTTTTCAATAGCGCACGGCGATAAGATAGAGATAGGGGTAGACAGCCATTGCCGATTTACCTTGTGCACAATGGTTTATTGTTAGATAGTCTCCGCTATTCTTACTTCACCATGTGGCTGTTATCTGCCTTTCCCACTTTCTCTTCTTGATTCTTTCACTTCAAGTGCACGAAACACTCTTATCATATTACATCATTTACAGCCTAGTGAACACGCCACACGAAGACTACTTAGTCTGCATCTTTATCACCGCATAGTTTTCTTTTCACCTCTATTTCTCTACTTTGTTTCCGAGAAACTTAAGATCAGCCTGATTTCAGTACTATGTCGGAACTCGTCAAAACACTGGTTCTCCGTCCGGACATCTCGAAGCCAAAGTGGGATCAGTCGACGTTCGAAGGAAGAGCCAAAGTACAGTTTTTGATTTTTTGATCACTTTTGATTTTTTGACTTTGCAGCACTTCTTTGCCATCACCAACCCGCTGAATCTTTTCTACGGCGGAAATCAATTGGACGATTTCAAGAAGATTGTCGAGGATTACAGGTACGATAGAGCGATTAAAAAAACTCCGAATGGGGTACTATAGAATCTAGTTGAAGTTGCTCAGTGCTAGCAAGAGGAACTTATGTTCTGAAATCGAACTGAGGAATGTGAAATATTATCATCTGGATTTTCAGAAAGGGTACCGTCTCCAATGATCTCACTCTCAGCCAACTCTGGAAGGCCAAGCACGTCGTCGACTCGGCGTTCCATCCATCGACCGGCGAGAAGATGTTTATGGTCGGAAGAATGTCCGCTCAGGTGCCAATGAACATGGCAATCACCGGAGGAATGCTCACCTTCTACAAGTCTCCAATGGCCGTCATCTTCTGGCAATGGCTCAATCAGTCGTTCAACGCCGTCGTCAACTACACGAACCGCTCAGGAGACGGAGGCTCTGTCAGTCAGCTCCTTGTCTCGTACTGTGCCGCCACGGGAGGAGCTCTTACCGCTGCTCTTGGATTGAACTCGCTGGTCAAGGTGAGATAATGGGATATCACTTGATGATAACAGGTGGTGTCTGGCTGGACATCTGTTTAGTTTTCAAATGATTGGTAGACGAAATGGAACGTGACATCATGAGTGAATATTTCAGAAAGCACCACCACTTGTCGGACGTCTTGTGCCATTTGTCGCCGTCTGTGTGGCCAACGCTATCAACATTCCGATGATGAGAAGAGGGTATGTTTTGATGGATGAGGAGTAAAGCATGAATTAACAAAACAATTCTTGGGCCTTTCTGAAATTTCAATGTGTTGACCCCTCATTAGTTTTTCAAACAATCGAACCTCCAATCAACCAGTGTTGATTTTCAGAGAGCTCACCGACGGAATCGACATTCTCGACGAGAACGGACAAGTGATTGGACAATCACCAGGAGTCGCCAAGTCGGCTATCAGCCAAGTCGTTGTCTCCCGTGTTTTCATGGCGACCCCCACATTCGGTTAGAACTGAGACATCATCTTCCTCATTACAATCTTCATTTCTCTTTCAGCATTCATTCCAATCGTTGTGAATGCCCTCGAGAAAAGACCATACTTCAAGGCCAACCCCAAGATGTTCCTTCCTCTTCAGACCATCCTCTGCGGTCTTGTTCTCTCCGTGTCAACGCCGGTCGGATGTGCTTTGTTCCCACAACTCACGCCAGTCTCGTTCGACCAAATCGAGCCAGAGCTTGCGCAGAAACTCAAGAATTTGCCGAACCCGCCAAAGCAACTCTATTGCAACAAGGGATTGTGAATATCGAAATTGCTGCCGAGAAAAGTTTTATCCTGAGTCTTATAACCAAAGTCGAGTTTTTCCGGTTTTTTCAAAGTTTGTCGTACGTGTGTGTTTATAATGATTTTTGTATGCTATGAATGAATCAAAACAGAATAAATTGTTTGCTAGTGTTAATCTTCTACAGTCTTCTCAGATTTCAGACGTGACAAATTCTATTATTGTAAATGTGAATCTGCCTACGTTTCTTCTAAAACAAAACCACCGAGGTTGCTGCATGCAGAAAGATAATCCATGAAATATCTTCTTACCAGACGTTTTTCTTGCACGCTTCTTTTTCCAAAGATCGGGTCTCATCATTGGACAACAGATAGGTGAAAAGTGTGATGTTCCGAGAAAAATGTTCATTCGAGTCAAGAAAAAGGCAGAAAAAGGTATACAAATCGAGTCTCGAAAAACTTTTCAGCCTAATATGGGCTCTCGATGATCTCAAGGTCACTGAACTCATCGTCCTCGAGATCCTTTCGGTAGAGATTGTCAATTGTGACGTGCATCTAAACATCATAAGATTGATGTGCGCCCAAACCGTTTTCACTTTCTTACCCGAACGATTTGTTCATGCCGAATGCCAATTGAGACACAAGTTTCGTCATCGAAGACTTCTTTGTCGTTGTAAAACATACTGTAACAAAATTTATGATTTTGTAATAGGGGTGTATGCACTACTACTGTACATCTTGAACACCTACTCGATCTCGTGCGGGAAAATGTTGTACTGCTCCGCGTATTTGTCACGGAGCTCGCTCAATGGAGCATTGACGTTGATCTGGTGAGCCGAGGCTTTCACCACTTTCTATAACTTGGCGGGCTATGGACAGTATGAGCATTGAAATTCTTACTCCGGAAAAATCGGTTTCATAACCGTAGACGAAGATGTGCGTGTCAGAAATTGGGAAAACATATTTCGGTTTCGTGGTGGCCACTGGAGCACGCATTCCTGTAATGAGCCAATTGTAGACAAAACGTAAGAAAAAAAAACACAAAAGCTTTTAGCGAGCCCAAGAAGTCTCGTCAGAATAAATTGAATGCGAGGAAATGGAGCGTAAAGGGAAAAGATCTTTTTGTTTGGAGGGCACATTCTTTGAGTGGCAAAGACAGAGTTAGTGTAGAAAAGGAAATCGGTGCAGTAAAAAACGTGGTTGCTCTTGATGTGGCCCGAAAAGTCTGTCATCTCTCCACTCGGCATATAATCTAATGAAAGCTGGCTGAAGGCGCAGAAATGGAAAAGGGTTGGGAGTTTGTCTCTGCGCCCCTAGAACATGCCGTTCTTTTTTTGGCAGGGTGCAGGGGTCCGCCCACATGCGGTGAGGGCACCACAAGAGCTGAAAATCAATAGAGAACAACGAAGCCGTCACTTCGCTTACTGGGATGAAAAAATACGTGTGTCGAGAATGGATCAGAAAAAAGAAGAAAGGGTAGTCAATTCTAGAAAGACACTAACAAGATATGACAGAAACGAAAAAGAAGAGTGTACCGGAAAACAGAAGAAGAAAAAAAAGAGGAAGAACGTGCGGCGTGTGGAACCGGAAACGAAAAACCGAAGGGTGCCAAGATTTCAAATGGACTCATTAAAATGAAAAAAAGATTTTTTCCCAGATGAGGGCTACAGAGAAGAAAAAACGATTAAGATACCCAGGTAAAAATGATAGCACTTCGGTTCATAGAGAATTGAGAAAAGAGAAAAGAGAAAAGTTAATCGAATCATGACCACGCAACTCATTGGAATTAAAATTGTTATATTTGTTTCAAAACATGATGGTATTTTGAGAAGATTTGTTCTAGTTTCTGACGTTGCCAAAGCAGCGTCTCACTTCAAAAATTGCTTGTGTAGTGCTATTTCAAGGGAATATTTTCGAAGTCACTTTCCGATTTTTTCAAGTTTTTATGAAGTTTTCAAAAGGTGACAGCAACGCAAATATATCTTCATTTATTAGAAGCTCACCGTAACATGTCGCACACGAACACATAAATTGTAGCATTTGGCATGCAACCAACCTAGGCAAAAAGGAAATTTTCTTCTTAAAACGTTTGTCAAATCCGAATACAAGGCGTTAACGTGAAACTCAACCGGTTCAAATAATTGGTTCTTTTTTCCAAGTATTCATTTTCTCAGTTAGTCTATCTGCTGCGAAACGATCAAAGTTCAACTCATCTTATCTTTTTCTTTTCCTTATCAAAAAAATGAATTTTTAAAAATATAAAAGTTTCAATGAAAACATTTCGAGTGACCGTTTCAGTAGAATTAGTTGCCTGAAAGAATACAAAAAGACGTAAAGAGCTACGGCTTAAAAGCATATACATACTAGTAATTGAGTTTCTGTTTTTTCTCTCTTCATTTTAATTCAAGCAAGAAACATAAGAAAAGCATTCCGTATCTTGGAATCAGATCTTCCTCAGTGTTCTACCAAAAAATCTCACGACTTGCATAACCTTATGCATATGTAGCATTTGATTCACGTTTTGAAGCTATTGCAAAGTTGTCCTTTACGGCGAAAAATGAGAAAATGGCGAGAGATTGAATCAGGCAAGGCGTTTCTGAAAGAATGCGTTTTACACTACGAGTAGACGGCAGCAGAATCAATACTTACCGTCTAATTATTACACTGAACACATTCTCGGCAAACGCGGGAGAGACGAGTGACGCACTAGAATGTAATTGCGCTCCATTGCACCCGTCTGTTTCTCGTACTTATACACGCTATTTATTTACATTCATTGAGCCTCCATTCACTTTGTTCGTCGTCTCTAATATTATTTTAATAAGCAAAATGCATGCTGTTCTCGTGTCAATCATTTCTCATTGACGTTTTCATGAATAGATTTTGCTTCCACTCTTCAAAAAGTTTCTCTTTATTTTCTTTTATTCTCATTTTTCTTTTATTTTTATTCGGTGGCAACTTTTCAAAACGGATTTCAAACGTATTCAATATTAACATTTTCCAGAATGTCATAGCTATGATGGGACAATGGATCAGATTTCTACTGTTGTTCCATTTAGGGACAGTTCTTGTCGATGCTGCGCATATACAGGGTTTGTTTTGTTTCTTCTCTCTTGTCGGCGGAGGCATACTTATTGATTTTAGGCTCGTGGAATCCTGCAGAACAAAAGGTGCTGGTTCTCACCAAGTTTGGGTACCAACAGACAAATCCGAAAAATGAAAAAGACTCCCGAGGATTTCTATACGGCCATTTCTTGCCACAATCCACGTTTAATTATTCAAGTGAGTCAATTTCCAATTGAAAAGTTCAAAGAAGCTTTGCAGATCCCGTTCTACTTGCAATTGTGTCATCGGAAAACATCAACGTATTCCGGAAAACGTCTCTGGAGTATGGAATGTCCTGTGGGTCGATGTTGAGGGTAAGATGTTCCGAGCAAGAAGCAAATTAACCTTTATTTGTTTCCAGAACTTAACTATCAAGGGATTCGAACCGAGATGTTATCCAAATGGAACAAGTGACAGTTTTCGGTGGATTCCCTGCCCAGACGGACATTTGTGCAAAGGAGAGGACAATGCTGCCAATGTGATTCCCGGATATCAGATGACGATGCAGATCCAGGAGAAGTTCAACCCGGAGCATTGGTGAGCTTTTCTAACAATCCGTTTGATGTAGCAAACATGGCCAATTTTTATCGGGTTTATTTTCAAAATTTTCTCATCTGCATCACTCTGATGGTGATACGACTAGTTTTCAACATGATAACTTTTCTCGTTTAGGTTCGTGTTGCTCATTGCCTGCAACTTGGACACCAACTGCGAGTGGAAAGATTCTGCACCAAACGTCCCAATAAACTACGACATCTGGTTAACTAATGGACGTCCGAATAGCGCTGGAGTCAGTTTCTTTACGTTCAACTTCTCGTTCGACGAGCAGGTACAATTTATGAGGAGTTTCAGCCGGAGTTTCGTATGTTTCCAGAACACTGTCCAACTATTTCTGCTCACCGTCGTCATTTACGCCATACTCTCCGTCATTCAATCTGGGGCCAACTTCAAAAACCGACAGATACCTTCTAGAAGCATGTAAGTCACGGAAAAAGGAGGATTCTTCAGCATAATGGATAATTTTCAGACTTCTTTCTCGGATAATCAATATGAAACTCATCGGATACAGTCTCCAATGTTTCAATGTCTTGTTATTCGCTTATGATGGACAGGGATTTTTTATTGCGAGAATTGCTGGAGAAGTTTTGAGGTATTTTGATTATTTGGCACAATCAAAACTATGAGCTTACATTTGATAGGAATACATCAGTGCAAGTACACTGTCTCTTGTTGATTCTGCTAGCCAAAGGATGGGACATCTCCTACCCGGGTAATGAATATCCGCGACGGGCCATCATCATGTGGGGAATCTTGGCAGGGCTCGATACGATTTTGTTCTTCTACAATTGTGTAAGTTTTAACGATATTTCGATGCATCCATAATACGCGATGTTTATTAAAATGTCGGGACTGTGATCGGCGGAAGTTCTCGCTGCTGAGTTTAATAAAATCGTTTGATGGAATTCATAAAAGATGAATGATATCATAATGTGCATGGGGTTAGAGTTGTTAATCTTCTAGGACCATGATGTCAACGGCGGGTTGGCCTAAAAGTAGTCATGTACATCAAGTACCTGTTGAAATTATCAGTCCCAACGTTCGCAAAATTTTCAGACCTTCGTCTACGATGTGCTGCACGATGTCGACATCTACTCAGCATGGCCAGGTCACGGGATGATTCTCATCCGTATCATTTACGCGATCTGGTTCTTGATTGAAATCCGAAAACTCATCGATAGTGAGCAAAATCGTCATAAAGCGGAGTTCCTGGCACACTTCGGAGCCGGGTTTCTGGTATGGTTTGTCTCACTTCCAATGATCGGAATCGTTGCATCATTTGTATCGCAGTTGTGGCGGTTTTCACTGATTCTTGGTGAGTAGAAAGAATTATAACGACATCAAGGTCTGTGTTTCAGCACTAACAACGTTCTCGAACTTCGTGGCTCTTTCCTGCCTGGTTCATCAATTCTGGCCGAAGTCATCGTATCGAAAGTTTTTTGCAGATTATACAAAGTGAGATTTCATTTTGATATTTATTTCTGCACTTCTATTTCGACAAATTCTAATTTTTGAACTTGCAGTGGTCATCGGAGGCTTGGACGAGACGATTCTCACGACTACAACGACTATGACAACTTTTTGTTCTACGATGAGGACACGGATTCTGAAACCGATTATCCTGATTGTGAAGACGTCATCCGTACCCAAATCTAGACCATCTGCCATAATATCGATGAATTTATTTCAGAAATTGGGTTCAAATGTTTCCTTGTGTGTCTCCTCTTTCACTTTTCATGTATATTTTGCTTCTATTTCCGCCATTCATCATGTTCTGGTAACATATCTCCGCTCTCCCCCATTTCACTAGTTTCTGCCACGAGAAAATGACCACTCCTGATACAAAGACTATCAACGTTCCTCTTTTTTTCGCTTTGCTATCCTGATCATAGAATTACTGTATTAGTTCTATATCTGTAAATGATCCAAACGATTGACTTTAAAACCCCTGTGCCTGACGGGATCCGACGAAAAACAAACCACGCATGCCATTTTGTTCCTTTTGAATAAAAAAATTCATATGATTTGGTTTCGTATAAGATATTGAGATTTTCCCAAATTGAAGATGAGAGAGCCGGAGGCACGAAGCGACTCTCATATGTACAATACAATTTCCTTTTCTAAGATGGAAGGAAATCCAACAAACTGTGATTTTTTGAGCAGGTTCGCGAATGGTGACGAATACAATCGGGTGATTGATTCGAAACACAAAAGGATTCAAATATTTTGTAACCCCTCGTCCATCACTCGGGTACACTATGTGTTTTGTCGCTAATCATGGGTACGCATACGTACTGTATGCATGCACCTGTGGCAGATGTTTCAATACGGGCTCGTTGACCAGGTTATAATTGACACTGGCATAGCTGACCATATAGAGACGGTCGAGGCGGCGGCAACCTATTTACCTGGCGCGACCGATTCGAACAGCTGGCTGTGCACAGTCCCTCCACCAGCTCGGACCTAATTGACATGACACGAATTCAGTTTCTCTTAATCTACCGTGTACAGTGGATTTATTGAGAAGTAATGTATAACGACACTCTTTCCATGATTTCCTTTTTTTCTCCCTGATTTTCTTGCCATCTTCATCCGACCGTACACTTATAATTCGTTCAAAATGCGTCTCCGGATCGTGTACTTTTGTAAACATTTTTACGTAATTACACGTTTCGAACAAGATGTACAAGTTGCCGCCCTGAAACGAAACAGGGATCCTCTCCAGGACCGATACTTCTTCAGGAAAAATGTCTTCCCTAGGTTTCCACTTCATTGAATTTCTCCCTTGCTTTCTCTTGTTTTCTGTTTCCATGTTTCCATTAGGCTTTTCTACATGGCATACAGGTGACTTTTAGGAAGAGTGGTGATGGTTGTGTTTCCAGTTGTTCTGTCCATCCGGGAAAAGTCAATTTTCATGTCTGAAACTTTTGTAGAGCTGTTGTCCAATGTCAATTCGGACTGAACCTTCTTGTTGTCTTGTTTGCAAATTGCTTCTCGTGAAATGCTGTAAATGTCGACCCCAATTACTGGAACCGGAAATCGAAAATTGAGCAGTAACTTTTGACATGGTAAATTGCAGATAATTAAAAAAAAACTTGTTTGAATATGCATTTTTGTTTGCCACGTTTCCAAAAGTCAATCACGAAACTATTCTGATGAGTTATGGAGAAAACAAAACACGATTGAAAAATATTGGAATTTCGGGAACTTCCACAAGTGGATCAGATTTGGCAAAAGCTTCTATATCATGATCCAAATCACTCTGAATTTGTATATTTCTCCAGTGTGTTTTTTTTTGCTTTCAGTTAGTCACGCTCTTAGACTCCCCCCAAAAAAGTAACCATTCTCAATGTCACGAAGACCAACCGTGCAATTTGTCTTTTTGCCTGTATTTTGAAATTATGTTGTACCAGCACTGAATTCTACTTTCGGTCAGAAGGGCAATCATTGTCCACCCCAATTCCCATGAACTTGACATAGTTCTTTGCCGCTGACTCCTTAGAAAAAAGTTGGAGGAAAAAGTTCTCGCGCGTCTTCTCGTCAATTCATAACTCTCTATTTCGATTCGGTGTGCCAATAATTCATGTGAGTGAGAGAATGAACGCGCACGCGCTAAAAACCGTATGCAGCAATTTGTTAGCCATCAACCCGAAAACTTCTTACCTTCTAACCACTCTTCCTTTGTTGTGCCCATTTCCGTAGAAAGTTTCTCGGAATGGAGTACTGAGGTAAGGGGTCACTCATCTTCGTTTTGGCCTGAACTTAATGACACTACCGCACTCCCGACCGCCTCTTCAAGTTCCTTCCGCTCTCGACGCAACGAGTAGAGGTTTCTCTGTATTACATAATTGGAACAGTCACACACACAGCTGAAATTCAAGCCCTTCACCAACATGTGTATAGCCTGTTATGGTATTGTTACCTTTCGCTCACAATGCCACTTCAACAGGTCAACATTGGAGGGACAAAGCGTTAAGCTAGACTTGTAATTGACACCTTCCAAGGTCCGACCTCTCTCAAGAATGTCCCGCCTTCCGGGTGGCAGTTAAAAATCAACAATCGGCTTGGTTTCGACTAGTTTGCTTATATTTCTCAGCATCCCCCGCGATTTCCCATGTCCAAGTTTTCCCCAGGTACACGTTTCTTTCTCCTCCTGATTCCCGTCGTAAAACCATTTCCTTCTTTCACCCCTCCCTACCGCATCTTTTGTCTTCGAGCATCCTCACAATAGCCAAGATCCATATTGAGACCTTCACGCCTTGTCGTTTTCTTCCGCCACCGCTACTTTTTCCTCTAATTAGCCGTGAACACACATTTATCTCGCCTGTTGCGTTCTTCCAAACAGGAACACTTTTTTGTCGAGAATCTTCTCATGTTTTCAGCACTGCAACAATGATGTTAAGTCAGAAGCTTTTGATACTTCTGGTAAGTGATTCAGAGCTACTTCTTATTGAAGAGAAATTCATATATCATTAAACGTAGTAGTTTTCTAAATCGCATTTTCCAGACGTTCGGATTCTCAATGGCTATTCAGGACGACAATGAGCTAATAGGGCAACCGGAAATTCAGTGCAACGCAGATACCATTGATATGCAGTTTCGAACAAGGAAGCAGTTCAACGGTTCGAACCTTGCACATCATTACCAATCTGATTGAATTATTACAGGAAAGGTATACGTGAAAGGCAGTTATAATCGACCGGAGTGCCGAGTGGATTACAGCTCCAAAGACCAATATGGACGTCCTGTCGGAGGGATAAAACTGAATCACGGAGCCTGCAACATGGATAGACAGAGAATGGTACTTAACGATCTGTGATCTTCCATAACCTATTTGTTGCGACAGATTGCGCCCGAAGGGATGATGTTTTCAACAGTGCTAATCATCAGTTTTCACCCACTATTTCTGACCAGAATGGACAAAGCCTACCACATTCGATGCATGTACAAAGAGGCGGCAAGGACTGTTACCGCTGCGATTGATGTGAGGTGAGAGTTCAAAACAATTGGTATGCATTACATAATCCGGGTCTCCAAAAATTCCCAACACAAACCTCTCGGTTTCGCAACCGGATTTAACTATTTTCTCGTATAAAAACTTTCCAAATGGGGTATTTGTATTCTGTTTGTTAGTATTGTTGTGTTGGCAGCATGATGAATATTCTCTTGTTGTTCTCTATTTTCATGGTTGTGGAGTAAGTTCAAAAATTTTAGGTTCAAAACGCTATTATCACCAACGACACATTTTCAGCAATCTTCCCACCGAAGCTGTCCAATCCGACCTCCCGATGCCAACCTGCAGCTATACAATCCGCCGTGATCAACTTGACGGCCCCATTCTGAAGTACGCAAAAGTTGGGGATGAGGTAGTCCACAGATGGGAATGTAATTCAGGTAACTTGTCTGTAATCATTGATCAGCAACTCCTTTTTTCACAGACGATTATGGGTTACTTGTCCACAGCTGCTACGTTGAAGACGGCCAGGGAGAGAAACAAATGATAATTGATGATAGAGGGTAAGAAGATTGCGCAATAAGACAGAAGAACACGGATCTTTTTTCAGATGCCATACTGATCGACTACTTCTTGGAGACCCAACATATGTGGAAGCACTCAACATGGCTTACAGAGAATCTTACGTGTTCAAATTTGCTGATCGTATCGCCGTTAGATTCCAATGCGAAATCAGATTATGTCTCAAAGATGACGGGGGTTGTGATGGAATCACTGTTGGTGTTAACTAGTGACATAATGTCGTAACCCAATGAGTTTTCAGCCACCAATGTGTCCACCAAAAGGTCAAGATAGCAACAGTGTGGAGAAACAAGTCGTCAAACGCAGTACGGACTTCTACACGCCCATCAATGCTGACATGTTCTCACAAACGATTTTGGTTCTCGACAAAGCGCCGGAAGACAATTCGACCTCGTGGAACAACATGGAATTGAGGGAAGTGAGAGCGAACACAGTTTGTCTGAATCCGATGGCATTTTATGCCCTGATGTCTCTATTCGTAATGTGCTTCGTAGTTTTCAGTGTATGGTTGTTCAGTTGGTCTTACACCCGGTCTCAAAGATATCGCATGAAAAACATGTCGAGAGACACGTTGAATTTCTAGTTGTTAACCGTCATCCTTTTTTCTTATAATTCGGGTTTTAAACTGTTTGATGTACTTATCTTAGGTACGAATTCTATCTCTCTTCTTTTCTTTCAAAGTTTTCTATTTGTTTGATCTTTTTTCTTGATAAATTTTATCATCAATTCCGGTTTCATTTCGTACAAGAAAAAATGATTGAGATGACAAGCATGAACAAAAGTGGTTAAGTGGGTGCAAAACATGATATAAACGAAATTTGTTTTATTTTATTTGCCTCCGTATCGAACATAGCTGTTTCTTGGTGGTCCGGCGTATGAATTGTATGGCTTCACGATTGGCTCTGGAGCTGGTTCTGGAGCTGGCTCAGGTGCTGGCTCTGGTTGTGGCTCTGGTTGTGGTTCTGGTGCTGGTTCTGGAGCTGGTTCTGGAGCTGGTTCTGGATGTGGCTCTGGCTCTGGCTCTGGCTGTGGTGGTGGTGGAGGTGGTGGTGGCGGAGCTCCGTAACCTTGTGGTCTTCCATAGCCACCGCCGCCTCCTCCTCCGTATGGTCGGTTGAAACCTCCATCGTAAGGCGGTGGTCCGTTGTTGTAGTTGTTACCTGAAAACGTTTTTATTTAACTTCTGGAATGGGAGATTGTGAGATCTCACCTCCGAATCCTCCATTTCCATAATTGTTGAATCCGCCACCATTGTTATAACCGTTTCCATAAGAATTCATTGGACGTCCATATCCACCGCCGCCAGGTCCCATTCCATAGGCTTGAGCTCCATATCCACCACTAAAGATCAGTAATCAGTATCAAGAACTTAAACGAAAATTGATAAAACCAGGAAGCAAATCACTTACCACGAAGCAACGCCGACGAGGGCAGCCAAACCAAGAAGTACGGTTGTTCTCATTTTGAAACAGATCAAAGAGGGTCTTCTTGGTTTCGTCAAAAGTAATGACCGTCTTATATACTACCTGACCATCATTGAACCTTGACGCCGCCCATCAGTCAACCCGAGAACGATATCAATAAGAGGAAAAGAGAAAAGATGACCGTATCATCAGAAGTTTTTCGGTATCAATTCTCCGAAACGAAGTGGAAATGATTGTTGTAACAGTACGTCGTCCAGTGACCGAGAGATTTATTCGCTCAATTGAAACCGCGTAAAGAAAGATGTGGGTTTTCAAGTCAAAATAAAGATGGGTATTATTCAACACTAAGAGAATACTGTTGGGCAATGAGTCATGAGATTACGTCATTTCAAAGTAGTCATAGCTTTTGGTAAATCGGTTAAGTTCACAGGAAGTGGTGGTGGAAGAACAACTAAGAGGAAGGAACACAATGGGTTTTTGGTCGAGATGTTTGGGATAGAAGAAGGAAACTTTTCGTTGATAATCACGCGGCAGCAGACTGTATGAACTTGGCAATCAATTCGGTGGGGAACGGGAAAATGATTGTGTTATTCTTCTCAGAACTGCAAAAATCAATGTAACAAATCAGAAAATTAAACAACTTTGTGACTCACCTAATACTATTCAAGGTTTGGAGGTATCGAAGTTGAATCGCACATGGAGACATAGCAATCTTTAAAAAAAGTTGAAAGAAAACTACAAACAATAAAGAGAGCTGAATAATTCATCCATACCACATCTGCCGCATCCGCCAACGCTCTCGACGCGAGTTGTTCTCCCTCGGCGGCGATTATCTACAAACAAAACATTTGAAAGTAATAGGTTTGTGTCATAAGATACTTTTGCTCCAGCAGCTCTTGCCGCCTCGGCTTCAGCCGCCATGGCCCTCTGAAGTTGTATGGGAAGACGAACGTCTTTGATTTCAACTCGTTCCACCTGAATGAAATTGTTTATGAACTTCCAAACAACAGATGAGACTCACTTTAACTCCCCATGGATCTGTAGCTTCATCTAGTGCGGCTTGCATTTGCATAGAAATGGCATCACGAGAGGAAAGCATTTCAGCTAACGTTCTAGTACCCAGAAAATTTCTCAGTGTTGTCTGAGCAAGAAGTTTTGTTGAACGAGCTGCATCTTCCACATTGATCACCTGAATGAATAAATTATGAGCACAAAAAAAGTTTCGCTCCCGGGTGGGC
This sequence comes from Caenorhabditis sp. 40 LS-2015, assembly GCA_900536305.3. NCBI lineage: Eukaryota > Metazoa > Nematoda > Chromadorea > Rhabditida > Rhabditidae > Caenorhabditis > Caenorhabditis tribulationis. The sequence continues at coordinate 450,865 of LR544328.1, forward strand.
TCGAACCACCAACCTTTCGGTTAACAGCCGAACGCGCTGCCTATTGCGCCACGGAAGCAGATGGGGGAAAAGGCTTGTGATGGACAAGATAAAGTAGTGGCAAAAAAGGAAAAGAGACAGAAAACATGTACAATCTTTGAAAACTGACCCGGAGGGTAGTCGTAAAAGTGTAGAATATGAGATCAAAAAGATAGAAAATGAATAATCATGGTCAGTTTTCTTGTGTTCACACTTTTCCTTTTTTTGCCCCTGTTCTTTTCCATAAATTTAACACTAATATTCTCAAACGAAAAATTGGAAAAAAAAATCTTACCGAGACCGTAGCATTAGATATTCTGAAATAAATTACTGCGTCCACAGACACCGTCACGGAATCCTTGGACAAAATCTGAAAAAACAAAAAACAACGTTAATAGCTGCCAAAAAAGTGTTATTTTCTCACCTCCTGTGGAGGGACGTCGAACGAGACAACACGAAGATCTATTTTCTTAAATGATTCTATGCATGGAATGATGAAAAATATGCCGGGCCCGCGAGCTCCGCCGTGTTTCAGCCGACCCAGCCGGAATATAACTGCACGTTCATATTCTTGAACAACCTGGAAGAGGATTGAAATGGGATGAAAGCATGACAGTCAAAACTCACTTTTAAACAGAAAAATGCAGATAATGGTAATGTGAAAAAGACAACGAGGTAGCTGATAATAGTGATGATCCATCCGCAAACAGTGTAGTTCACTTTTTGATGAGCTGAAAAGTCTGACTTTACTGGTGCAATATGTTAGACACTTCCGAACAGCCAACATAATCTAAGTTGATTATTGAGACCAAACTAGTGTCAGCAGTTTATCGTTTGACACCCAATTACGATAGCAGCTTGTGGCAAAAGAAAACTTGTTTTGGCACCGAAATGTGCAATTTCGAACGGGGTCTGTTGGATAAATAACTTTTTCACAAACTGGAAAACAGAAAACTTTTTTTAGATACGATTGTCACAACGATTCTGGTGATGCCATACAGTAAGATAACGTTGCTATCTGATAGAACATATATGATCAATCAGAAATAAAACTTACGATCGACAATTCGGGTAAGCGGAGCTCTAACGGTGCCTTGACGTTGCATATCTGGAAAGTGGCACTTAAAGCTGGTGACTGTCTTTCTGCATGTTGCTTGTTATTTTTATCTTCTGAAAACTCGAGTATTCTGTTTCTTCTTTGAAATCAGATTATGAGAAGACAATGAAGAAAACCGAAGAAAACGAAGAAGAAGAAGAAAACACTTCACATCCGGATGAATGAGACGGAAGAATTGGAGGGAAGCCATACATATGGTACCGTGGACAATTTGTGCTGTTGCCCTGCTCCCAAGGAAAAAATGAGGGATGCGGAGAGCATGCGACGGACTGAGGCGACGATGGGGCAGCAAAAACCGGGCGGAGAAGGACAGAAGGTGTATGTGTGTGTGTGTCTACTGGCAATATTTTCTGTTTGGGTGGGAGAAGGATGCCAAGAGAAAAGGAGCAAAAAGAGAAGGACCCATTGGATATAATTAGAGCCAACATGGAATGAGAAGAAGATGGGTCCCGCTGACCCTCTTGACTTTTTCTTCTCACATCGTTTTGTTTTGTTGTTTTTGTTGTCTGAGTATGTGGATGATGAGTGAGTGAGTGTGTGTGGAAGCATTACAAAGTAATAGGATTTGCGCGCTTCTGGCTATAAATGACAGGAATTAGAATGAGTGTCAGAGGAGAGAAAGGATTTGTTATAACGAAATGAATCTCAATCTTGAACGATTTTTTTCGCGCTAATCAACAGAAGTGGCTCATGCAAAAACGTTGAAAGCTTTTCTGGAGAGATGAGAAAGCGAGGGATTAGTGATTCGGAACACATTTGAAAAAAGTGTAATGTTGAAATCAAGCAAGATCAATTCATTGTGAAACCTATTGAAGTTTTTGTGTGGTTTCCAACAATGAACAGTATCCCAGTCCAAATTCAGAACGTTGAAACTGTTGGAAACTGTAAAAAAATTATCTCTACTTAAGAAGTTTCGAGAGAGTAAACTTTTTTGAACAGTATACATCATTATGGCCTTCGCATAAACTTGGTTTTTGAATTCCGAACTTTGACATTTTTCAATACTACTAGGATTAGTTGATGAACGTCTGAGATTAGTTCCACACAATCACTAGGATTAGTTTGAAAAATTTTCAAAAGTTCTAACGACCTTAAAACAAAATTGATATGGGTTTTTATAATCAAGATTTGTACGGGTCGTCGTAGCTTCCGTTCTTCGCACTACGCCGTTCACAACTATCATCTGATACTGGGATCAAAAATCCCCTTAACTGAAATATATACCTAAATTGGAATAATGAATGAACTTGGGTAAGATAAGCATGAATGATGAAAAGTGTTCTCATCGTTTATTAACAGTTGATTTAAAATTCTTTTTTTTTCTCACTGACCATCGTATTTCTTTTCACCCAGACTCCCACTCAATCTTCCTCCACCCTACCCCTTTTCCTTCACATCTACTACTTGATGTCTTTTGAATAGTGTGCGATACTCATAAAATTGCTCTCCCTCCGAATAGTTGCAAGAATAAGATGAAGAAGAGATGGAAGAAGAAGTGGTTTAGGAGAAAGCGACAAAACTTGAAGGAATGGAAAACGGGTAGTCGTGGAATCGAAATCTCAAAGGAAAAATTGTGTCCATTTATTGCGATTCCACTCGTTCACCACATCGAATTGAGGAGACTAAAAGAGAGAAGAGAGAATAGACTGCAGATAACTCATGGAGCAAACTAGTGCAATTTCGAAAAGGAATCTACCGACAGACTTGACAAAAAATGTCAAAAAGACTGAAAGAATCCGAAGGAAGAGTTGAAAGCGGCATGTGCGGGCAGTTGAAAGAGGCTCAAATAGAATTTGAGAAGGGGAGAGGGCAAGAAGTGAGGAGAAGGGGGGGGGGGGCAAAAAGCACCAGTATTATCTTTTTGTGAACTGAATACGGATGCCGAAACGAAACGGGAAGAATAGAAGGCATACAAGCGGTCCGCGTGTATGGCCGCATGCTTGTGACGGAATGCACACTAGAAGAAGCTGCGGAGGATGAATTCGATTCGTGCCGCCGTCCGTCTCCACACTCTTTTCTAACAAATTGGAATAGAATTCATGAAGTCATTCATAGAATTGCCGCGCCGTCGAGAAATATAAGTATATTTTGTGCCGTCTTCTCCCAATCGCCTTCTTCTCAACGATGGGGGTGTTAGTGGTGGCGCGAATGTGTCACTTGATATTTGGAACTTGCATCCACCCATTTTCCCATTTTTCTCGAGGGTCCTACTTCTTGTTTTTCAGTGCCTTTTCTTCACGCCACTCAATTCTTGAAATGTCTGAGAAGGTCTGAAGTTTCAGTTCCATTTCTCTCGCTATCGTCTATCCGTCTTGAAGCTCCTATCCGCAAACAACTTCGTGCTAAACTCTCAACTTTGCCTGTTTATCTTCTTCTTGGATCAGATCTTCTTGTTCCATCTATGTCTGTTCTTTTTTGGAAGCTATCCGAGGGTCTAGGCGAGAAAAAGAATAAGAAGTAGGCGAACCGAAAAGGGAGAAAATGAGAATTGCTTGTCAAGAATAAAAGAAGCATAAAAAGTGCGGTAAATTGAATTGCATTTTTTGCGCATTTCACCGCCGCAACTCGAAAAACTTCAATGCATCAAGTCGACCAAGGCAATAAAGTAAAATGGAGATAGAGAGTGGAAAGAGCAATAGAAAACTGTGTAGAGTCGGAGAGAATATATTTTTCTGTCACATAAACATTTGATGTGACGAAGTTCTTCTCGGGAAGAGAGAAGTTGGAAGAGAAGAAATGAGAGAAAGAGAGATTGAGAGAGAAATACGCCATTCCGTAGATTGCTCCGTCAATCAGATCTCTCTCCAGAAATGTCAGAAGATCGTGTCTGTCTCTTTTCATATACTCACTTTTCTCTTATCTTTTCACTCAACTGTATTAGTACCAAAGTGTTACCCTCGGATTCGATCGACTATGGGGGCGAAAATTCGACCACCTAAATCTAAGAACTTTCACCGAGGGAATTTTTGAAGAAATTTTTTTTTCTCGAGTTATGACGAATTTTCAAAATGTTGAAAAAAAAAGTTAAAAATGGTCGTATTTTGGTAATTTTTTGAGTTTTCAAAAAAAGTAAAATGGTAAATATAAGAACTTTTTTTGTTCTTATTTTTGTCATTGACATGTTTTTGATAGCATACCTCTGAATGTATGAAATTTTGAATCAAACACACAGTTGAAAAAAACCGCTAGTTTAATTTTTCTACAAATAGTTCCAAAAGATTTCCCAGAGCAAATAAGAAGTAATGACGTAACGTTTATAGTGCCTTCCCAGACGTTTTCGAGAGATACATTTCGATTTATAGGTAAAATTAGTGTTTTTTCAACTTTCTTCAGTTTTGTACCGGTAACATTTTCTCAATTCGAGGTTTTTGGATAGTTGGTTGATATTCCTTAGTTCTTGTGAACTAGTTCGTCCACATTCTTCCATTTTTTACAGTTGATTTTATGTTTCTCACACACTCCGCTCATCTTCCAAAAATCCAACATAACCTAAAAAACCGAAAAAATTTTTGTTTCTCAGAGTCTTCAATTTAGTATTATTTTGTTGTACTTGATCTAATTTGATGGTTTGTATAAAAAATACTGCAAAACACACCTAAATTTCAGGAAAAAAGTGAAAAGAGAATACCTGAACCGACGAAGTGCATATACTTCATTAATGATCTTATTTTCTACGAAATTTTGATGTTTTTCGAAGTAATTTGCATACAAATCATCAAAACAGATCGAGAACAACAACATAATACTAAATGGAAGATTTTGAGAATCAAAAATTTTTTCGGTTTTTTAGGTTTTGTTGGATTTTTGGAAGATGAGCGGAGTGTGTGAGAAACATAAAATCAACTGTAAAAAATGGAAGAATGTGGACGAACTAGTTCACAAGAACTAAGGAATATCAACCAACTATCCAAAAACCTCGAATTGAGAAAATGTTACCGGTACAAAACTGAAGAAAGTTGAAAAAACACTAATTTTACCTATAAATCGAAATTTATCTCTCGAAAACGTCTGGGAAGGCACTATAAACGTTACGTCATTACTTCTTATTTGCTCTGGGAAATCTTTTGGAACTATTTTTAGAAAAATTAAACTAGCGGTTTTTTTCAACTGTGTGTTTGATTCAAAATTTCATACATTCAGAGGTATGCTATCAAGAACATGTCAATGACAAAAATAAGAACAAAAAAAGTTCTTATATTTACCATTTTACTTTTTTTGAAAACTCAAAAAATTACCAAAATACGACCATTTTTAACTTTTTTTTTCAACATTTTGAAAATTCGTCATAACTCGAGAAAAAAAAATTTCTTCAAAAATTCCCTTGGTGAAAGTTCTTAGATTTAGGTGGTCGAATTTTCGCCCCTATAGTCGATCGAATCCGAGGGTAACACTTTGGTACTAATACAGTTCAGCTCTCATTTGGAATCAATTTCCATTCGTGTCCATGTTTTCTATCTCATCTGTCCACTATTCCGGAGCACATTCCAGAGAAAGAGAGCAGATGAAATGGAAGAAAAATTAAAAGTCAGATTCAGGAGATTATTTTCACACAAGCATATTTGATGTCAACAAAAAATAAGAAGATTATGAACTGACGTTTTCAGAAAAGTGAAGGATTCTAGTAACAAAATTTCAGAAAAAAAAATGATGCCTCAAAAAAATTCGCTTGTACGATTCAAAAGCTTTTCCCACAGAAGAATAAAGAGGTGAACAAATTTGAGATTTAAATTTGAAGTTATTCCTGGTTTGTAACCAACTAAGAAAATGATGTGGGAGCAGAGAAAATAGGCTTTCTGATGAATCATCAAACAAAAACTACAAAAATGTGTGTCATAGACGTTTGGAAAAAACCAGAACGTAAAAAATCTACGTTCGGGTTTTCTGCTTAACCCATCTAAGTGGTTCTGAACCACAAGGGGCGAGCACACAACAACCACAAGTGGTTCAAAAGGAGACCCCAGAAAACGATTTATCGTTTATGGAGGAACGACAAGGACCTGGCCTGTTGGAAGCATCGTAAGATGGTGGCGGGCACCAGACACACACACAATTGATGAGGTTATGTGCTCTCCGAATGAGTGCTGCTACACTGCTGCAACAACATGTCAGAAGAGGCAAGAAGAATGTAAATTCAGTTAATTGAATTGTCCAGAAAAGCAGAGAGAAGCACGGGAATGGAGATAAAATAAGAAATGAGAAATCGAGAAGGCAATTTGTTAATGAACCAACCGAATGTTATTATAATATCGAAGGATTGCAAATTGGACATGCTACGCAATCAATGCTTTCGAATTTCAAACATGTTTCTTTGCAGAATCTGAGCACTTCAGAACAGAAACCCCGATTCCAATGCTAACAGCAGGAAGACTTTTCTGACTTCTTCCTGTGAATAGAAAACTGAGGCAGTTCCTGGCCAACCCCACGTAACAATAACAAAGCAATAACTCGGCGAATGGAAAACTAAATGAAAATGCTTTTATTGCGAAGCTCATTTCACACTTCACCCTCTTGTAACAAAATACCTCGTAAAGAAAATTTGAGATGCCGAAGGGGTGTGACACTTTTTACTTGGCTATGAGAAGGGAGAAGTTCAGCAAGTTTTTTCTATGTGTGTTTTGTGGCGCTTTTCTTACACCGCCACCAAAATCACTTCTTTTTTTTAGAACAGACGGACCACACGGTGACGAAAAGTGACCCAGGGCATAAGAGTAGGCACAGTAGTAAATAAGCACGTTCTCAGATGTTTTCGTTGGTCCAGGCCCCACTAAAAAGAGATAGGAAGGAATTTTTTTCGTCAAAGTGACGGAGACGTCTTGGGTCTGAAGAGCTTATTGATTCTAGAAGCGGCACGCCTCGAATTGAATTTTCAATTAATTAAACAACAAACCCGAGATGCTAGCCGGAAGAACTAGTTTTAGTATTAACGACGAGTGATGTCAGGTTTACAAAACTGACATGTTTCATTCACAGAATCCCGTGAAATAAAATATCGGTTGTAGAAGAATTAAAAGTTGAAAACAACTAAATACGGCATGGTCAACATACAAAAAACTGTGGATGCGAGTAAAATGAATGATCTTGCCGTATTAGAAGTTAACAATGAATGATGAGAAGTTAGGTTTCTTTTAAACATGACAACTCGTGTGTGGTATACAGACGATTTGTTCAGTGCAATACGGTCAATTTTGAAGACTTGTAATTTAGTTCTCAACGGTCCGATTTCTTTGAAAATTTGTGGATGTGTCAAGCAACTCTAGACCTTCATTTTCATTGTTAACAACTTTTTTAAATAATCACAATCTAGTCAGTTATGTCGCGCATAGTCACGCGACAAAAAATCAGTGACCTGTTAGTGCGATTTTCGACTTTTTCCGGAACCATGATCTTTACTGTGATATAAATAACTTGATTGCGATTTTCGAAAAAATTTGTAAACTACAAAACTGAAATTATAGAGTTGCTTGATATGATCAAACATTTTCAAAAAAAAAATCGGGTGTTCGGAACACACTTTTTCGGCTGCTCAAAGTAGACTGTTTTGCACTGAAAATCACCGAACGCGCATTCGTTTTGTCCAGTACTGTACATATCGTGACACTTCTAATTATGGTAATTTCGAAAATATGTTCACCAATGAAAATACCAAAAAAGAACAGCATTTCATCAGCAAGCAATTTTTCAAAATTTTTCAATCACAACTGGGATAAAGGTTTTTGAAGGAGAACACGACTTTCACAGATTTCGAGGTATTTAAGAAACTTCTCTGAGAATTTCAGACGTGAAGAAACAAGTGCACGTCAAGTTTGAATCGAATCAATCGTCTTCGACCGTAATGGATCCACGCCACTCTCTCACGCCAACTGAAAGCCTCAAAGGTCGCCTGGCTTCCATTATAGAATGTTTTATTCAATTGGCAAAAAAAAAGACCGGGATAAAAGAAATAAAGAGTAAAAAGTGGTAGCGAATGAATGAGTGTGCACATAAAGTTTTTGACAGAAAGGAAGTAGTAAGATTGACACATTCATTGAATAGATGGCGTGTGCTAGAATAAGGAGGAGAAGAGGAGAAGAAGGAAAAGAGAAGCATCCGAGTTTCATATTCAGCTGTACTTGAGCGCACTCATTCTGAAATAAAAAAAAGAAAAAATAAAGGGGGATATTGAATGGTTAGTACAAAATTCTCACCTTTTCATCACATGCTTCTTCTGGTTTTTGATGAATCTCGACATCATCTCCATCGGGAAGGGGAAGACGATGGTGTTGTTTTTCTCCGAACTGAAAGTTCTACTCTGAAGTTTCAATTATCGTTTCCAAACGATACCTTATGCTATTCAAAGTCTGCAGATACCGTAGCTGAATTGCACATGGGGACATGGAGATCTGAAACGACGTTCATCATATGATTTATCATTTTCAATCGCCAAGTTACCACATCCGCAGCTTCCGCCAACGCCATTGACGCATTCTGTTCTCCTTCGGCGGCTATTATCTGAAAGAAATGTTCCGGCATTAGTGAGCACCCTATACAATCTTTGCACAAACTTTAGCCATCGCCTCCCTTGTCGCTTCTGCTTCAGCAGCCATTGCGCGTTGCAATTGGTACGGAAGACGAACATCTTTCATCTCGACGCGTTCAACTTTTACTCCCCATGGGATCGTGGTTTCGTCAAGAGTTGCCTAAAACATGCCCGTTTTTGTGTTGTGTGAATTGAGCGAAAAATGGTGAGGGATGAGTGATGATTCGAGATGAATGTGAAAACAGACCAACCTGCATCTGGAGAGAGATAACATCACGATCAGAGAGCATTTCTGTGAGAGTCTTTGTTCCGAGAATGTTTCGGAGGGTTGTTTGAGCTAGTAGTTTTGTTGATCGAGCAGCATCTTCAATATTGATTACCTAAAAAAATGAAATGATTTCTACCGGTAAAATGATATGCATGTTTTTGAAGGAAGTGTAATAACTTAAAACTTGCTATCGATATCCATAGTAAAAAATCACAAATCCTGATGTTTTTCACAAAAACTAACCGATATAGTTGCATTTGAAATTCTAAAAAAGACCACAGCATCCACAGCCACCGTCACCGCATCTTTCGACAACAACTCTTGCGGCGGAACTTCGAAGGACAAAGTTCTCAAATCAATTTTCTTATACGAATCTATGCATGGGACCACGAAAAACAATCCCGGACCCCTTGCTCCACCAGGTTTCACCCGTCCCAATCGGAATATCACAGCTCTCTCGTACTCTTGTGCGACCTGTCACATTGAGGAGGTGATGATGAGAAAGATGATATTAGAAACGCACTTTTACACAGAGGAATATCGATATTGGCAGTGTGAGAACTGCCAGAATATATGAGAAGATTGTGAGCACCCAACCGCACGCCGTGAAATCCACTTTGTCGGACACTGAAATACTTCAAATGCTTAAAAAATAGTACAAAAACAAGTAAGATCATTGAATGATATTCTGTGTAATTTCAAACGATTATTTCTCGGATAGCTTTTTTTTACAGAATTTCTGAAATAGTTTTGAACTTTCAGGAACATTCTTGTTCGTTCTAAAGTTTCAGCACTTCGCGGTTACAAAAAAACCGTTTGGTAAGTTTGATTCTCAATTTTTTTTCAAACCGTAGTCAGCTTTTACAAATTATTCACAGTTCGTTGAGGTTTTCAAAGACTAATTGACGAACTTCAGAGTACTGTTTTGTGAAATTTTGAAAAAGATTGTGCTTCAAAATTTTTTTATGTGTTACAAAAAAACATTTTCAGTTTCATACTCACTACCGTATTCCTTTCTTTTCAGAAACCCTTTCTAACAAGAAGTTTCCTCGAAAAATATCCGTGACGGCCCGAGTTAGAAAACAGAATACGACAATAGGTGCAGCAGGTATTGGCTTTTGAAAAAAGGACTCAATAGAAAGAAGCAAAAAGAATAGAGAAGGAACTCACTCTCCATGAACCTGGGAGCCGCGCGGCCTCTAGTAGGTTTTCGGGGTTGTGGCTGGTTAGGCATGTTTGTCGGCTCCTGAAACGACGTACTTTTGACGAGATAAATCCTCCGAGACACGGAAATCCGAAAAAGGTCATTTTGAGAAAAAGAACACCTCATATTAAGTTCTGTTTTTTTGTGCTTACCCAGTTCGGTCCTTGCGATAAAATTTTTATTTGGGGGTCTACACAAAGTTCCGTTATAGTGTTTCTACACTGATTTTTTAAATGTCTTCAAATTTGAGGATCGGAAATAAATCAGAAGGCAAAGAAAAAATGCATAAAAACTCGGAGAAAAGGAAAGAGTTGTGAAAAAAAGAGATAAGTTTGGAGTTGAAGAGGATCTCCTCTTTTAGTGGTGCAACAAACAATGTTAAAAAGAAGACATAACTGGGCCGAAGCACAAGCTGAGGATGAGAAAAAGTACTTGAAACGTTTATGTAATTACTATTTGCCCATTTTCTGCTTGTTTACTGAAATCTTGTTTATTTGTACAAAAAAAACTGATGAAGAGTTGCGAATGGAAAAAAGTTTGGAAATTCGAAATTGTCCAAAAGTAATTTCCGAGAAATAAAGAGCTAAATGAAGATGAGGCGACGGCATAAAAACATACGTTCTGTTTCTGTTTTTCAAAAGAACCCTCTTCCAAATAAACTCGACGCAATCCACTGAAATGACTCTTCAGATGTCTTTCTGGATGGATGGATGTGAAATATTCAGCCACTTTTGGTCCATCTTTTTGGGAACAAGAGAAAGATATGTTTTATTTCGGAAAAAAACAACATTTTATGGCTAATATAAATTTTCTGACCACAAGAACATTGGAAATGTGTATTTGGTGTTAAAACTAACCAAGAAATGGACTGAGAAACTGAAAAGGAAGCGAGAAGGAGAAAAAGACGAAGAAAAGAGAAAGAGTCAAGTTTTTGAAACAAGTCTACAAAAAGTTCAAAAGTGCTCATGGATGAGCCAACAGCCTCGCTATCAGCGGATCAGGGAGAGAGAGAGAGGATGGGGAGTGGTCTTGTGTCTTCCGACGCCGGGATGCCTTCCTGGAAATTCCTAAGGGAGCCACGTTTCACAGCTTTCTTCCAAACTACCACCAACCAAGGCAATTTATCTTCACGCCTTGGACGTTTTTTTCAGCTTATTGACATAACATACACATAAAATACGCACCCTCCAAAGAAAAAAGGCCAAAAGAATAGGATGTGTAGAAAGGAAAGCTCATCGCTCTTCTTTTTGCCTGTCCAACAACAATGAAATACACACATACATATACATCCACATAAAACTCGACGAACGGAAACAATGCGTAGATCTAATTATGTGCTCTCACGACGTGTGAAAGAGTGCTTTGGGAGTGTAGTCAGTTTGAAGCAAGAAATGACAAAAAAGGAGAAGGAGAAAGTAGGAAAACGGTTTTTCGTACTTCAAAAGTCCTTGCATTCAGTCTACATCTTGCTTCTGGATGGGAAATACATTTGCGAAGCGCACCGTGAAATTTGATAGTTGCTCAGTGGGCTCCACGGGCCGCGAGAGCGGTGACACAATTCTGAAATTGAAATTCTCTCGAATGGCGGGTGGTGGTCCGAGCTCGGAGCTCCCTTAAGTACCTCCAGTCAATTGAGAGAAGTGTGACTTTCGGATTTGGAACCTCGAAAATTGGTACTTTTGGAAAGAGATAATATGGGCACTTGGGAAATTCAAAAGTAAAGATTTGTGGAAAAGCTCACCTTCTGCGTAAAAACCTAGGCATCGGTTTCAGCAGAATCAACAAAAGAGTTGAACCCGATCAGAATTTTTCTTTTTGTTTATAACCACTTTAGCAGAGTCAATGGTAATGACTCCAAATGTTTTCGAGTAGACGGAAACTTCATTTCACTTCTGGAATGAGTGCGGTCGATTCCAAACACTGACTTGGGAGGCATCGCAAGATTCCAGATTCTCAACTATCAAACAAAAAAGTGTTTTTTTTTGTTTCCTTCCAAAAATAAAAATGTTGGAAAAGTCAAGGAAGTCAACAATTTTCAGGATATGAGGAGAAATTGAAGCATTCAAGTCGTGTGATGGACGCTGTTGAGTTTTTTTCTGGTGCCCACGAATGGTTGGAAAAAAATGGAAAAAGTCCGGATGAAACAATAGAGATTAGGAGAAAAAATAGAATAAGAAAACAGCTTTTACCCATACTATAGACCCACAACTCAGCACTCACATCCTCGGCCAATTGTGGGGCTAAGTTTCGATGGAAAAAAGACGAAAAAAGAAAGGAAAGAAAGTTGTTTGGAAATGCCATTTCAATTCTTTTTCTGACCAAGATTGTCATCAGTTTGTTCCGTTCCACCTATTGTTTGGAGCATTTGCATTAAATCGAGGAAAAAAGAGATTTTGAAGAAGATAAACTTCGCTGAAGGATTGTGTGGTGTTATGTGATGTGCTTGATTTGATACAGTGCTATTTTGGAACTGTGATTTTGATTTGTGAATGGTCTTGAAACTAATAAATTTCGCAGGATGGACATCCCAAAATCCATCTACCGTCCCGCGACCAAGACAATTAATCTTCTATTTCCACCTTCGAATTTTGAGTAGCGAAAATGTTTTCTATATTCAAACTGTTCAACTCTCTCGTTCATTACAACTATTTATTATGTCATTTTATAGCAAAACTGTATAATATTCAAAAATTTTACTACAGTGTTGAGGAAATAAAATCGGTAGTTGACTTTTTTATGTTTCACATTCGTATATAATCTATGACTTTTTTGGTGTTTTGTTCGAACAGATTCATTTCGTACTGTTTCACTTCTTTGTGAAGATCTGAACCAGTTTCCATGAAATCATTAATATTCATACTTTTTTCCTTATTCAGTTTATTTGTTGAAGTGAGAACTTCCATTTTGATAAGTAGAAACAAGTTGAGTTCAGGTCTCTTATTCGGAGCCTATCGACAAATGTCAATACTGTGTAAAAGTTTTGGAATGTGTTCATGGTCAGATGAAAGGTCATGTTCGAAGCAAACGGATACTGGAGCATAAGTTAATTCGAACCTGTAAACGATATCCGGAGGTGAGCGATTGTCTGATTTTTCTTAAGATGTTTGAGATCTTCAGTACAAAAAAAGTTGCCTCCAGTTCAGCAAAAATCATCTCGAAGATATTTTTGATGATCTTCAACCTGCAAATTACGATCCTCTCAAGACGTGTGCTCGAGTTCAGGTGAGTTATTGTTTCTGGTTGTAAACCAGATGTGTCTTGTGGTTGGCCACACATTGGAAGAGTTTCAGGAGTGTCAAGCTCAATCTTCGTCTTCTATCACCAAATTGTGATGTGCATGATTTCAGTCCTCATTCAAAACGCTTTTCTTGGTCTTGACTCTTTTTCTGTTTTTCTATTTATCTTTATGTTTCTTCATCCTCATCTGTTTTTCAATATCTGTGTCCGTATCCGAGAATATATCTGAGGATAAGCTCGCCTCTGAAGCTTTCCCACTTGAGTGTGTACAAGACGTCGACCATAATGAAAAATGAAAGCCGGGGCCCCCAAATATAATTATGAAAATAGAGCACAATTCCAGGGCTCCGGCGACTGGTTTCACTTATCGACCCTCCTCGGGGGCTGAGAATTTTTCTTCCATTTCCTCTAATGTTTTTGGCTGACTATGTTTGTGATCATAGAATTACAATCGTTTCTTTCTCTTATTCCCCCACATTGCTCTTATAAAGTAAACAATTTCTGTCCTTTTTTGCCGGTTGCACTTTTTTTTCAATTTTAGAAACAATTCAATTTGATCTCTGTGTGGCATCTGTCGAGTCTAACTTTTAATTTCTAGATATAACGTCAGGTAAGAAAAAACAAGTGTCTTTTCTGGTGCCTGATGGGAATGAGCCATCGCCGGCTGTTATTGTTGTAGACTGTTCCGAAATGAATGGTCCCGCCTCGCAACTCATGAATTATCCCATTGTGCGACGGGACACTATTGTAGATGAAACTGCTATGCAGGTATAATAATGGTTGGTTTTTGAAGACAACCCATAAGATTTCAGCATCTCCTGCTCCACGAGAGCATATGGACTCATGCTTTTAAGAAGAAAAGGAAGCGTGGATCCAGTATAAACCGACCATCGAAACTGAAACGATTCGTGTCGTTGTTACAAGTAATTGACCAAAATATTACGACTGAAAATTGATTTTTTTCAGATCATATATGATAAATCTCGTGTACATTATATAGTTCCAATTGTCCTACTAATCGCTTATTCCGTATTAGGCGGATTGATATTCTGGTCTATCGAACGCCCAAATGAGGAGTTAATGTTGGCTGATAAAGTTAACATTAACAAGGCATGTGACGAATATACTGAATGGTTTCAGAGAAACTACATTGCTGCATTGACAGATGATCTGGTGGAAGTGTTGATGCAGATACATAACCGGTTGATAGATTTCAACACGGCTTATTCTAACAACACTTATCTTTTGATGATACACTATCGAGGGTATCGTAAGTTTGCCTTGAACCAGATTCATAAGGTTTGAAGGGAAGGGAACGGCGAATCCGATTTGAACATTTCAGAGTGTTTATTGGTATACTCTCTCCACATTCTACCTAACAGAGCACGAAATGCACAAAGTGGTAGCTCTCCGGCCGAAAAATCCAGAACAATTGTGGAAAAGGCACTTCGAGAGCAACTTTGGCAGAATTCGTGCTCTGAAAAACTACACTGAACAGGTAATAATACACAGATTGAACCATTCCAGAATAGAAATTCAGTTGTGCTTGCGATGTTGGGAGTTGGGAGTTGAAGGAGCTAACCATGGATGGACCAGGTACAATTATAGTCAAATGGTGAGTTAAAGGAAGATTACCACCTCTGATGTGAATTAATCTTATTGTAGGTGAATCAAAGTGTGGAAGAGTACAACAACTCTGTTGGTCTAGGACATGTGCTAACACCTGTGTGGACGTTTTGGAATGCCATGTTCCTTGCAGGTATGTTCATAAACCGTTTTATGATCATTTATATTGATTTTTAGTGACTACCTACACTACGATAGGTTACGGCAACATCACTGCGAAGACAAAACTTGGAAAACTGGCAGCTATGGTTTATGCTGTTATTGGAATCCCTCTCGTCCTCATGATACTTCATAAATCTGGTCGATTATTTTTAATGGGTTTGGAGCATGTGTGGGATTTTATTTTGAGGTAATCGATTTTTTTTCATTGTTCCAAATTTTCAATGATCATTTTTTCAAGGATCACCGATAGTTTTTGCGTTGGGTCGGGTAAACAACGGGTTCGTAACACTGGTGAAGATAGGATTTCTGAGATGCCTCTCATTCTGGCTATTGGTGTTGCTTTTGGATGGATGTTCCTGTGTGCTGCCATTTTCCTCAAATTTGAAAAAGATTGGGATTACTTCAAAAGTTTCTACTTTTTCTTTTGTTCACTTACTACTATTGGATACGGTTTGTTTTTCGCGGTACTTTCCACCTAAGGTTGCATTTCAGGAGATGTCACTCCAACCAATAGTGAAGACATGTTCATCATCTTTGGTCTGATCATAATTGGTTTATCCTTGGTATCCATGTGCATCAATGTTATTCAACTCAAGTTGGAGAAACTTTTTGAGGTTTTGCTTCTCTTCAACTTCACACCCCTTTTCTTTTGTTCAGGAGCTCCTTCTCACTCTAATGGAAGAGTTGAATGCTGATCCGGATGGCACTCATTTGAAAGCGGGTACGATTGGTGAGTAAAAAAAGCTGCGAAAAAAAGAGAATGAGTAGTGCATGTGATGAAGAATAATGTGCTCTGTTTTTAGGCGCGCGAGAAATGTGGAGGGCTTGGAAGAAACGACGAGGAAAACTGCGGGATGGATTGGAGAAGGCAAAAGGAGCACGGAATGCGGCAAATAAAGCCAGCGAGAATTTCGTGAAGGTTTGTGGGGATATAATAACCGAAAAGATTTGGTCGGAATGAGAAACGAAGAGATAAAATTCTTCAAGTTTCAGATGCTGCCTTTCTCAAGAAAACGAGAACGTCAGCACTTGATCGCCGAACTTCAGAAAAAGCTACAAAGAAAAGAAAAGAGTACTCAAACTGATTTCGGCTTTCCGCACTGTGAAGAGGCTTACACAGAAACCAGTGATGTAGACAGCTGTGTTACAGACTTCCGCAACTCGGTCATCTCTGATAAATGTGAATGCTCGAGCTGTTGATGAAATGAAACAGTATTGTTTGCAGCACAACACCTTCTACTGATCCCAGATGGTCCGATCTGTGGACCCTCTCGCTGTGAAAGTCGACCTGTTGTAGCACTAGCAGAAGCATCGTTATGTTCTTCCACATCGCTGAACCCATCTTCATACCCATCTTCACATCGACCGAGCTCTACCATACCTTCTTCGTCTCCAGGATCGAGAGCATCTGCTCCATCAGCGGCGAGTTCAGCAAAGTCTGCGCCGGCTGCAAGCCCCAGTCGGCAACCACCATTTGTTGATTTCGATCCAAGTCGTAGATGGACTTTCGTGGCGACAAATCGAGTAGGTTTCGATTTCAATGTTAAGGGGCAACACGGAACTTCGAGAAACCTAGAAAACTATATTCGTTGTGTTGTTTTGAAAACTGTGTCTATTTTCAGAATCAACGAGGATTTCCAAGAGGCCTTGTGGTTCCCTACATGTATACAAGACCAATGGTAATCAGCTTCAATCCAATGCAAAATTCCCAACATACATTTTTTCAGAGTTCGGTAGTTCATACGACTGAAATGAGACGGCTAATAGCAGAATTGGATGTCCGTCTTCAAGTGAGTTCTACCGACGATAAAAATCATTTAAGTCTGAGTGTTTCAGGATTGTCGTACTCTTGCAACACCAACAAATTCCATACGAGGAACGGTGTCAGAAAGATCCTTTTCCAGATCTGTAATCTCTGACGCTTCAATTCCCGAAGAACTGTAGTCCCAATTTCTTTCATCTACCCAATTTTGCTGTCAATAACTTGCTTTACCTCTTGAAAACGTTGTGTCTTTCCTAATTTCTTACTTCCACGATCTTTCACACATATATGAAATTTGTAACTAGGTAATTGTAAAAGTTCACATTTTATTTCAACATGATGGTGAAAGATCCTTTGAATGGAGAAAGTAACGGAGGGTTCACCTACAACAAAGACTTATTATTTCATCATCGGTTGTAGCAAAAGTGTTTCCGGTGAACACGAGCCACCTAATATGAAAACAAACTTCCCAAACATTCTGAACGCTTAACCCCTTCGGCTCTGTGATACACTAGATGCATTCTTCTTCATATATTTTTTTCGAAGATCTAGGAGAATAGCTTCTTTGGATGAAAGAAAATGAAAAAGGCAGTTTTAGTCACTAAAAGGGTCCATCCATTAAAACGGCCGGCGTCTCTATCCATTCTCGTTTCCAAGCACTTTTGTTATGAGGAAAGTACAGAACATTTTTACGAGTGTCTGCAGAAAATAAAACATTTTCCGCCCATCTCTCAGTTTAAACCCTAAAAAGCCCATCCATCGCAGAGTTGAACGTGTGTATTCAGCCCGAGGGCAACAATCTGACTCTTCACAATTTCTTCTCTCATCAAATTATTACTTTTTGGCTGTCGTTTGTTTTGTTTCCGTAGACACATCTATCTCAAGCACTTTCTTCCTGTTTCTTCTTCCAAAAAAAAACTCTTTCCCCCGAAAGAACCCAAAAGACATCAATTTATTATTGGAGGAGAAGATTCCCTTTAGTCTCGCTTTCTTATATCCATTGTTCCAGCGAGAGCGTGTGAACTATCCATCAAGGAAGGTGGCAAAGAGACGGAGATTCATCGGCACCTTCATTGAATACTTATCCGTCTTCTTCTCTTTTTTATTCTTACTCCGTTTGCCATATGATTGGCAGAGAGTATCGAAAATACTACACTCCCACATTCTTCGATTTCATCGCATTGATATGCTCATGGACATTCCTGGTAATCACTTTCCCGATATCAATATTCTTCTGCGTCAAGATTGTCAAGGAATATGATCGAATGGTACGTTGTTATTTTGCGCTACGCCTCTCCGTGACATTTTTGACATATCGGTGCACGATTGACACGCGAAAAAATGTTTCGCTGAAAATTGGTTTTGAGTCAGTAAAAGCCGCGCTAGAGCGCGCAACTTGGCTTCAAGCATATCCACACTTTACTGTGTACTTTTGCAGTTATAAATTACTCCCAAAGAAGCAAGATTGCATAACGGGACCTGAAGACTCAGTTCCGATTACAGTTATCAACGAAAATATGACTGACGTGATGATGGTTTTCAGAAAAAAAAATTATCTACTATTAAAAAATGAACTCGAAATTGTTTTATATACTACATAATTTCAGGAAAGTCGTGTTGTTCTAATTACTTTGACATGCCGGGCCGATTTTTTCGGCCGAAATGTGACATCTAGAAATAAATTTTGAAAAAATAAATCGAAAAAACAAGAGTTCTAAATGTGAATGGAATTCGGCAAGTTTGCTAAACTCAGTTTTTTAGCAACATCATAAAATGAAATATTTTGATTTTGCGAAGACAAGCATAGAAAAAAAACATCCTCAAAATGTAGTTAAAACTAGAGGGCAGAATTTTTTTCACAGAGCTCACGATCAAAACAGAGTTTCAAAGTTTCAGGTGATATTTCGACTCGGTAGACTGTGGCATGACAACCCGAAAGGTCCAGGAATTGTGCTCGTCTTACCTTTTATAGACTCTCATAAAACTGTGGATTTAAGGTAGTTAATATATCTAATACGATGTTTGATTTAGTTTAATTTTAGAGTAATGTCATATGATGTACCTACCCAGGAAATGTTAACAAGGGACAGTGTTACAATCGGCGTGGATGCAGCGGTTTACTACAGAACAAGGTATTGAAGACCTAGTGAAACAAAATCTAATTGACAGACTTCAGTGATCCAATCGCAAGTTTATCTCGAGTGAACGATGCGCATTTGTCAACTCGCCAATTGACACAGTCTTCTTTGAGAAATGTTCTGGGAACGAGATCTCTGGCAGAGCTCATGACAGATCGTCATGGAATAGCAATACAAGTGAAACATATTTTGGATAGTGGTAGGTTGAACTGTTTTTGCGACATACCAGCCCAACTCTTTTCAGCAACACTGTTCTGGGGAATTCATGTGGAGCGCGTAGAAATCAAGGATATCCGATTACCGAGAGAAATGTGCCGAGCGATGGCAGCAGAAGCAGAAGCTCAACGAGAAAGTGATGCGAAAGTTGTAATTGCTCAGGGAGAACTTGATGTAAGTTTTATGTCTACAGACTGATCATTCTTCAATTGCTTCAGGCTTCCATGGCGTTTCAAAAAGCGGCAAATGAACTTGCCGGTTCAAAAACAGCACTGCAACTTCGCTATCTTCAAACACTGGTTAAAATCTCTGCCACAGACAATCACACGATTGTATTTCCTTTTCCTATGGAATATATTAAACAGAAACTACGAAAATGAGAAACAAAACTCGTTTGTAAATAACAAGTAGAAAGTGGAAGATTTAATTGTTCCGAAGTTTCTTATTTTTCAATGAATGTGATGTTTTTCTAAAATTCATGTATCAGAAAAATGTTCTCGGTCTGCGACTTTTGAGTCACACTTTTTGAGACTCACTATTTTTAATGATTTTCAGAACCATTTGTATGAAAACCATGGAATCCGTTCAGAAACAACCGGAAAAAATGGAGTTCAACAAACAATAATTTTGAAATGAAAATTAGGCCTAAGCCTAAGTTAAGCCTAAGCCTAAGCCTAAGTTAAGCCTAAGCCTAAACCTAAGTTAAGCCTAAGCCTAAGCCTAAGTTAAGCCTAAGCCTAAGTTAAGCCTAAGCCTAAGTTAAGCCTTACCCATTTTTTTCTCGATTCATTTACGATCCCCCTAGTTTTCTTAGATTGTGACCCGATTTGTTAAGGTCATGACCCAGTCTTTTTTTTTTCTTTCATTTTCATTCTTTTTGTTGTGTTTGATAATGTGGATGTTGAGTTCATTTTCGAATTCAATGGAAGAAGTTAGAAAAATATGAGCACACGATTTAAAAATAAAGAAATGCCTGGTAGGCCGTCTTTGTCTTTGAGGCTATTTCAGTGTCTTTTTCGAATTTATAAGTATTTATCTTCGATGGCTGGGCTCTTTTGAACAGAAATCATGAAAAAAACTATTGTTTGAATAAGTTTAAGTTATATGGTAATATTCCAAAAAAATCAGATTTTTTCCTATACCGGATTTGATGTGGACGCCGATGGCATCATTGGCTGCATTTCAAGCGTTTCCTCTTCCGATGATTGATTCTCGAATTCGACTTCCGACATCAGCAGCAACTTATCTCCAGCCAACGCTTTTCCGATGCACAGCACTTGTTCGGCATGTTGAGCGACCAGTTGTCGATGCCGTTGACGGATTCGTTTGAGCCTGAACATCTTCACTAAAAAGTGGCTCACTGAACATGTAACAAACCTTCTCGTTTCAAAAGCCGATTTGACCACAACGAACACAAAAGAATTGGTTGCCGAATTGAAGAGGAGGAAAAAGTGAGAAAGGTATATCGGCAGGAAATTGTCTTCTGTATCTCCTAACGGCAGCATCATCTGAAATCAAAGTTCTTGAAAAAGAATCTGCAAAATCTAATTCATACCTGT
Organism: Caenorhabditis sp. 40 LS-2015; assembly: GCA_900536305.3. NCBI lineage: Eukaryota > Metazoa > Nematoda > Chromadorea > Rhabditida > Rhabditidae > Caenorhabditis > Caenorhabditis tribulationis. Next base: position 471,688 of record LR544328.1, read on the forward strand.
ATGGTTGCCATAGCGGTAGGGAGACAACGAAGGAACAGGAACTTGCCAAGGAGCATGATGGATATAGCCTACAACAGAGACCACCATGTTTCGTACCACTAAATAAAGTTTTAATGAATTTCAAAAACTTGCACCGAAAAATTCTCCATGAGGACACCCTTGTTTGTTGCTTTTAATCATATTTTTTTCTATTATTACATTTAGAAAATTTATTTTTTCCAAACTTTTTTTGAGTGTGTTCCAAGTAGAAGCGTACCTGCAAACTCTTAGTTTTGTCCTTATCAGCTTGGAACAAATGATTCTGGCCTTGTGCAATGAGTATCGACGCTCTACTATCCATACTTTGTCTCATGCTTCTCAGGGTAGAAATCGTCAGGCAAGTGATGATGATGAATGGTCCGAAAGTTTTTACGATTGACAAAAATATTGTCCTATAGAACATTTTGTACAGTTTGTTGCTCATCAATGCTGTTTCCAACATCTGAAAATCTTGACACCATCATTCCATTTGACGAATTACGATTATACCTGCTCATACTCTTTCCCTTTGTAAGTACAAGGCGCCAAAGTGTATTCGACGGTGCATGGAAGACATATGAGACACGCGACTAGTGTCATAATTAGCGGTATGCGAATCAGACCTGAAAACTTCTCAGATATACGACACCATTCAAGAAGACCTTCACCTCCAACAACTCTCGCGTAGCTTTTCCTTCTCTGTTTACGATGCACTGGAGCAAAGTGAAAAGGTCTTGTGACAGCGAAGAATCGTTCCGCAGTCACTTCGATGAGCATCCACGTCTGAAATCGAGAACTCGTGTCAGGAATAGATTCCGTCATGACATTACGTACCGATGTTATGTGTCCACACTCCATCACTGCGTTTGAAACCACTTTTTGCTTATCCCATGGCTCATCTCGAAGTGAGAAATAGTGCAGTGTCGCCCACAAGGAATGGTGCCACAGTCCAGCAAGGAGCATTATCTGAATGCGGAAAGTAACATTAAGATATAGAATATCGACGACTCACAATGTCGAGAAGAGCCAATCCAGTGAGAGACACCAACATCGAAGTGTTGATTGAGCGCGAAAAGAGCTGTTTCAGAGAATACACATTTCCAACGATCCCTCCAAGAATCACCGCGAATGAAATCGGTCCGTCGAATGCTATGGCCCATGATGTTGGGAGACTTGGGCACTCATTTGTCATCACCACCCGTTGATAGAATACAAAGTGCTGGAATCGATAGAACATCCAATCAAAAAATGAACCCATGAGTCGAAAAGTGGACAAAAAAACAGAGTGAGAAGCGATGAGAAGGTGCTCGCTGGTCGCTAGAAAAGAAGGAAGGATTGATGGATATTTGAATGCGTTATGAGTTTCTACAAAAAAATAAGACAGAAAAGAAAGAGCTGGAAATGACATGTCCTCAATGCGAACTAAGGTTTTTTCTAAGAAATAAAACACTAGAATGGTTTGAAGAGTCGTTTCTGTGGGTCTAATCGAACTCAGTGGTTAAACCGCGTGCTTTTTATTCGTTCACCCTGTCATTACACTTCTCCCACGAAGGTTACCACGGATTATTAGGACTCAACAAATTCGAATTTATTGTCTTTGAATGTCAAATAATATCTTTTTTGAAAGCTGACTACATGGTTTGAAAAGACTCCGCCCCTTCAGTGTAGTTCACTAGAGCGCATTCGAATAGGGACGAGAACTCCAGAGAAAAACCAAATACAAGGGTACAGAGCACATTACGTTTCGTCGTGAAATCAAACAAGACATTTTAAGAAATAGTTTTTTTTCGAATTAATTGTTGTGAACAAAGGAAAAATGTGCTCTTCAATGAACCTGATAATTGCATGGTGCGGGGGAAAATCGTAAAACTAAATGATCGTCCAAGTGGGATATTTTTCTTGAAAAGAGCACAGCCGTTATGCACAGTCGTTATTTGTCCTGGTTTTGGTTTCAACGTCGTCTCACCACCCATTTTCCCTAGAACAAAAACGGAAACGAGGGATAGCAAAAAACTTTTGTCATTCTCAGTAATTTTACAAGAGATGAGATCGTCAGTGCCCGTTGAAGTTTGCTTTTTTTTCAATATTTGAGAACACTTCTAGGAATAGAAAAAATGAGAAGAAGACGAGTCAGAAACATTTGAAATTAGTTTAGCAAAGAGGACATGGGAGATGAGTTGAGACGGGAAAATAAGTGAAGTTTTGCATGTCCCCCTGTTGATGAAGGATGTCAGCGTTCCTTTTCTTGAGGAAGTTCACTTTTCAATAAATTTAAGAAAAACTAAATAAGAACAGATAACACATTGAGATGCGTTTTGTTTTCACACAGGATTTGCGGGTGATTTCAGGAAATTAACAAATCGCAGATTTTGGGTGGATTATGGAAAACTCATCCGGAGAGGAGAAAAAGTCGTCCGGCTCAGCCAATGACTCGTTGCCCCATCTGACGCCAACAACCCTCCATTTTTTGTTAGTCGGACAAGGATTAAATATTTCTTTTCCTTTACTTATAATAGTTGGTAGTATAAATCAAGAAGCACAAAATTTGCAAAATTGTTAACTGTATCGAGGTACTCAATGATCATTGATTCGCAGCTCTTGTTCGTCTCCTTTTTTTCTATCCTAAGCTGGTCGAGAATATGATCACCTCATCATTGTTCGTGCTATTCATTATTTTATATGTATTTCCGCATTCCTATTAGATAACGGTAATACGAAAAATAAGAGAACGTCATCCTCATCAAACAGAAGTTCCGAGGAAGTTCCTAGAAAAAGGTTTATTCGCAATTCTGAAAACGGAAAAGGGATGGTTTGAATTTTCAAACGTGAGCTTCCGGTTGTATTGCTCATACTATTTTTCCAGTTATCAGACTCATAGAATGTATTTTCAGTAAGAAAAAATAGAAGGGAGTGAATGGGAAGTGAGAAAATGTTTCATCTTTTTTTAATCTCGTTTCCCTCCATTTCAAACTTTGAAATACCCATTTTCAACATTCAAATTTCAAGTTTAACGACCCACTCGATCGTTATGTGTATTGAAACTCGAAGAGAAAAATTCAAAATGGAAACAGCATCAAAAAAGTTCACGTGTAAAAACTGGAACATGTTTGATGTGTGGATAAAAAGAACAAGAAGCAGAATAAGGAGAAGACAACGAGTGGGTGGAAGGAATTTTTTTAAAAGAAACAGAGTAAGACAGGAGACTGAAGAATTGATCTGTCGAACATGCGAAGTTTTGCTATGAAAAACAACATCCGAAAGTGGTGAAAACTAACTACACTGATTCAGTAATTACCCGGATTTTGTCTACTACAAATTCTTTGAAACCTTCTTTTTGAAGGTTGAAAAGATAGAGAAAAACTGACAATCGAAAGTAAAATGAATTTCTACAATCGTGCAAGCGCGAGAAAGCCAATCTGAAACAGTTTCGGAGAAAATCTAAACAAAATTCGATATTGAAAATGTAGCAGTGTATTGTATCTGAAACAGAAAATCAAAAGGAATGCGGGGAGTAACAAGATTGACTTTCAGTGGAAAAAAAACAACTTACATTTTTGAATCTGCAAAAAACTTATTTGAACGTGCAAGTTTCACGTGTAGGATCCCAGATCTATATTCTGAGGAGGGGATAAACCAACAAAACTACATCAGAATGAATACAAAACATGGAGTACGGAGAAGAACATCATTAGAGGGCGTTGATTCATCACGCCCTGTTCCCAAAATACATTTGAAACGAGCAAGTGGGCTCAAAAGTGCTGGTATGGTTAGACGATGAAGATGATGAGGGTGTTGGTAGCAGATCAATAATCCGGAAAGAGCCTAAAGTCTTCTCTGACAAATCTGGATTATGAAGGGCTTGGCTCGAAATCTACGCAAAACAAGGTGAACGGGGGGGGAATGAGGAGAATTCTCATAATAATCTGAGAAATCGGAAAAGAATGGAGACACGAATGCAGAAAAGTGTGAGCCGATTTTATTAACTTTCGTTTCAAAATTTCCAGCGAAAACTTTTGCTGAAAATAAGAAATTCCGGACATTTGTTTTTTTTTCTTCTGAAAGGAAGAAACGTGTTTATTAATTAATAATATTCTAGTGAATGATGTACGACATATGACTGAAAAGACTACCCACCAGAAAAAATAATTTAGATGGCTAGATGTAATAAATTAATTTATGAAGACATGTCTTGTCTCGGAGTTCCGTTCGAATTTGTTTATGTGAAAGAGGAGGAAGTGGGCAGAAAATAGGAGGGAAGAAAAAACACCTGATTAAATGTAATTGCTCTAATGAGCGATTTGTCAAGGAATAACGTTTTTTCTTTAAAAATCTAAATTTTCGAAGAATCTGAACAATCAAAAGAAATAGACGGGTTCTCTGATTGACAGTCAACCGGAAGTTGTTTTTTCATGTTTCTAGAATGTTCAATGTCAGTTTTCGTGTCACACTTGTTCTCAAAATAATGAAGTTAATATTTTGACTGACAGTGAGAGTTGATTTTTCAGATGAATGACAAATAACCTTATATCTGGAAATGATTTGTCGAAAAACAGAAATCAAAAGCGCGGTTGTGTTATTGGCAAAATAAAGTAAATTGACAAGGATAGATCAAATTTCCAGTCAGACCGAAGAAAATTCAATTTTTCCTTTCTTCGGCTAGAACTGATACCGATGAAGTTACGAGCAGAGAGTCAAGTGTTTGAAACAAATGATCAAACGGAAGTTCATCAAAAGTGATATCCACAGATAACGAGAATGATCGAGCGGAAAGTTCATTTCTCTCAATAAGTTTTTTAGAAAGTAAAACTTGTGAATAAAAAAAAGAAGTAGGAAGTTATTCTCCACAAACCTATTTCTGTAGACGAAAAGGTATCAGGCAAAAATCATGCCTTGCTTCCTAGAACAGAAAATAGTAGTGTTTAATAAAAACTACGAAAACGGGAGATAGGGATAGCACATGCACATTGGCTCTTTCCATGAGACACCTAGATAATCCTCCCTCTTCTTCTCATCAGACCAAATCCACATCAGTTCGTTTTATGGAACAAAAAACAGAGCACATTCGATGCATGTCATCCGAAAATGAGAGAAAAACGGAGATGTATTCTTTGGGAAGTCTTGATTCGAACAGATCCGAAAAGATGAAGAAATGATTTTCCTTGCTTTTTAATCAGACAAATCTCCGTCTCTTTGTTTTATCTTTTTAATATATCTTTCTTAAAAGACTCAGATTATTTTGTTACTCATCACTTATCTAGAAAGGCTTAATCTGCTTGGAATCAGCAAAAATCACATTTTTTCCAGTCTAAAAGAGCATAAAAATCTCGCTTTGAGCACAACTTGATGAACTTCTCGATACTAGCAAACTCGATTAACACAGTTTCGATGTTGTAACATGAGAGGAAATGAAAATTTCAGCGATTAATGTTGGTTGTTGACGTCAAACATGTGCATCATCCCAATTTTTTAGGGTTGTGAGAAGATTCATCATAATCTGGTGGTCCCAAACACAACAAATAGTGATAAAATGAAAATCATCCTTTTGTTGAAAGATTGGCAACACATACATTTTTTAATCATATTTGAGCCGACATTTGCAGTTTTGCATTTTATCACGTTTTATCTCGATCTTCATTCATTTTTTTTTGAACTCTCATGACCTCATGAATCACAAGATTTCTGAAAAAAATAAATTAAGTGGATATCATGGAATACGAAACACCAAACCAACTTATCGAGTCATCTCATTACGAATAAATCGAGTGAGGTCTAAGAAAACGAGTCCAAAGATTACGTGTTGAGGAATAGAGTATCAAATTAGGATACGTGACAATATTCAGAGTGTGGTCTTCGTGGGGAAACACATCTTCCTGGAAGTTAGCGGAAACTCAAATTAACATCAATCTGTACAATAATGTTGGGAGTCGAGACAAATTTGAGTTTTGATGATGCCATACTTTGAGAATCGACTTTGAATTGAGCTGACAAACAAGATATTTTTAGACTGACCTTAGTTTTCTCAAAACGTGTTCAATATTAGATTTTAATATGCTGAAAACGATGAAAGAACAAGTATATGCCTGTCGGTCACCAGAAGCTCGCGATTCCGCCTGAAAGTTACAGCTCAGATCCGAATGCCTTTCAATCGCCACTCTCCTCTATGCCTTCCAGCGGAAAAGATTTTGATGGCAGCGTCGTGTTTTGAAACATATTCAGCATTTCAGATTTGAAAAGTGAATAAATCTTTATTTGACGAAGAGACAAGTCAGTTATATGACAGCCGGAAGTAAAATAACAAGACAATACCGTACAAGAAGAAAAAATCACAGGTAAATGACAGTAAAGTCAAAAACCTGACGTGAAAGAGCAGACAACAGTTAGTAGCTAATAATTGGTGGGGTTCAATACAAGATATTTAGATAAATCACAGATTTTTTGTTTCGCCTTGAAAGCATCAGATGATATTTTTCCCGGAAACTATGAGTGGAGAAGATGTTTCTAGCAATTTGTAGTCCTATTTGATATACATATATTGGCTCGTAATGGACTGTTTATTGCCGATTCCAAATCTCAGGTAATGTATATGCCGTATTGATAGAACACTCCTTCACGGTGGTGTCTCGTATAGCCTGGAAACTTTTTTGATATTTTAATAGGCGATTGAACCCTCGCAACCACTACAAGCCTTGAAAGCATCAAAGAAGTTTTGGGTTTTGCGGAAAATCGAAAATAAGCGATGTTCACTGATCGTTCTCAAGGAGGAACGGTGTAGTAGATTTCTCATTGGAAGTTTTTCGTGCAGATTGCTGATACTGCAATGAACTATCCCAACCGCTATAAACCAATTTTTGAGGTGATGCCTTTTTCTGCTACTTTTGCTTTTACCTAACGCCTTGCTGCTTCCATTAACGTTTCCGTTTTCCTTTTTCGGTAAAGTTGTCGTGCCTATTTTTTCTCATGTGAATTTTTGTATCTCCAGATGATTTCAACACCGTTCACTTGAAAACAATTCTTACTCTTAGTTAGACTTTTACTTTTCTGAAATTGATTAATGTGCATTGAAAAATATTTGAATCCCACAATTTTTTTCAGTGTGCAATTCTTCTCGAAAAATTGGATGAAACTGTTTCAGTTGAATGTCCGATTTTATTTCCAAGACAACAAACTTCAGAAAGTATCCGAAAGGAAAACTTTGATTGACATTTTGTTCATAATTAGTGTAGAGTTGAAATCGACACACTAGTTTCAAATGCTGAATGAAAAATCTGAAAAATTTCCCTGTTATTCGAGTTATGACCTAGCGATTTTGCATCCTATAGTGAAATTTGACGTGATTTTGTTTTGCAAAAAGAATATTCTAATTCTAATATCACTAAAAAAAACAACTTTGCAATGTCATTCGAGTTACATGATCATTTTGCAACTTTTCATTACAGATACTCAAACTTGAGGGCCAATTTCACTTCAACCTAGATTATGAAAAAAAAAATCAATCATCTGCTTGTGAGCCAAGCTTTTCTAGTAAGGTAAATTAACGTGAAAAGGTAATATTTCTATGACACCAAGACCAGAAATAATTAGCGAGCTGTTCCAAAACACTCATCAAAACTTTTTCCCAAAAACAGCTTAATTCCCTCGTTTCTTGGACTACTTGAATATTCCCTAACTGATCTGTATCCCATCCCGAGCCCAAGCCTTATCATCGACATTTGATTGTTTTTATGCTTGCTGAGACACCGCTCTCTTCCCCTACAATATTTGTCTGGGATTGTTTTCCCAATCATGGTATGAAAAGTACAATTATTGTTCAGTACAACTGCCCACACTTTGCCAATGTTGTCAGAAGCCTCGTGTCGGATGCGTGCATATGATTCATTCGAGCCACCTGACAATCATAGTTCATGCATGAGTCTGTCTATCTGAAAAGAGAACCGGATGGTTGAGTTATCAGGAATGTCCTTGTTCTGCTGTCGGGTGGTTATATTATTGGCTTTTATGCATCGCCAACACAAAAAGCTTGAATCACAATTTATATCAAACTATGCTCCTTTTCTCTTCCTTCTGTTCTGCAATAATGACATTTGTTCAAAAAAATGATACTACCCGACAAGACGTCGTACGAAAAATGTAATTGGAGCAAGCAAAGGAAGAACATGTCATTCCCGTTGACATGACTCGTACAGCGCAAAGAAATCTTATCAAGTCAATTAGGTGAAAGATTCCGCGGCGGCGCGCTCTTGTTGCGCATTCTCGTCTCCGTACACTAATCCCAGTGGTCGGTATTATCTACTGGAGAGCCTATTGTAATGAGAATACAAACAAAATAAGAAGAACGGACGTAAATAAGCTTTGAGTGGAGTCGTCCTTGAAATGTTTCGCTGTAAATTCACGTTTTCTTAACCTTCAAGGTCTCGAAGTTATTCGGAAGAATTCAACTGTGCAGATGCAGATAGTTTCTTGATTTCCGGCCGCTTCGGTCAACAACCGGGCACATGACCAAGCAAGAAAAAGGAGACCTTATTTTTATGTTATTTTACAAAATTTTCAACACATGACGTTTTGGTAAATACAGGCTGAAAGAACTGGAATCTTCATCGTTTTGACGTGGATGGAAAGGAAAAATTATAAAATTGGATTGTTTTCAAAAAGTTCGTCAACACTTTCTTTGGACACAATCAATTTTCAAATGGCGCTCCTCTCCTGTTGTTCTCTTTGTTTGGTGGTCAACGACTGGAACAGCGCAAAAACCAAAAACACGAGAAATTACGGAATCCCGGTGTTCAGTCCACATAATATCAATTACCACAAGTTACTGTTCCATGCTATTCATAACCATCCAGGTGTGGGTGTGGAAAACATTTTTCAGTGGAAGACTACCTTAGTCGAGAGATCTTTGTTAAAGCATTGCTCATCAACAATCATTCTCATGAATATAACATCAAAGCGAAAGTTGCATTTTATGAGCAGTCTATAAAATGTTGTTTTACATGATCATCCATTTCCTCGTTTCTTTGAGAGTCAAAGCATCAGTATGAAAGTGTTGTAATGGGAATCTGAGTGTACACTGAGCGTAGGCACACTCCTGAACTCTATACATTGACTCTCATGTTGTAAAGTTCGCCGTGAAGAAAACTACCGACTTCCTGCTATCTCTCAATATATCAAAGAGGTCCTTCTGAGAAAAGAGAACTTTGAAAAATGGGTAACAGGTGGAGATGTGTATATTTTGTTGTCCACATCAATTAAGAGTACGAATGTGGCCAAACATCGTCAGCCATTGGTTCTCACAACTTTAGGTTTGGTTCTCAAATCCGAAAATAGAGAGACGCAATTTGGTAATTGTGGCAGTGGCCTGGGAAATATTTGGCAGCAGCGAGGGTCTGGTTTTTGAGTCTTTACTGAGAAAACGTATTTGGATGAGTCAGAGTACACCAGCTTCCCTACATGGGAGGCGAACGAAGATGCGGAATAGATAAGACGCAAATTGCTTCGAAGGTTCCGTATAGTCATCGGCCGCTCCAAACATGCGTCTGCTGTTCCGTTCAAATCATAATTCATCAAGAAATGATTTGATTGTTTCGGAAGAAAGGATGAAGGAAATTTAAATAGGTTTCGCCGTACTTGAATATCGGAAGTTATGACTGCGGCGTCGTATCGGGGAGTGGAGATCAAACAACATTTGCATTTGGAAGATGCGTTCGTTTCGTCTATGATAACGAACACTTTTGAAATGCAGTTGGATACAACACTAAACAAATTCTATGCTAAGTGAAAAGAAGGATCGAAATCAAGTGTGTGTGTGCAACACAATGGGGGTCAACGAACAAAAGAGAGGTGCACTTTTTATCTAGGATTGGCTGTCCGGAAGGTTTATAAAATGACCCTCTGTTTTGTTGGTTTATCATTTCCTCTCTCGTTTTCATTCACTGATTTTCAATGCTCCACGAATCGCCCAATGTGTTCTCCACACTCAATAAGATTATCAGACTATTTTTGCCGACATGTTCATGGATCTTACATATTGGATTCTGTTGTGAAGTGAAAGCCATATCTTCGTCTTCCCCCACCGGAGCCCTCTGCCGCTGGTCATTGATTTAGAACAAGTCTGCAGAGGACGTCCGAGCGACCCCCAAAGTGCCTCCGCAAGGGGTGCTCTTGCTCCGAGGTACTAACATGGGTTAGGGGTTATGAAAAACTGATGAATTTGATGTCATTCTGTTCCCCAGATGATTTTAATTCCGAAGCTATGAAAGTTGATGATGTTTTGGTGATATTATTCATGTTATGATCAAATGAGCATCGGTGCACGCTCATTCTATTTGAATAACAGAGCGACTTCAAACGATGGCCGAGGGCCCAGTAGGTGGACAACTGCAGACCCCCACAATGCTTGCGCAAAACGAATGTTTTCCGAAATTTTTGCACTGCGAAATTTTTATTTCAGGCCCAAATTCACCGACTTTAACATTGGCTGGAAGATCGGAATTTGCTGGTCAAGAATATCTACTTTACAGCGCTCAACTCCTAAAACCCGAGGTTTTATTCACTGGAGAATGATGGTGCGCGCTCCTGTTGACATTTCGCCATAACCCCCGCATATGAGTCGCTAGAGGCGGAGGTTTTCTGCCTGCCGACCCCCCAAATCCCTCCGCATTTTCGCATTTATAACGGGAAATTTTTTCGACTTTTTTGCGTTTTTGGTTTCTTTGTACAAGTTCAGTATAGATTGAATCTACTAAACGTGCTGATTCCAAAGATGTATTTTAGTTGAAACTATTTCAACGGTAAGTGTGTTTAATTTTGAATAGAATGATGGTGCGCGCTCTCTCGGTGTTTAGGGACTAGACGCACAGAAAAAGAGAGGGGAGACTGGGAGGGGTGCCGCTCACTCTGTTCAACATTACTCGCTCGACAACGTCCTTCCCGTTTCTTCTTGATGCATTGTGTATACTTATGCAAGAGCTCACAAACTCTTGTTTTGAACAAATTTCGGTGGTCCCATTGCATTCTAAAAAGATCCGGAAAAGGTGGTGTCGTTTCTTCTGAAGTTTCGTGATTTTTTTCCAATCGTCCATGTTTATCGTCGTCTCCGTCTCTCACTCTCTCTCTCTCTCTCTCCTCGTTGTCTTTTTCGTACTGTTTTAGTATATTCGTAAATTTCAGTGACTAACGCACCGCAAACAATCGATTCAACCATGTCCGACGGAAAGGAAGAGCTCGTTAACCGCGCCAAGCTTGCCGAGCAGGTATGTTAACTTTCAGAAGTCTTCAGATAAGCAAAGAATGGTTTATTTACAGGCTGAGCGTTACGATGACATGGCCGCTTCCATGAAGAAGGTCACCGAGCTTGGAGCTGAGCTCTCCAACGAGGAGCGCAATCTCCTCTCCGTCGCCTACAAGAACGTCGTCGGAGCTCGTCGTTCGTCGTGGAGAGTCATCTCCTCGATCGAGCAAAAGACCGAGGGATCTGAGAAGAAGCAGCAAATGGCCAAGGAGTACCGCGAGAAGGTTGAGAGAGAGCTCCGCGACATCTGCCAAGACGTTCTCAACTTGCTCGACAAGTTCCTCATCCCAAAGGCTGGAGCCGCCGAGTCCAAGGTGTTCTACCTTAAGATGAAGGGAGACTACTACCGTTACCTCGCCGAGGTTGCTTCCGGAGACGACAGAAACTGTAAGCGATTTTTCATGATGACTGTAATTGGGACCTAACCGTGCATTCGTTTTCTAACCCTCATTTGTAAGCTATGCATCCTTGTGTGAAGTGTGGAAAGATATCATAGGAAGACAGAGAGAGTACAGGCGCGGTCCCAATTCCACATCGATGCGTAGCTTGTAGACTTTAGACTATCCAGGGGTTTTAAACCAGAATAGATGAATCCTCGAAGTACTCAAACTGAAACCTCCCATCTATTGCAGCGGTTGTCGAGAAGTCGCAGCAAAGCTACCAAGAGGCGTTCGACATCGCCAAGGAAAAGATGCAGCCAACTCACCCAATCCGCTTGGGACTTGCGCTCAACTTCTCTGTCTTCTTCTATGAGATCTTGAACGCTCCGGACAAGGCTTGCCAGCTCGCTAAGCAGGTGTGTTTAATGTTTTTCTTTCGTTTTAGCCGTCGCCAATATTGGACAATCCGCGTACGCCGAGGCACTTGAAATTGCTAATAAAGACTTGTCGCCGACCAACTGTGTCCGCCTCGGTCTCGCACTCAATTACTCAGTCTTCTTCTATGAAGTAGCCTCGAGTCCGGATAGAGCTTGTCAGCTCTCTAAGCAGGTGCCAATGGGTCGAGAAAATTACTTCACTCCAAATCCAATTTTTAATATAATATTTATGCTTCTCAGGCCTTCGATGACGCCATCGCCGAGCTCGACACTCTCAACGAGGACTCGTACAAGGACTCGACTCTCATCATGCAGCTCCTCCGTGACAACCTCACTCTCTGGACCTCGGACGCTGCCACCGATGACACCGATGCCAACGAGCAGGAGGGAGGAAACTAGATGGTTTTTGCTCACACTCACAATCAGCCTTACCCTTCCACTCAAGCCGATCTGCAAAATGATAAATAATACTATTTGTCATACACATTATTTATTACCAATGTCTAGTTAAATCCCCATCAATTCTCTCATTTTCTCGCTCTCTCCTGAAAGAATTCATCAACCCATTTCTCATCAACAAACACAGAAAATTCTGTTAATCCCCCCAAAATCATTTCTCATCCCAAACCCGCCCAACAAAAATCGATGTTCCGTTTTGTTACGGCTTTTTCTCCCCTTTCAAATCTCGACATTCGAAACAACCCAAGCTTTTTGAGACCCATAATAAAGTCCAGCAAAACTTTGCCAATTGTATAATAATAAAATATTTGACTGACTGCCATTGATGTGTAGTTAGAAACGTTTGATTTTTTCAGATGTTTTTAGAATCAACTTGATGGTTCCATACTCAGAGCCCTTCTTCATGATCGGAACTGCGTTATCTTTCTCTGAAACCCAACACAAACAGATCAATGGATGATAGAATTTGAAGACAAGCAACGGACCGAACTCGGACAAGAGTGATTGGCGGAAGTGATGAGTAGTTTTGAGTTTTAAAAGGAACCTTAGAAAGTCTGGTAGATATTAGAATTACCGTAAAACCTATAATAGAAGCACATGTGCTTCTACTTTTCAAGGGTTCTCCGACGATCATAGGAGGTACCTTTATTTTGCGGATCTTGTTTTGCGGGGCTGAAAAGTGCAAACAGACAATCTGATCCATACTTGGGCGTCTTCTGGATTGCAACGAACATTTATTGATTGGTCAAGGAGTCAGAAAAACAACGAGCCCTTCACTGTGCTTCTATCACGCGTGTGTTTCTACTACAGGGGTGCTTCTATTACAGGTTTTACGGTAAGTCCTGCTTTCCTTAAAACTCATTTCGTCCAACATGCCCACTTTTCTTTCAGCTTTTTTCAGGGTTGCATTCTCGGGTTATTCAAAGAGACAATATTTTTTATTTTTCAAGTTATTCAAATGGACAATATTTTAAATGTTTGGTTGTTCAAATGGCTCCACGTCCCACCGACAGTCCTTCTTGGTTACAATACGATTATTACTATGGCATCTAAATGAACGAGTCCACATTGTCTTTACTGGACCTCCATACCATCTACCGAGATGCACAAACAATACATATATCTGGAAGTGTAGTTGTCACTAAACGAGAGAGATTTCCTTCTGAAAATTCAATTATATCCAGCATGAGATGCGGGGTTATCGACATTAACCTTGAATCATTCCCTTAGGTTTGGTAAATCTGCAGTGTTTCAAAAGTTTGTTCGTTTTGAATAATCCACAGCTTGGTTTGGAAGATCAATGTGAACATATTATATCGGCATACAAAACGAATCTATTGATTAGCGATAACTTCTCAGTTCCGCAGACCCGGAGGAACTGAAAATCGTAACAAAAAAATCAACACTATATAATGTGGACGTCTTCTACGGGGGTTCAGTGTTCCCACATGTATCCCATGAAGCCAGAACCCCGGGTGATCTTGACATGCAGAAACTCTGGCTTCCTACTCTGTCTCTTCTCACAATCTTGTCTGTAACAAAATCTTTGTATCTGTGAATTGATTTGAAATTGAATTGAGTTGATCACACCAAACATTTTTCTGATAATGTATGAATAACTAATAACAACGCAAAGTTGCTTTTGTAACTGGTAATGTGGAAGACAGCGGTATACTAAATACTCAATTTTGTGAATTCAGACTAAAACTATCATTATCCAGCTGGAACCAATACCAAAAAAAGAGCTGGAATTATCGAATTACTTCGAACGTCGATGTCTACAAAGCAGTTCCAACTTTTTCCGATGTCTCTAATGAACCAGGGAATCCTGATGGTTCATATACTTGTGATGAACCATAGAGTCAAAACAATACAGATGCAGATTGGCCTGAAGAAGAATTAGAAGTCACAAACGGAGGAAGTTTTGGTGCTGTGTTCTTGACTTCAGTTGGTGTGCTAATTGTTTTGATTCTATGTATAATCAGCTTATTCTTGGTTAGCACTGTATTTTCATCTCGTTATCGGATAATTATAATTTCAGAACAGAAGTCACTCATCTTCGACGCTGTTTTTAGTAGACGTAATTTCTAAGTAGTGATTTTTACAATACACTGAAACTGCTGCAGGATGAATGAATGAGTTTCGAAAATCATACTTCGAAACTCTACTTTTCCAAAAAGTTTTGAAACAAAAGCTTCAGAACTCTTTTGTCTTGTGAGTACCACATCCAGTGATCAAAAACAAAGGTTTTCTAACAATGTAGACCTTTTTTGTAGTAAGCTGGTGCATTCTCGTACCTTATTTAGGGCTCCGTGGTCTAGTATGGTAGTAAAGAATCAAGTTCTAAGAACTTGTGATTTCGATGTTTTGACATGGAGAAATTTGAAATCTTGCTACGGCTGTCGCAAGTCCATTTACCGTGGGTTTGCGTTATTGTTGCATGTCAAAGACACTTTAAACCTTTTTTTTTGGTGATTTTTTTTTGAGTTTTCCGATATGTTTCTGGTGTTATCAATTTAATCTGAATACTAATAACACGATGCGGAATCCGAAAAACTACCATGAAAATTGCCAGTTTTTAAATTTTGGTCTTAAAAATAATTGGTTTCACTTTCGTGGGCATTTTTGTCAGAATATTTATTACATGCAATTACAACAATTGAGATTGCCAATAAGCTTTCGATGCAAAAGTTTTAGTTTGAACGTGTTGACTACAGTACACTTTTTCGTTGAAATCATCAGAGTAGTGAATATACATGAAAGTAAGTTTCAACTATGTTGTTTGGGAATCTCATCAACTTGATCCTACTCTTTTCAAGGACTACCGCGCAGTAAAATATAGAATGCGACAGTTTTTAATGGGAGATGGTCTATTTTGAGCCGTTGAAAGAGCATGTTCCAATCGCTCGATTTCTATAAAAATTGGTGGGTGCACTGTAAATTTGAGCCACTGTAGGTTTTGATCTCTGCAGTTGACCACTTTTTTCTGAAAACCGCAGCCAAGTCTGTTCGATTTCGCGTAGTTGACTATTTCACACTAATACAGTAAAATTGGAAATATATCATTGTAAGTACTATTATTACGTCGTCTTAAAGATGATAGGCTCGGAAAAATTTGAAATTAACAGTGTGAATTTCTAAAGCAGCTTGATACAACCACAACTTTCGAAAAAAAGAGGGTATGGTATGAGAGTGTCAACGTCAAACAAATTGAACCCATTGAGCAGTGACTTCTGAATGAAATAGTAGCACACATGTATCTGCTTTCGTCTTCTTCTCGAATCGAGTTTGCCCTTCAATTTGCATGTGGATATTGTGCAAACAAAACATTTCTATACCCGCACTGGCATAGAAATAGCGAGAGGTTCGATTTTCGGGTCAAACGTAACGGATTGCTCACCACTGACAGCTAGTCAGTCCATGTGTGTCCGCACGCGCGCGACCGCTTTGCACAGTCTCTCTGTTCCGCGTCCTGCGTCTCTTCGAATCATACACTCTCTCCCCATCTTTCTCCCCAGCGATATGTTACCTCTCCGTTCATTGTGTCTGCGCACTGTGTCCGTTGTACTTACTTTTCTCTTGCCCTTCCCTCCATCTTACCCGTTTTCTACAGCTGCAAAACAACAACCATACATTCCGTTGTACAGCTTTTGTTTCAGTTTTCGGAACGTTGCGGTCCACTTCTTTTCTATTTTCCGATATTCTGCAACTATTTTTCCACGTGCATGTTTCCTTGTTTCACGTGTAATAGCTTCATTCCTGTCGAAAGTTATTGGAAATCGTCGGAGGGCAGCGAGGACCCCGATAATCATCTCTGAAGGCGCGAAAAATTTATGAGTGCGCTGGCAGATTGTCATCTGCATCTTCATATCGCATCTTTTGGGCCTGTCTGTCGGTCATGTCATTAGATTATTCCTCCGTAAATTACTATAATCGACCCCAAATCTGTCAAAATTCTCATGAAAACATGATTCTGGAAAACAACCGAATATCTTTGTTGCTGATGGCGTAGTTGCTTTCGTTTTCAAGAAAATAATAGTTTCAGTTGACCAGTTTCTGCCCTACCAAACAGATATGATAACTTCTCCGCATCACTCGTTGTTGGATATCATTGATTGCTTAGTACCCATTTTCAATTCGAAATCTTCATTGGGAGGTACAGATAGAAATGCCTCTTCCAGATCCTCACCTAGAATACCGTCACCCATACATGTTTTCCTCCCATACATTTCTCTCCCACATGCCTAATTATTGTTCTCCTGCTTACCGTGAAATGACGATAGTGTCGTTCTAGCAAATTTGTCGTCGTCAGTCAGTCTTCGGGCTTCACATGAATATGACGTGTGTGTATATTCTGCATCCAGTTGTATACAGGACAACTCTTTTTTGAATGCGTCGCTTTCTCCGTTTTCGTTTCTTATAAGGCATCCAGCTCGTCAAAGTTGACATTTCGCCACGTTTGGATAATTCATGACTGTATTTCCGGTCTTGTTTCAACTTGTTCCTTGGTTTTTTGGGTTTTAACAAGTGCAAATCAACCAGTTTAAACGGAAAGACAGAAAGATAAATGATGTTAAACTCCGTGCTCGTTTCATCTTCTCGCACACGCAATAATCCTTTTTTCTATTTCTTTTCGGTGGACCCTACTTGAATCCGTTTGTTTCGCTGGCTCAACTCGGATTTTATTCCGTGTTGAAAACTACGAAAAGATGAAAAATCGGGTGAGTGAACACGTAACGGCGTTTGATTTCATTTCATCCTCTTGCATTTCGTATACAACCTCAAAAACCTGCCCACCGGTGCTGATCGGTTATTATCCATTGCCATCATAACCGAGTTACCCGATATATTTGACCTTGCCCCTACTACCGTGGCGTCGGCGCACGTACTTTGCAACGGCATCCGTGATCACCGTTTGACGGGCATTTTGGAGGAGTGGCATTACAAGTGGATAGAGAAATATCTTAACCATTACTTTTCGCTGCGTTTATTCATATATTCCTGTCACATTCTATACTTGTATCCAAAACATATAGAAAGACAGAGAGTGACATCTGCTGATGTTCACAGAATTGAACTAAACGGGCCGTGAGAGAAGCGGATGCATGGTTACAAATGTCTCTTTTTAATATGAATTGACCACTTTTTGTTGAGATAGTTGATCCTAGTTGACTTGAGGTCAATCTAATCTTAACAACACTAATTGTTTCCGTTTTAATTTTTTTTTCCGTTATGAAGATTTCCGGACAGTTCTAATTAGCATTCAAATTTTATCCAGTTTTTGAATTCTGGAATCAGTTAGAGTTAGATGAGGAATGTAGTTGAGTCTAGTCACTACTAATTAAGTCTGGAATTTTATTGCTCGTCAAGTTGACTGAACTCAACTCTCGTTTTTCTCTTTCTTTTCATCCCACTCTTCAGTCTGTCACGGCTTCATTCACATTGGTTCTAGCATTCACTCATTTCCTCATTTGGCCACCACCACTCCCTCGCTTCTCATCATTTTCCGTTATTCTAACCACACTGATTGCCAACTCGAACCCAGAACATGAAACGTGAAAACTGGTAGGCCGAGTCTTCTTACTCTTCCTTGCCCTTTGATCTTACCGCTTTGCTCGCACTATTGTGTATTCGGTTTTTGCGTCTTAATGATTACGGTCAGGTTGGTCGGGTGCTAATGCCTCGTGCAAAGTGATCGCACCCAAAAAGAATGGAAAGAGGAGAAGAGTGTTTGAGAGAGAACCTTACAACGCATGTGCGCGTATTTTCCTCGTCTTCATTTTCATGCACAGAAGATTTCAACCGGCTCCTCACAGTGTCTTGAGGCGCCCCGTTTTCCGCGTTGCGCAAACCTGGGCGAGAGAAGGAGAGGGAAAGATGTGCCGCTTGCCGAGAAAAATTGGAGCATGCGGCGGTGGTGCACTTCCAACCAGCGGTTTCTTGATTCTGTTTGTATCTTGACTGTTCTCGCGGAGGCAGCTTTCAAAATGGAGATATCGAGAGAAAATGCCGGCCCGGGATGAAGTTTCGTGCACCGCACGTCATATCAGCCAACGCGACGGTTTTTCTCGCCACCCATGATATGCCATTTTGAGCTGTCAAAAACAATCATTGATCGCCTTTTCCTCATGATTCTTGAGAACTTGAACTTTTCATCCGGATTCCCGGCTCTGTTCACCGATTTGTACTTTCACAAAACCGATTCGCGGAAAAACGCTCAAAATCTAATTCTAACTTTGAACCAGCAAAGTTTTTTGGTTTAATGCTTAGTTTCGCAGTTTGAACTTGAAGTTGGAAGAAAACTGAAATGCTTTTTTTTTCATTCAAAAAATCTTTATATCTCTCTCCACAACTCACTTTTGGTTTCTGAATTTTTTCATTGTCAAAAGTGTCAACAAGATTTGGATTCAAGGTTTAGGGTTGATTTTTCCTTTTCTGCAAGTGTTTCTTTAACAAAGAATGACATCAGTTTCAAATTAAAACAGAATCGGATTGCATTTTGGTTCTGCTCTCTTCTTCTCTTTTTTTCTGTTTCACCACGATGGGGTATTGTAAAAAGTGTTGACGATTTCCCATTTTTCCTTCTCTCCTTCTCCTTATTTAACCTAACAGCATCTGCTCGTCCCTTCCTCTTCCAGCTCATTTGCTGATTTCTTTCATGTCATTCATTCTCATTTGAAAATTCGCTTCTTTTCGTGTTCCGATTCCTTAATACCCTGCTTACTCTTCTCTTTGTTGCTGAGCTCATTGATGATTTTCTGACGCCTATTATCTGTTTAATAGTTAAAAACGGACAGGGAATATATTTTCGTACATTAGGATTAATCAACGAAAACCAAGAATGAAAGAATTTCGTCTAGAACGATGGCCCTTTTTCCGCATTTTACATGTTTCAACAAACCAAAAAGCGGTAATGGAAGAGCATAATTGTTTCCACATGACCTGTTCCAAACTTCTCAGATACATATCGGTTTCGTCCACACCAATATCCTTCCCCCCTCACTTTTCTTTCTTCCACCCATACACACACCGCAATGCAACACTACGCTCTGTTCAAGTTGACCAAAGTTGGGTTTAGTCTCAAAAAAAAAAAAAAACGAATTCAGGTTCTTTCTCGAGGTGGTACAATAACAATGGAAAGTTAGTTGATAGTTGACCAGTGGAAGAGAATGGGGGAGAAAATCTAAGACTGTAAATTCGATTTAGAATGATATTTTGAATTAGGTATTGTTTCTCTAACCTTTGCTAAGCATCACCAAAAACGATAAACAGCCCTGCCCTCGTAAGACTTCTTCTTTTTTCTTCTCCCTCTTTTCGCATCCAGGCGTTCTTATTATTCTGGAAAACTTACAATAACGACAACATCATAGCTAACCAGTTTAGTGGAGGAGGTTCACAATTATCCCTTCATTCTTCAAAAAACTTTTGTTTGCACTTCCTACAAGAAAGTATGTTAATATAGACGACAGGATATCTCTCTCGAAATGTCCACTCTGTTTGACCAGAGACTTCCCAGCTCTCTATGATCTCTCTCGGTTACCTCTTATGATTATTTATCGATAAGAATTCAAACTCCCTCCACTCTCTGCTTTTCTGTCCCATTTCCGTATAACATATGTATACCTAAGAACTAGATATCATTAGGGAGAAAGGCTGTTTGCGTCGTCGCAAGACACTGTTAGGCTCGCATGTGCTCTCTCTTCCTCTCTTTTCGCGTACAGATTAGATGCCTTGTTCCCGTAAGCCCATGGAATTTTGACTGCTTCATTCTAGAAGGATTCCAGTTGTTGCTGCAGTGTTTCTTTCATCAGAGTTCATTTTTGCATCCTCTTCCTGGTTTTCAGTTTTTTTCACGTACCATCATCCATTTTTAGGCCGTTCGTAGCAATCCCCCAATCTTCCTTCAACGACTGCCCGTTTACATGCATTTCCAACTATGCGCTTCTGTTTTTTCATCCTCTCTTCTTTTCAGTTATGTTCCGTTCCTTCCAATAGATAGATAGATCAACTTGATGCAAATGTTGTCTGACTGTTTGCAAAAGAACACTACTGATGTTTTCTTTCTTCTCTTTTCCCTCCACCACATACTCTTTTATTTTCTTGATTGTAGTGTAAAAGGTGATTCATCGCCTTCAGACCGGACCGGTAAACTGTTTCGTACTGTTGTACTGACTGCATGACAGTAATCGCGCATGGAGTATCAACGTTCGGTTTCAATGAGCTCTTTCTTTGTTATGACAACTGTTTATTTTGATTCATTTTGACAGGAAGTGATGAGTCTAGACGCTTATCAAGGCTTCCTTGGAAGTGAATTTCTCAACCAGATCTGTCAAAAAAATTGGAACGTTTTTTTTTGCCTCATAGGAGAAGGAAACGGTGATAACACAATGCAGTGAAGGTTTCCAAGAACCCCTTATTGTTCAAACGAATCCCGGACTTTTTTCCAACGTCTGTCATTTTCTCACGTTTCTTTTTTTCAGCCATAAATTAACTCAAGAGGAAGTGGCAAAAGATACGTTAGTATCTAAAATAAAGAGTCCTCCTCCATTTTTTCCCCTTCCTGCAGTTTTCAAAATTTCGCAGCTCTCTCCGTCCATCACTTCTCAGAGTGCCAAAGAAAGTGCTCAATCTTCCACTTTTCCCTTTTCAATCACAAAGACGTTCTGTCTCAAAAACCCCTATTTTCCTCTATACTTCCTTCTTTTCAATCACACGTCTGCTTTTTAAGTGAAATTGCGAATAAGATTGAGATGAAAGAAGAACAAATTTGAACCGACAGGCCGATTTCTTACAGGAATCCTTCACCCAATATATACGTTACGGTCTCCTTTTTTATTCTTCATCTCATTCGTCTTCTCATTGCAATTAGAATCACACTTCATTTTCGATTCCACGCCACAAATACAAGACACAACGGTTTCTTTTTTTACTGTGTTTTCACCCTCAATTTGTCTTCTATGAATTCAGACCCTTTTCCTCCAATCAATCGATCAATCGAAATAGCTTTGAAAACTTAACAATCCGTAATCACAATATTTCTTCATTTTCTTTCTCTCTGTGTGTGTTTTTTCGGCAGTCCGTTGACTAACACTCCCTCCCTTCAGAACCATATGATATCAGTGATACTTTCAACAATTTACTTTCCCTTTTCTGTGTAACAACACATTCCGTCCAAAAAAAGACAAAAGTAATGGCTGGCTGTGTTATGGGCCAAGTGCACGCATACTCGTCTGAAATCAGAACACTCATTTTCTTGCTGGTCGTTCCATGGATTCCTATTTTTAGATGCTAATGTTCTCTTTTGCGTACCTTGACACTTTCCGTTGGGGTGTTTGCACAGAAATTTATACCTCTTCGGTGCTAAACTCTGAAATGTTTCGTGTTGTCCAAAGTTCACTTTCATAACAAAGAGAAAAAGTTGTGAGAAACGTTTCATACTTCGGAGTTTCTGACTGACTACGGTTTTGCATAAATGTGAAGATTCACTCCATGATTTTTTCAAACCTCTCATGATTGAAGTTGACTCTTACCTCGAACCTTTTTTATGAAATTTCTAAAGTGGTAACCTCTTGATCTATCGGTCACGACGACAACCATTGACTTTCATGGAACGAACTTTGTCCCAAGTTTCATACGGACCGGAAATTGAGAAATAACACCAGAGCCTTGGCGTCACATCCGCATACAGTCTGCACATCCCCCGCATCTCGACTTGTGTTTTATCAGTTTCCTCTCCCTTTTCCCTTATGTCTAGACAGTTTTTTATACCTCTTTCATTTTTCTTCTCGTTTTTTTTTGCCACAAAAAACAACACAGATAGAGTGAGAGAGATGGCGGGCAGTCCAAACGGCAGCACCACTGAATCTGTCAAAACGTTCCTCACTTTTTTTAATCACACACAAATCCGCAACCATTTTTTCGTCTCAAAAGTCGAAGCTTTTTTCGTTCGAAAGGATCAACTTGCTTTTCCTACTGTTGCCGAATGGAATTTTCTTTTAGCTTCGTTTTGTATACACTCTCACACAAAAAGATTTACGATATGGGCCACATGCCACATATCTCGCTCTATCCGAATCGGATGCGAGTAGAAGGATAGTCTCGTCTGTGAAAAAACGCATCCTCCCACCAATTCCATTGCTTCCCATCTCCTTTTTTCCAGCGTATCCATTTCCCTTTCCCATTTTTTTTTCGATTCTCTTCGTTATATCTTACCGGAAGCTTCCAACTTGGATTTGATTCGGATATTTGTCTTGGCATGAATTTCAATCATGATGATGAGGAAATGAGGAAAAAATAGCTGAATTGAAAAAGGGGCGGAGTCTATTCGGTTTCGGATAGATATCAAGGGAATGGGACAACTTTTGGGGTTAATGGATAACACATGTTTGACTACTTTCACGTGAATCGATTAGAATGAGAGGGGTTAAGAGGGAGTGAGGAAAAAGAGAAAACGGACGATATATACAAGTGATGTCACATCTTCTCGCATTCATCCGATTTTTCTCCCTTTTCACTCGAACCGCAACCAACTCCTTGTCTTTTTCAATTCTCCATTCATCCTCGAAACCCCCGTTGGTTCGTCTTCTATTCAGAAGTTGAAAATCCAATTCCGACTAGACACCGATTTCGAGGAATAGAGGTTCTTCTGATGCTTCTTCTTGCCAAGCGGACGATGCTTACAGTTTCGGTTTCTACTACGTTCATTTTTCGATTTTTTCGGGTTTAATACTCGTTCGCCTTCTTCCTTTCTTTTTTCATTTTCTATTCCGTTTTGAACAAACATTTGCGCCTCCTTTTTTTTCATTCTTTCTTCCATATTTTCTCACTTGGATCTTCCTTGTGTTCAGTTCCAGTCGGTATGTCAACAAGCCGATTGTTCCCATCTTTGTTCTAGGCGTTGTACTTGCAATTGGTTTTTTCTTGTCCTTGTTTTGGAGCTGCCGCTTTGATTAGATTTTTATCAGAACCTCACTAGATCTCTTCCTTCCTCCTCACTAACAAGCTCCGCCCTCTGACAATTTCAAACAACTGTATTTGTGTTCCTTCTGTCTTCTAATTATTCAACCTCCTTTTTCTATTTCTGTTCACTGAATTGTTTTTTTTCAAAAATCAAAATCCAAGTTTTTCTCCACTCTCTGTCTTCTCTCCCTCTAGGAATTCTTGGGTTTCTAATTGAATTAGTACCCACGTACCTTTAATGTGTTCCGCTTATTTTAGTCTGTTTTGTTGCTGTCCCAACCACTCCTCTTGATAATTCATTTATTTTTTCAGCCATGCCGTTCTTGGGTAGCACCGCACAATCAGCATCGAACTTCTTCACGCTGCCGTTCAGAAAGAAGAAACAGAGGTTAGTGGAGTGTCAATCAACAGTGATTCTGGTTTTCATGTGTTCTAGTCGTCTACTGTAATCTGTGTTTGTGTCACTTTTCGCAATCTACTAAGAACCGTTACAACATCACTATCATTCACCCCGAAAAACGCGTTCCCTATTTTCAGGTACACTATCAATCCGCCTGAGGAATCTTACAATGTCATCTATCTGGGCAACGTTCTCACAATCATGGCACGTGGAGAGAACTGCTATGAGAAACCATTGTCGTTGATCTGGAAAGCATACTGCTCACGAGCTCGAAGCGACTTGGGAATGAATTTGGAAATCACCAGATCTGGATTGAAGGCAGAGACAAAACAACAGGGACTCACCGAGTACTGGGCTCATCGGATCACATTCAGTGGAGCCCCGCCAGAGTACCCGAAAGTCTTCTGCTGGATTTACAAACACGACGGAAAAAGGTATAGTATCATCACATGATGTGCTCACGAGTTACTTCTAACCATTTCAGACTGAAACCAGAACTTCGATGCCATGCGGTTTTGTGCAAGAAAAGCGCGGAGCCAGGAATCATCAATACTCGCCTCCAGAACTTTCTTGCTGCCGCTCTTCAAGAATACAAACGCGAGAAGCTCTCGGCCCAGAACGCTCGTCTCACAGGATCAGCCGGCTGTCCACGGCGCAAGCTTATTCTTCAGACTGGAACCCTCAATTTCCGTCCACCAGTAAGCCGATCGAAGTCAGCGCCTCGTCTGGGCAGTATTGACGAAGAACAAGAGGTGGGTGTGTTTGACACGTTGTACTGCTTCCGGTGCTCTGGCTAAGAACTCAGAATCGTATAGCCGGAAACAGACAAGTTACACGTAATAACAGTGAATTAATGTCCTCTTTTTGTCTAGGAGGAAGAGGAACCGTTTGTCTCTGACGACAATGAGTCTGTCTGCTACCGTGCCGCGCCGGATGTCGACTCTAACTCTTCGTTCCCAGTCAGCGACGCCTACAAGTCAGAAGCCGGTCCAAGCAGTTCATCAACTACTGGAGCAAGTTCCGTTTGTTCCGACGACGAGAGAGCCACACTTCGCTTGCCGAGAACTGATCCGGATAGTGTTTCGGAAGAGAGCGGTTAGTCATGGAGAAGAAAATACGCTAATGTGGATTTTCAACGTTATCTGAACATCATGGGAATTTGCTAAGGAAGATTCCTTGAATTGAAAGGAGTTATAAGAACGATTAGGAAAATAACATTTCAGGTTACCACGAGGAAGGCAAGCTGGCCCGTGAATCAAGCGAAGAGATTTATGCTTCTGACAGCGACCTGGTCATCCTCGAAGAAGACTACGAAGATGAAGAGGAGGTCGAACAAGTGACGTCGCTCTGAATTGTTCAAACATTTTCATCCAATCACTGAAAAACCCCTATAATTGAAATTCCGAATGATATTCGACTCTTCCAACGGGTCCCATGCTTTTTGTTACCATTAAAGTTATCCCCCTCTCCTCTTGTTCTGAACAAAAAGCCTATTCTCAGCTAAAATTTTTCTCCCTTCTCGTTCGCCCTTCCCTCCGCCATACTCTGACTCCCAAAGATGTGTAGTAATGTCACACACTAATTTTCTTGAACTGTTCCTAGAAAAGTAAGCTCCCAAACAAATTGTGTTACGGTGTACTCGCTAGACACTAAACTCTCTCCCTTCCATCTCTCTTGCATCATAATTCATAATGTGTCCTTATGCTGAATCATATTTAATATTCATTAAGTTTCAGTATCATTGTATAATACTACTGTGTCATTGTTTGTCGCAACTTAACGCGTAGGTAGAGTTAGAGCCATGAATAGACATGACTCTTTGTCCTGGTGCAATTGATCGATGCAATTTGTGGAATTTTATTTCAATCATTTGATAACGACATAGAATGAGAAGATGCTTATAAAAACATTATATAATTTTGCTTTATTTTTGAATGTTATCTCATCCAGACGTTCAGTTTCAATGCTTTCCATCAATGGCTTCCAAGTATTGCTTTCGAATGAATAGCGGCAATATGAAATGTCTGGAAATTATTTGGCTCGTAAACAAATCTAGAAGTTCAAATCAACCTGAACGGGATGAACGAAGCAATGACGATCGGGAAAACCATTTCGACATAGTGGTACTGCGCAAAACCGATAGCGACAAGTATAGCAAGTTGAATGAACTCAATCATAGTGAACTGATGGATGACCCTTTGGGGAACTCGGCGAATGTAATGAGTTGGTGGATAGGCTCGCTGAAATTATAGAGTTTCATCTTGTTCTCATTTTCTAACACTCACTTGTTCGGTAAAGATCAGAAGAATACGCTCCCAGAACTCATTTCCAGTCAAACTGCTGAATGCCATGAATAGGAAGACACCTAAACTTAACTGTTTCAGAAATTCTGATTATACCAGGTGTATACCATTGAAAATGGAGGTTGGGATGAATACAGTGATGTACGGCACAAGGAAGAAGTAGATGGGGATCATGCAGAGATGAGCTATCAGAGTGGCTAATCGGGTTTCTCGAACATGGACAATCCTGGAAAGTCCTGAATCAGTTGAACTATGTAGGCCAAGGTGATCAGTCATTAGTGATGTCCATCACACCACACGCAAAACAACACGTGACGGAACCACAGAAGTTTCTAACTTTCAGTTGTGAAATGTTACATGTCGTCAGCAGTTTTCATACATGTGTTTCCCCTTGACAACTTGTTCTTTGTTCTACCGTACACCGTTTGAATATATCCGTTATGAAGACGATCTTCTACATTGGATAGTGCTTTCATGTGCAAATAGGATTGTGGAAGAGCTCCGTGCATCCATGGGATTCCGAAAATGGAAAGAGCAATGTTCAAGATTCCAACCACGAGGAGATCCCAATGGTGGGCAGAACCTTTCTTCAGCCTATAAGGAAGTGAAAGTGAATTTCTCTGCAATAAATCTTCACCAACTTATTGTCTTTGTTGTCAACAGTGTTAGTAACCAGAAGTTGGTCCATAAAAAAGAGGATTGCCAGTGGAATAGAAAGACCAAGGGCTGGAAGTTGAGCTGATGCGGGAAGATTGTAGAAGTGAATGAAATAAGCATCCGTTTCGCGTGGGAATATGCGGAATTGATGTTCTGAAATGATAAAAGAACGATTATTGTGCTAGTTTTCTAAATACGTTACTTCTGACATCACTGAATCCAAAGAACGAAATGAAGGCAAAAACAAGAACAGCAATCGGGAGAGCGTAGTCGGATACAAGGTCCCGTTTCCATCTGAAAGTTGCATCATACTTAAAAGAGATTCAAGAACCATTTACCTGGATAAATATGGAGAGCTTCTGAAAGAGATAATAGTCATACTGAGCCATGTAGTTCCGAAGAGTAGGAAAATGAAAAGTAGAGGCTCTGCGGGGTCACAAATGTCTCCAACCGCTCCGGTTACACATCCAAGATAGCCATGCGTGTATACTGTAACTTTTCAGAATTTGAAGTGTTTCATAATCGTGACTTGCCATGAACAATTGCAACGATTGCTTTGATAAAAAGAGTGAGCGCAATGAACACTGAGAAAATTTCTTCGGTGGATCTGAAACAACCTGTTGCTTGGTGGATCAAATCAAAAACTAACCTGGTAGTGAACTGCATGAGAGAAGCTAATTGGAAGACTGCAGAAAGAATCAAGAGACACATCGCATAGATTCCAACAGTTGCATACATTTGGAAGAAATCCCAGCCATTAGTTTCAGCTACTTGGTAGATTACTGTAAAATTTCCGTTTCGTGAGTACTTTCTTTTTCCGAATTACCTGAAATATAGATACTCAACGGAGCAGATGTAGAGATTATGAGAAGCTGTTGCCCTCCGAAGACTCCGAAGAAGAGACTCCCGATCCATTGTCCCAATATGACTTTTTGAACGTCTGAATTCTAGAATATCTCAAAGATCTCAAAATCATATTGCATACTGATTGTTCCTTTTGTATTGTGTTCGTTCAACATTCCATATGCTATTGTTGTCGGCAATATGGTGAAAATCAGAAATATCGCCGTAGAAATCACCTTCGAGACTGATCGACGATCCTTGATGCCTTCAGGAACAACTTGTTACTTGATTTCATTTTCTCATGCCTTACCATCCATATAATCCGATTTATAATTTGTCCAGCGACGTCGGAAATCCTTGACAATGCCACGGAATGGGTAGTAAGGGCAACATTTCTAAAACGTTGAGAGGTGATTGGAACATTATTCATATTCTGGACTGACCGAGTTGTTCTTGTATTGTTTCTCATCATCATCGTCATCGGCAATCGGGACACCATTGATTTGGATAGTCATTTGCTGGGACAAGCTTTTTGCACTATCCGTCAACAAGTCACGAACCTATAACATCAACCATTAGTATGTCATTCAAAAATAAACATTACTAAAAAAGTCAAGCAATATTTCAAAGAAGAAGAAACCTGTTTTCAAGTCTCTCCAAACAAACAATACATATTTTCAAACCTGATCATCATCTGCGGCATCAGTCACTGACTGACGGAGGGTGTCATTCATCAAAAGGGTACCGAAGGTTCTCGCAATTTCCGCAGCCGACTTGGTATGCTTCTATAACGGAAATTATACTCATCTGTAACTCTGCCAAAATTTATTCAAAACCTCATAGCTTGGCGAGAGAATGAGAACAACTATCCTGGCCTCCTCCATCTCCAATCCAAGATTGGTTGCGTCCTCGAGTGTGGCTATTGCCATATGACTTTGCTTCAAACCATCCAATTGGGCACTGAAAATGAAAAGTAAAAGCAAAAGGAAGAGAGAGTCACGCACTATGTGACAATCCAAGTTTGGTTCACATCGAAGAAATCGGTTCCAGAGTAGCTCTGCAGCTTTTGATGGAGACGTGGCGCCCGCGCATCTCGATCGGAAACCGAGAAAACGGCGTTTTTGAAGAGCGCCAAGTCAAATCTCTCCCTGGGAAATCTCGACGAGAGCTCAGAGAACAATCTGGAATTTCAAATCTACAATGGAGTTCTTCTCATGAAACTCACGTCAGCAGAATGGTGTGGATGTGAGAATGAGCCATGTTTCTATGAATACATGCTCTTTCGATCAAATGCTCGACATCCATCAAACCGCGGACTTCGGTCCGAAAGTTACGAGCATGTTCGACCTTCTCAGTTCGACAAAGAAGTTCTGGCATCACTACTAAAAAATTCAAAATGATTGGAAAGTTGGGAATTAAAATTTTTTAAAGTAATAAAAATATTGTACTTGAAGAACAGGTTCTTTTTATTCTCCGATGATGGTCTTGTACTATGACGTGATTATGTCGACTGAAATCTATTTTTTGACTTCGCTAAAAGCCTTGTAAAGCTTTTCCAGTTCGTGGGAAGAAATGAGGGTAATAGGTCTATTAACTCTTCTCCGCCGATTTCATGTGGAAATAAATGCTCTCAAAGGTTGGGTTAAAATAGATCTGTCAACTAGCCGAAATGCGGAGAAAAGTGGGCCGTAAACCTCAACAAAAGATGGAAATGAAGAGAATCGGAAAAAAAAAGCCAATCGAATTTCCATTTTCAGAATCAACATTGACGCCTTTGATTATGCAAATCTCTGCACAAATGTTTCATTTCTTTCGTCACTTTAAATCCCCTACAGTCTTTCACACAATCTATGCCGAACTCGAAAAAAAGACTCACATGTTTTATACACCAGAACGAATTTATTAATGCGTTTGAAGACATTTGACATTTTGAAAGGAATGAAAGTAAAACGGAAAGGAGCAGTTCAATTTTAGGTACCAGCAATTTAATTTTTATTGCGTGCAGAAGACGTTCTTTATAAATTCACAACAAAACGGAGAGGGAGAAGGAGCACACTTCTTTTCTTTTTTATATCTTTCTGAAAGAGCAAAATTCTTCAGATGCGGAGGGCGAGAGCCGTGACGACGTCGAGGGAGTCGCGGGAAATGGCCGCTTGGAAGATTGAATCGACCCATCTGCAAGTTGAAAAAAGTTAATTGAAGTTCACGGCTATCTGATTCAGACGTCTGGACAGACAAAACTGAAAAAAAAACCTTTCAAAGAAGTAGTAAGAATCAGTTCGGAAAAAGTAGGTGTGGGAACCATAGAACAGTTTGAAGCAATTCTCATGGTTGTCGATGTTGTCAACTACCGAAGGAAGACCGACGCCGTAATCCATCAGAGACAAATGGGCCAGTGGTTCTCTTTCCTGAAAATTAGGATATATATACCACTAGAGACTATTTTGCAACTCACGTTGTGATTTCTATAAAAATATAGTGTATGACAGCACATGACAACCCATAGGTCTTGCCATCCAGCGGAGTTTCTCAGTTTACGTTTCAAATAACCGCACATGGTATTGGTGATCATTTTGTTCACATCTTTTCTTCCAAACGAGCATTTTCGATACCAACAAATTTGAAGAGGACTCATTTTGGACACTGGAGATTCCTCGGGTAGTAATACTTTCGTCACTACAAGTCATTATATTTTTCTAGTAAAATCTTTGTTAAGCTTACTATCAATGTCATTTTCCTCCTTCTTCTCCATAACCAAACTTGGAAGATCTATCTTTGCTCGAGCTGCGTTTTTGATTGCCTCCGTGATATCTTCAATCCATGATGACCGATCTGGAGCAGCAAATACTATGGAGATGTCTGCATTGTGAAGAGTTATCACATCCTTCTCGCCGTCCATCACTTTATATGTGTCGCCTTCGTCGATCTGGAACCAATCTTCAAAATTTCAGATAAATATTGTTCACAACTACCATCATTCCCTTCAACTTGAACTCTGCATGGACTGTGAAAAAGTTGCCATCTAGGTTAGGCCCTCGGTGTCCAAATAGTATTCGATCCGAGCACAAAACCATTATCCGACAGCATGGAGCCCGTCTAGCCGACCGCAGCACAAATCCCACTCGCAGAATCTTTCTATTCGGGTGTGTTAGAATTCCAACTAGACCAGTATCCCTTTCAACTTGCAACACGTGAATGTACTCTTCCAGTGATTGTCGAGTCGCTTTGGTCTTCTTTGCAAACTCGATAATCTTGTCCATCGCCACTCCGAACGCAGTTGTTTCTGTGTCGTTTCCACATTCCGATAGTTGAATTTCAATGACTCTTGCAAGAACTGGCTGCCAGTTAATCAGGCGGTTGAGAATTTTCAACAATAACCAGTTGACTTGGGTATAACATTCTTTGGATGATTCAAATTTGCTGAAACAAAATGTTGAAAACAAATATCATGGGAAATAGTTGAACTTACGACATGATAGTTCTGAATGCAACTTTCGATCGATATAGTTGATCGAGTGCGGAGATGTAGATCGGAAAATTTTGAACCAATGATTGATAGAGTGGTGTCAGATTGTGCACAGTAGCCAGAAGAACAGGTGCAACCGTTGCCGCTTTGGAGTCATCAGGTCTGTAACTGCTCATTTCGAAGGAAGTACCGGAAAGTGAGCCTACTCATTTATAGATTCCTTGAGAGCATCTACAAATGGTTGATGAATGGGAGGAAGTTCCTTGAGTGACCCAAATAGTTCTTTGAGAAACCGGCAATCAGCAACATGGTCTTTGATTTTGTTAAAGAATGACTGAAGCTTATTATCATGGAAATGACTTGAAAAACGGAGGATACCTCATTCACTAATCGCATATCCTTGGAGTAAACCACTTCTTTCCAGTAGAATTCTTTTAGCACGTTGGCCAGTTGCGGTTCTGGTTTTCCGAAGTCCTTCAAAATCAATCCGTGATTTTCGAACTCGAGAAGCTTAGATTAAACTCTCACCTTTCTCGTAATATAATACTCGCTGCTACAGCTTGGAGCGTAGTTGTCAATGTCATTCTCCAAGCTAATCTCGAGTTCCTTGGATGGAGTACCAACGCTCGCAGTACTCTGAGATGTTTTCATTACAGCATAGTCGTTTCTCAGCTGGTATTCTGAGGAGGGGTCTCTTTTCATCTGCCTCAGAGAGTCACTCGAGCCGATGGTTGGGTCCCCGATAGACACTCCTCCACTGTCACTCGAGTCGAATCTGGTCAATTCTGTTGTGTCATTTGTACTACGCGACATTCTTTTTCTTGGTTTTCTGGAAAACGCTTTATTTGTTCTCTACCCCAAATTGTGTTTAATACTTGTTTGGTTTCAGAATAGGCTCGGATGTGCAAATGGTCTCCGAGGAAAAAGTAGAGTTGATTCCAATTATCACGTCTTTCTTTTTGTTGACCGATTGGTATAAAGGTTCTTGAGTGTCTGAAAATTGGATTGAGTCTGAAAGTGTAACCAAGCAGTACAATGTTAGTACAATATCAAGAAGCAGCAGTTGAACTGAAAGAATTACACATTCATTCGTCGGAAAATAAAGAATAGAGTTACAATTAAAGGAACCGAGATCAAATACAAATTAAGATTAGAAAAAGCTAAAATAAGAGACAAATAGATGCACTTGGGGGTTTTGTGTGTGTGTGATTAGGGGCCATATATGTGTGTGTGGTGGTGGGATAGTATAAAAAAAGGACAGAAAAAAAGAAAGAGGAGCACTAATAAAATTACAGTTAATGGAAAAGAAAAATTCCTGAAGGTGCTGCTAACGCATGGGGGGATTATAGATCATGTCGCTTCTAGTTCATTGTGTTCAAGTTGGTGGAATGCATTATCAATCGTTTATTTCGATTTTGATTCAATTTTTTCATGTTCGACGGTTTGCGAGGACGGTATAGTACAAATGTTCTGACAAAACAGGATCAAGTAAGAAGGAAGCTATCTATGAGCATGCGCGAAAACATGCATGAAAGAGTTTTAGAAGTGAGAGACAGACTTGCTATATTTTTGTCTTGCATATGGAAATAAAAGAATGTGATTGTTTGGATCAACTTGGTAACAAAACTAGAAGCGAAATGACAGAATGAAACCATGCTTAAAAGTCAAACTTAATGAGAAGTGCCGAAAGTGAGCGTTTTTTTCTAAAACGAACGGATACTAGAAAAAATCTAGAATCTAGAGCAACACCATGCAAATATGTGTATACAAAACAAACAAAATAAATAAGGCCTCATTTCTTTTTTGGCACTTGTACAATTAGTAAAGTGAAATACACAATGATTACAACTGAATGATATAATCTGTAAGTTTCGATTGGAGAGAAAAAATTTCAGAAAGAAAGGAAAAGAAACCAGCAATCACAGCCACAAGTTCAAACAGTTTCATGCATAACATGTTAAGATTAGAAGTCAGAAAACGTTATACAGTCTTTCTGAGGGGAAGGCACTGATGGTGCATCTGAAGCACTGCTGTTCTTAGGAGAGTCGTCGATGAATGGAGGAGAGTCAGTCGCGTGTACCATTTTCGTGTTCCCACCGAAGTGCATCTTCCCGACGCCAGCAGCTTTCATCTCGGCAACTTTTACAGCGGCAGCGAGCGACTTGGGAGGTGGTGGAGGAGGTGCCGGTCTGCTGGACGATATCATGGCTCGATTGAGAATCTCATCAGGTGGCGGTGGCATCACATCACTGTCTTCAGAATCTCTTCTTGATTTTTGAGACATGAATGAAGATATGGATTGGTTATGAGGAGTCGTTTTGTCGAGTCGATCCATATCTTCATGAAGACTTCTTGATTCAGAAACACATTCATCGAACAAGTCGTCGTTGAGAATGGAAATGAACGGAGTAGATCCTCCAGCAGTTGGTGAACATGGAGATGGTGGAAGATCGAATCTGACGGGTTGAGTTTGACGTCTCGGATCAGTTCGTTTTGTCTTGGTCTTGATGGCTGACTTATCACCCAGCAGACTTCGTCTTCTGAGTAGATATTCTAGAACATCACTGTCTGGAGTGGTTGGAGATATGGTGTGGTCTTGAGCGGAGAAATTTCCAGGTGATGGCAATCGTTTCCTGGGTACAAGATCCAATGATTTCCGCCTTTTGAACTCTGGACTCTTCGAAACTCTTTTCAAAGAATTGGACTCGTACACTTGTCTCTTTGCAGATGCCACATCTTTGAAAGTAGAATAAGGGAGCGATTGAGTACTCTCCACGTTTCGCATTGTAAGAGTATACGGAATATCACTGTTGAAAAGGTGACATTTTTGAACATCTGGATTGTCTTCGCTCTGAACGGAAATCAGTGCCGGGCGGGATAGGGACGACTTTCGTTCCTTCTGACCCTCGAAATTCAATGGAGCTCGAGAAAATGGAATTTCCTCTTGCATGTGAACGAGGGGATGACTTGAAGCCCGTTCTGTTTTGACTTCTCGCACAACTTCAGTTTCAGCATGTACCGCTTGAATTGGGAAGGATGGTTTGGGAGGAGGATTGGGCTTTGGTTTCTTCTCTTTGAACCCATCCGGAGTGATCATCATGTTTTCTTTGGTGATAACACGCCCAGGAAGTGGACCAAGAGCTCCATAGGTACCAGATTCCGGTGAGACTCTGGAAGAATGGGGTCCAGAAGAGCTCTCACGATCGTTTGATATTACTTTCGGTTTCATCAATACCGCACCAGAGCTCGTCAAAACTTTTGACGTTGTTGTGATAGTAGTTGTGGTGTGCGGAGATGTTCTGGTAGTAGAGGTAGTAGCAGCCGGTGATCTTCTCGAAGATAAATCAACATTCGGACCATCAATTTCAATCGGAACAATATTGGTATTTCTGGTGAATGGATATTCTTTGATATGACGGAAAGTTTGATATTCAGATGCTGATTTGAGGGCACCTTCCTCGTCGTCAGTTGAGTTAGGAGTACTTTTGCTATGAGCAACTACTCTTTTGACAACATTGCTTCCTGGTTTCCTCGCAACAAATGTTGAATTGAAGATCGTGGCTGCAGCATACTTCGAACCAACACCAACTTCTGATCTGGTGCTCCTTTCGTGGTCAGACAACCGATAAGAATCTTCACTAACATTATCATAGTCTCGACTAGATCTTCTGTGTTGGAAATTATCACCAGACACGGACTTTGGTGGATCATTCTGCTCCATTTCAATTTCTTTACAAACCATTTGTAGATCATCGCTGAGAACGTTGGGCAAGGAAATAGACAAATCCGGCTGCTCTTTGGAGTTGTTGGAAGAGGAAACAGTAATAGCATTAGAAACAGGTCTACAAGAAGAACGTTGTGGTCTCTCAACCGTATCAACGTCGGAAATACAGCGTTCACTACGCTTCAACTGTCGGAGACGATGTTGGGTAACTGTGGTGGACGGGTCACGTGTCACTGATGTACCGACACGAGCATCTAATGTACCTGAGAACGCGTGATCGGCAGGTTGAGACGAGATGTGAGCAATGTGAGGCATCGAAGAATGAGTGTTGGAGTGCTTACTGTACGGATCCGTTGGGTTCGGCTCGTAGACAGATCCATTCCTGTGCTTTGTGGGTCTATCGGACACCAAACCGTAGGTGGAAGAATATGTTCCTTTCCGTGTGGACGCCGCTGATCGTAGAGGTCTAAAGTGTTTCATGTGTTTGGAGAAAAAAAATTTCTGATCAGTACCTCGTGAATGGTTCTCTCCTTTTGTGGTGCTCTCTGACGTAGTCGATAAGTTGCTTCTGTGTTCTTCCGTGGTACCTGGACAGTTATCATGTTGCAATCATCATTCGATTTAGAACTCTTACCTGAACGAGGATCCTTTACTTATAAAGAATCGAGTCTCTTTCTTTGGTTCCTCGGCTTGAACACATCGGAAGAAGGCATGGTGTTCAACACATTTCTTCCAAAAGTTTTTGCACTCGTCTCTTGTGTCAAATGAGAACTCGACCGTCTCTTTGAGGTATTGCTGAAATAAAATGTATTTTAGCACGAATTCTTCGATTTGTTTCTTACGTAGCTGTCTGGATGCAGTTTAACCAGTAACTTTTTCCGTTTGAAACTGAGTTTTCTGATCCTTGCCCATGAGAATGTGGTGTCTAACTGAAGCTGTCGGAAAACTTTAATTCCAAGGTGCATCACAGAAAGAGCTGCGTCGTTTCCATCTATATCCTTTGCCGCATGTAGTTTAACCCCATAGAAATCGCATCTCCTCGCGACTTCCAGCATTGCCAAATCACTTTCACCGGGTGTCATTCCACTGAAATTCAATTACATCTTCATTTGACATTTTCCTTCAATCTGAGCTCACATAAAATTTCGGTGGTTGTCCATCACCTTCTTTTGGAATTCTAACGTTTGATTTGGCACAAAACGCGTGTGCGACAGGTATGTGGCATCTGGGTAGTCTTCTGATGAAAAATCTCCACATTCTGACTGAAATTGAAATTTGAAGTTAGAAACGTTTCCAGATCCAGTGGTACCTGAACGAGATAGGCTGATAACAAAGATGCTGTGTTATCACTGCAGTGCAACTCGCCAAGAGCAAGATCCCGTTTTACTTGCATTGTGAACAAATACCTGCAAAACTCTTTTGAAAAATCAAGAATTGTTTTTTTCAGGATTTTTTTCTTTTCAAACTACTTTCTCGTCAAGCTGAACAGCTCTATTGGTTGCGCCGTGTTTGCTAGAACTCTCTTCGGTTTGGCTTTTTAATCGTTATCTTTTTGAATACACCCATTTCGATCACTTTGTTGAAAATAGGTTGCACTTGTACTCAATACGACTCAAAAATTAGTCTTTGTCGGTTTTGCGCCCCTAGTCGAATTTGTGTCAGCTGTCATTTTTCAACCGGGTCCCCCCTCCGTCTTCTCACTATTCCGCGCCACCACCATTGCTTTCCCATCTCCATCTCCCTCCCATCCCCACACCACCCACTTCTTGTGCCCGTCGCAAAATTTTTTGTTCGTCGGGGGGTAGGGGAGTAGCTCCTCTCGGGGTCTCCCCCTCTTCCCGCGTCCCTGACATACACACATGTACACGCGGGAAGAAGGGCCCTTCACTCTTCGGCGACTCATACAAAATTTGCATTTGCCATTTGTCATTTCACTATGTGACGTGCTTATGAAAAATGCGGGGCGAATATCACAAAAAGTGAGAATTTGAGAAATGGGGAACCACCGCGGCACTGAGCAGAGATGAGAATATGCTTGACAAGTGGCGTATGAGGTAGCGGCACACTCACCTGGTGTACTCCTCCTCCAAGTCTATCGGATTCGGCGTGTAAAATTTGACGACGAAATAAAATTTTGCGTCTGTCGACCCGTTTGTGATTTGCCGTAAAATTGTTTTTTCGCGATCCAACCAACACTGGAAATAGTTCGATTCCCATGAGATGGACAAGTTGAACACTTACATGATTGCCATTGATATCGATGAAAGACAATCCAAAGTAGTCGCATTCCAGAAGATTCAAATGACGACATACTTCATCCAGCAGTGTCTGACCGATCGCCTTGTGCTGAAAGTTTTCTCTCTGCTGGAAAGTGACCACAGAACTACAACTTACACCTAGGTGAAACACCGCTACAGTATCGTCGAGCATCCGAACTTTGATGCACACCAGTCGACCCCGTTTTGACGAATTCATACCTGGGGGTGGGGGAGCTCCCACCCCACGTGGAATATTCGACATATCCGATCTGAAAAAAAACTCGGTTAACGAAGGTAATGATAGAATCAATCAGAGTAGTAGCATACTTCATCTGTGAAAACGTGTTCTTGTAATGAGCCATACGACGAGAATCGGAAAAACGCATTCTGGCTGGTCAGGCCGTTTCCAAGTACAAGTCCTATATGGGCGATCCAATCATGTCATGATGAAATAAAAAAGTGGGTTGCACCTGTGGATGGGAGTAGTACAAGAACCCAGCTGATGAGTGTCCTTTTCAAAAGGACAAACCGAGTTGAATATGGTTGGTTCTAAAAAACCCTCGGCAGATGTTCAGCTTAGTCTAACAGGGGCATCGGGGCGTCAGAAACTAATTATGGAGAAATTCGGTGAATGGGGCGGGTTCGGGGTGTGTGAGACGAAATGACAAGAAAAAGCGTCGGAAATGGGAAAAATGGGAGCTCATACTATTGGCACTGAGTGAGAGGATAAATGACACCAACACTCCTTTCCAAATGGTGCTAAAAGATGGACACAAGGAACCTCTGAGGAAACGCCGACCCGGGTGCCACACAAAATAGACTAAGTCATTTGACAAAAGATGGTTTGGGACAGAAGCACTTTTCTTCGCCATTCATGTGGCTCAACATTTCACATAAACAAAAGGAAAGTTCACAAGAAAGAAACTCTTAAAATTGAAGAAAAGTGAGCCGACTGTGTAGGTTCCAGTCTAGTTTAACGGGACACCTCAACTAGATCAAGGCAGGACACCTATCAACAGCTTAGGACCACTTTTTCCGAGACTAATGTTTTATCAAGTTTCGGTTGACATTGATATGATAACACAGAAATTTCATGGCGGATATAAGTGCGATAGATAACCACCATCAAAATCTTGTAATCTTCTTTCCAGTGTCGCTGTGCAAACAAAATGAAAACAGTTGGAAGCAAACAGAGGCGGTGAGATATTGGATCAACCCTACAATTTGATACACAGACAGAGAGTAAAAAAAATTATCGCGCATTCGTAGCAAAGATGTCAAAAATCACACGAGTAACGGGAAGATGTATTCAAGACGAAAACGAGTAAGATGATCTTTCCTACTGATGTTAAGTCGCTTCGTTGACGGAGATTTAAGAACGACGGACCCTGCGAAATATGATACGTTATCGTTCTGTGGCCTACTCAACCGAGATTCTCATTAGTGTGACTTGATTGCCACGAAAGTTGAGAAACGGAAAGCTGTGAAAATGCGAGAAATGAGACTAACTTCTGCAAACAGAGATCTGAAAAAAAAAACAACAAGCAATACCAAGTTGTGGGAGACTAAATGTTTTAGTTGCTTGGTTCTTTTTCTGTTTCAAACTTTGAGGACTTCATTATCTGCCGAAATAACTCAATTCGATGGTGCTTGCGATGAGTTTGATTAAAGTTCCTCTTCTGAGTAATGACTTTGGAGCTTACAACAAGATCCATACTAGGATCAAAAGTCCATGAACAAAAACCAGCCGACAAAAAATAGTTTTTCTCGCGTTGTCCAATACATCCCATCGTCCCTGGAGCCGAGGACCAAAGCCTGGACGAGCAAGGTGGGAGCACAATTGTGCAAGTGGAGACAGAGAAAGAGTGAGTGTGTAAATCAGTGTGAATTGGAAGAGTAGTCGCGTCGTCGAAACAAGAAGAGAGCGGTAAGACAAAAAGAATGTCGATCCGTATGATCGACCTGTGGGTGATTGGAGAGAGGCACAACGGGGGCATCGAAAAGACTGGAGGTGCAGTCGATGGGACAAAAAATGCCATGAGACAAGTTGAAGGATGAGCACTTAGATTTATCTTCTGACTTACAATTTGTTTTGCAATGAACATATTTCAAATTTATCGTTTTTATCTTCAAATCTTTCTGCTTACTGTATACCTGAGAAATTATTCGGAAGAAAAAGTCAGTCGAGTGGACTTTTGAAAATTAAAGAATTGAAAATACGTGCAAAAGTAACATGAGTTATGACATGTCACCTTTTTACTGTGACATGTTATCTCATCACGTGATGCTCAAAATTTTATGAAAAAAAAACCAAGTTTCTGAAATTATGGAATTTCATTCTGTGAAAATGAAACATTCGACCTTTTTCCAAAAATAATTTCTGTCAGTTTTCGACACTTTGGTCATAAAATGTGATGGACATAAAGCCTTCGAAAAGTTTCATGAATCAAATGGAAGCGAATTCACATCAAACTTTGAAGTGGTTGTCTCCACTAGCCGCAATCTCAGAGCTAATATACCCATTTCGTTTCGGAAAAAAGTTCTTATTCTCAAAAAAAGTTCCGGGACAGAAAGAGGAGAAGAACCGCTACGAATCAATGGCAAGGAACGAAAAATGAAGTTGTGTTGTATCAAAAAAAGGAAAAAAGAGGACAAAAACGGCCGTTGTTGGCTCAAAACAGGGTTGCCGTCGCCGAAAACGAAGCCAACGACATCGACGGCGACACCTCTGAAGCATCTTGTGTCTAAGACACGCACTCAACAGGATGGGAAAGAAGAGGCTCTCGAGAACCACCGGCCTCAGTTTCGCACGTGTTCCAATCTTGCTATTTTGTGAACCACCCCGAGTTTTTGTTGCTCTTACTCCCGTCGGCCCGGTGGCTCCGCCCATTTCCCCCGTACCGCCCGATTTGCAAGTAAGTCAAATGGACATGGCACGAGCGCCACCGCCGCCACGGCATCAGATTTGGATTGAGATGGAATAGGAAAAGGATACGTGATTCTCGTATAAGAGGAGCTATAAGATGAAAACGAAACCAAACAAAAAACGACAAAGTGATGTGAGACGAACCGGAACTCTCCGGTCCTCTGGATAAAACGACGGAAGGTCGTTTGACGCCAATTGGTTTTACGATTTCAATTCCAAACAGTGAAACATTACGTCGTGTTTTTTCGATTTCTTTTCTAATTAACTTCCGGACAGAACTAAGAAAAGTGAATTCTGAATTGCTAAATCCGTTTGCTTACCTTGCATATGCGTAGTCTAAACGCGCCATTACATGGCAAATTGATTAGCCAATTCCTGTATCGCGCCTCGTCTTGATCTGAAAACATTTATGATTGTTCAAGAATATCGTTCACTGGGATAATAAGTGAAGAATATGGAAGCGGTGGAAGAGTTTAAATGAATTGTGAATAAGGAAAAAACAAGACATAGAGATAAAGCTTCGAAGATGAATTCTGTAGGTATACTGTAACTGTAACAAATGTGTTTGGAAAACTAGGTTTTCATAAAACTTTTTTACTCTTTTAGCATCCCGTTCTTCTCGAACAATGTTATTCTGAAGGATAAAAGAACGAAACTTAGTTATGCCTGACACGTTTTCTCTTCTTCTCCAATGCAAAGATGCAAAAATAGGGGTCGGCTATTCAAAAATAATAGAGATGCGGCGTCGGACCCCGAGCGGACTGAGAGATGACCACAAAAGTAAAGCTTATAGGGACCACAAAAATCGAAAGAGAAGAAGAAGAAAAAGAAAAAAAACGGAGAGATGGAGACGAAGAGCAAGAAAAAATAGATGAGGGGAGAAGAAGGCCTGGGGGTGGCCGCCATGCTTTTTCGTTTTGCACTTCTTTTTTCTTATTCTTCCGCGCGCACCGAAGAAGGAGTGCCCCTTTTTCGTGCCGTAATAGGAACGAAATGTGGAATAGTGCGCCAAAAGTTTTGGGAAGCGCATAAATTGATGTGTCCGAGAATACGCGGCCCCCAAGACCCATCACTCTCTTCTCTTTTCTCAGAACACAATGAGCTGGCCTTCACTCCCTCGCTTTCTTGAGGCTACTCTACAAAAAGAAGTAGTAGGATAGACGGATGAAAAGTTTCCGAGTTGTAGACGACTAGGATTTCATGATTGAAGGAGCAATTCCGTTGAGTATCTGATGGCAACTATTTTGCTTTAAAGATACTTTCGAAAATCTGGATGGAAAACTTTTAGAGTGGGGTTCGAATGAGGTTTAAAATTCCGGATTTCTCCGTTTCCAAGGTCCATCACTGTCTCAAAATGTTTTGTCGCACTAACACATCCCTATCATATTTCTTTCAGTTCTCACTGTTTTTTTCATTATTGCTCGTAAACAATATGACACATACATCCTAGCTTAAGATTTTGATTCGGAAACTATTTCCAGTTGATCATTGACGTTCTTTGTGTTGACATAGGAGAGTCTGAACCTTTTTGACAATCTTAGTTCAGCTTACTCTTGTCAAACACAGTTATTTTTCTGACAGGTGAAGCGCAGTTACATCGAATTTGGGAAAATTATTTCTCGCGGACAATCATGCTGGCGGAGCCGTCAATCGGCGCATATTATACGAGCAAATTGGTGCGCGGTCGTCGTTGGCTCAATTGCATGAATCCGACAGACAGTTTACGCTCCCCTGAGCATGCAAAAATCATCATCATCATCGAAAATTTGTGTTTTTATTCGGGTCCTCATTTCATATTTAATGCGGAATCTTCTGAATGAAGCGAGGGACAACAAAAAAAAAATGATGGAAGGAACTGGAGTGAAGCGGAAGCATGAACAAAACAAAGAAGTTATGGGTAGTCCTGAAGATATGTGATGGAAAACCGGCATGGAATGAAAATGGAGAAATATTTTGAATCTAACTATACGGGGTCTTAGAATCAAAGTATAGTTGGAAAATG
Source organism: Caenorhabditis sp. 40 LS-2015 (assembly GCA_900536305.3). Lineage (NCBI taxonomy): Eukaryota > Metazoa > Nematoda > Chromadorea > Rhabditida > Rhabditidae > Caenorhabditis > Caenorhabditis tribulationis. The sequence continues at coordinate 513,804 of LR544328.1, forward strand.
GAAATAAAAGAAGAATGAAACATGACACTAGACATGGATATAGGAAGAGAAGAAGGAAGGAAGGAAGCATGGCCATAGGGTTAACAAGTAGAAGTGAAAACTAAAAATATTAATACATTGCAAGTATTTTTCTAAATATTTCAGTTTTTCCATAGTTAAAATATTGAAACTTGAACCCTTCAAAATAATTATCTACAAAATAATTATCTACGAACCAATTTGAGCAAAATAGCTCAAGAAATGCCTTCGGGGACGCTGCGACGAACGAGCTCCCTAAATTATTAAATTATGTCGATTATTAAATGAAAACGGAGGAAAGGATGTCATCAGCCGGACAGCAGCAGCTCAAAATGAAATGGAAATTGAAAAGAGAAAGTATACTCTGACGGGGACGCCATTTTCAAATCAATGGAACTTTTTCGACGGCCGGACGGAAGAGACGTTGAATTCGGTTACGGAGTGGAATGTTTTTGCAAGAATTGCTCTTGCGACGAGTAGAAAATGAAAACGATGGACGGAATAGAAGAAAGGAGGGAAGGAAGGAGGAAAGGAAGAAGAGTTGGAGTCGTTTTATTCTATTACGAGCTGTGAAGCGGTCTTGAGTTGTTCCAAAGTACTTCTGTCTCCATCGTCTTTCCCTTTTTCTACGTCGCACTTCCATTCTTCTTCGATGTGCCTACTTGAGAATACGAAGGAAGAGCCACGCTCACTAAATTCTCATCAGACCTGAACAAACTTGAAACTATACATAACTGAATAGCGCAAAATTTTCATTTTTCAACAATGAAAAGTGTCGAGATGGTTTGAAATGAAAATGCAAAACTGTTTAATGCAATAAATGGCTGAATGCGGAAATTCAACAATAAAGGTGGGAGAGTAGCTTAAAATAGCGTCTAGATGAAAGACAAAAAACAACTGGAAGAGACGAGAATTGACGATCTCCATCAGGAAGACTACAATTATGCAATGAAAATAATGACTTTGAATATCGCAGAATTTTTGATGTTATGCAAACAGTTTTTGGCAACCCGTATCAAAATAAGCGAAAAAAATGCTATTGCAACAATCACCCAACGGGTACCCATGACTTAAACTTAGATTATGTTGGTATGAGAGATGGCACTGAGACTACAAATAAGTTACAATAATAACTATGAAAACAACAAATACTCTACATAATGATTATGGTACAAACTAAAACTATAAAACTATGAAAACAGAGTTGGTTTAGAATTTGGTCGTGACGCTAAACGCAACTGGAGTGGCGAACATGTCTTCAACAAGGAGAGCGTGTTGGCCAGGAGCCGGAGTGATCTGAGGTCGAACCCGGAAACTTCCTTCCACGATGAATGTGACACTGAAGCTTGCTGACTGCTTGTTCTCCTTCTGAAAATCGAGAAAAGTCACCAACTGTTATACATTGATGATCAACTCACATCGACTTTGAATGGAATTTTCTTCAGTCCTGTGACCAGCATAAAGTTGGTGGTGTCGTTCGACCCGAGATGGTGAGAGATTTCTTGTTCACACTCTAACGATAAAATTCCTTCATACTCTGCTGCCAGCGATGAAATGATGGACACTTCCACTGTGACAAACTGTCCGATTCCAACTGCCACGTCATCTTCGCTAACATATTGTTTTCCGTTGACGAAAAAATCCAGGCTGATTGCAGGAAGAACGAGTTGTTTCAATAGTGCTACGGACGATAATAGTGATCCAACAGGAACTTGGCCTTCTAGACTAAGAGCTGGAATCGCCCATCGAATGTCCAAATGCTTCGAGACATGATTCTCCAGAATCAATCGCAATCTTTCAGTCTCCATCTTTTGCATCATATGACTTCCGCGTTGCTTTGCCTGATGGAACGCGCCTCCAGTGACATCGGAGCAACAAGGCGAGAGAATGGGAACCCGACAAGTCTCCTTCGGCAGCACATACATTCGTCTGGAATTGCTGTACACAAGTTCTGCATCATGCTCAGTGCTATTGGTTACGTCCACCACGATATATCTGAAATGAATTTCAATGTATTTTCAATCTTTCGGAAGACTACGACAAACCTCGAAAATGGGCTATCTCCTGGGAGAACATGCCATGCCGAGACGGTGACCGCGGGAATGATTGAAACGGCGATAGGAAGTTTGCACTTTCGCTCGAAAGAGTGCCCCTCGTCTGACGTAATATCCGAGTGGTATCTCACGATGAATTCTGCTGTGAGAAGACGTCCAGTGAAAGGAATCAGATCCATATCATTGGATTCTGTATCCGAGTTGGCTTGAGTGTTCGCCAGTGGGACAACACTCTCCAGAACTTTCTCCTCATCACTCAAATCATCTGCAGTAGAAGTTGGATCAATTCCGAAAATGTGGAACTTCAGTTCTTTTGATCCATTCGGTTCTAGAACAAAACTCGAGAGATCATCGTTGGTGTCCAATCCTTCCACTTCTTGAGAATGTTTCTCCGAATCGTCGAGTCGAATGAGTGGTGGACCTCCTTGCACAACTGGTTGCCATATTTTGACTCCACAATAACGAACAGGGATGTCACTACTGTTCACAACAGTGATGGTGTGGTCGAACTTTTGTCCGGAATAGACAACGGCTTCTGCGGATGGTTCATCGTTCTCTTCATCGATTGGAGCCCGTGGAAGGGAACACTCCAAGTAGACTCTGGCAAGCTTGGGAAGCACTTTAACCCTAATCTTGTTGGGTTTTTGGTTGTGGTTGGAGACAAAACGACATTCGTTGTGAAGACCGAATATGTTGCAAGAGTAGCCAGTGATGAACAGATCTCCGGGCTCTCTGTAAAAGTGTTTCGTTCTGATCTACGTGTGTAACCGGAAACTCACTTTGGAACTCCAAGCAATCTGATCGTCGATCCTGTGTTCTCCTCGTCTTCAGGTGGCAAAATGAGGCGAGCTTGAACAGGCTCAAAGTTCACACCTTCCACAATCAGACAAAGCTCTCGAACAACAAGTTCCGATCCTCGACAGTTTCTGATGGTCACCTCAACTTCTCCCGGACAGTCAGTAACCCAGAGGAGAGCTGAAAATTCAAAACTGTATTTGGGTTTCATGAATATTTCTCACAGTTATCCGCTTTCTTGCCAAATGGCGTATAAATGAAAATCGACGCTTGACTTTTGTTTGGGACAATCGTTGGGGCCAGGTTTGGCTGGAGAGCCAGAACTGTTGGAGTTCTGTAAAAGCCGAGAATTTCATGGTTTGGTAGAATTCAAACTAACTGTATCAGTGGGAACCTCGTCAACTGAAGTCCAGGAATGATGATTTTCCCATCGTCCACCACAATTGTCTGATTCAGCTGATGGACAGTGTTAGTCGCTTTGACTAGATTCTCGAGATCATCAAATAGGCGTGCAGTCATTGAGCTTTCGAGATGTGGATAGTAGACTTGGAGCAAGAAACAGAGATGCCTGATAGCCGCGTCACGATGGCCAGCACGATTAGCAGCTGTGAAAATCTCGTGGAGAGATTTGATTTGCAGTTTCACCGGACCTAACTTTTTGTTCTTCATGTCATGAGGCTCGCTCAAGTCTACACCGTATCCTTCGAGAGTCCTGAAAAATTGCATAATTTGTTTGGAGAATTTGGTCGGCAAAACTCACCTGAAAAGAACCGGATAGACAGTTTTATAATCACCAGCTTGTCTGACTCGTCCTTCTGTCACATGAAGTTCGAACAGCACACTCAATCTTGCATAAAACGCTTGTTTCCTCAGGAATCCAATTTCTTTGTACATGGCAGCAGAGTTAAGACAGATTTGAGCTTTCATCCGGTGATCCATGAACGAGTTGGCGTCATCGAGATACTTTCCAGTGTAGTCACGATGAAACTGTTCCAGTTTAATGTACTCTCGTTCCAGAATAAGATACATAATGGCTCGCATCACTGTTTCATATTCCAACCATCCGGCCATCGTGAACTTTGCGAACTCGTCTATGGCATTTTTAAAGTTTTCCATGACACGCTCTTTCGTTGGCTTCTCACGTCTGAATGGCAAACTATTTGGGATTAGATAAGTGCTCGTTGTCTCATGATACTAACCTATCGCTGAGAAAGTTTGAAAGTGGATTCAATCCCTTCGATGCTTTGACTTTAGCAGGCTCATCCCGGATCGACGGCGATGAGCCATTGCTAACGATTCCACTCTCGTTTCCAAACGATTCATTTCTCTCAATACTACCACCCGACATTGCTGAGCTGACCCGAATGTGTTCATCTGAATGGTGTCGTTTGTGACCCTGTGGCGAGCTGAAATGATGTGTTTTGTTAGTTTACTTCATCTCTCTCGTTTTCATCGGATACCTGAGAACGCTGTCATTCGATACGGATAAACTTTCGCCGTTCTGCGTATTGATTTCAATCGATGGAATCGTCAGCATTGCGTGCATGCTAGCTACACGATGGAATGCGCCGACATTGATCTCGCCCATCTGTTCGGCGTGAAGGATGCAAACGGTACTTGCCCATCCATCATATGCCGCTGAAGACATTCACTTTAGAAACGACCACACCCAAGATGAACACAAACCTGCCAGCCACAAGTGATCTTGGGCGGATTTCAGGCTCTCGATGGCTCCTTCATAAGCTTCCAGCGCTAGTTGAGGCAGACCAGTGAGAAGACAGTAATCGGCGTGTTGTTTGCGATATCTACCAAGACACTTCTTCTTGTAACTTTTTGTAGATTTTGTTTCCACGCCAACTTGCCAACGGGATTCATCCGGAAGAGTAGGACATGGCAATTCTTGCTGAAAGTATGTGAAATCACAAGCAATAAAATCCTAACCAAACAAACTTTTTTCTCAAACGACACATCGACTCGTTTCATCTCGATGACAATGTAAATGGCTCTCATCAATTCACGGATGGCACTTTCCAGTTGGCAAGCCTCTTCGAGACTTGGAAAACAGAGGCGTTCATGTCTTTCGACTTGGTTGAAGTCTTCCTGAAACAAACAAGATTCTTAAAAACCAACACGCGCGCTAAACTCACGTCCTTGCCTCCGATCAAAATACATCGACCGCAGATAATGTTCGTATAATCTGCCTTCAGTTTGTTGTAAGCCAATGAAACCTGCTCTGACTCGGAAATTTCTGAATCCGTTGATTCTCTGGATGCGCGCGTCGATTTGTCCGGTTCTCCATGTCCATTTGTGAATGCAACTCCGATGACAGCAAAAACACGGCGATGTTGCTGGAAATTGTGAAGTTCAGAGCAGCAAGAGAGTACGATTCTTCTTCTCAAATAGATTTCTATTCAGAAAGCTATATTGAGAACTCTCAGAAAATTCACCTGAAGCTCGCTGAACTCTGTGTACGACGAAGATTGTGTGAACGAGCAATGGAATAATCTTCGCGGATTATCGGATACTTGAATCACCCGCTGCCGCGAGCATCTTTCCACAATTCTCTTGAACGCCGGGAGTGACTTATTGGGCCCAATCTAAAACAAGACAAGGTCAGTTACACTGAATTTTTTGTCGTCGGGCGACTGTCAGTCACTCACCTGTTTGATGACGATATTTACAGTCTGTACATCGGTCAAAAAATCTGATGTACTAGATTTCATCTGAAGATAGCAACGAATTGTAGTGAAAGCGACGGAAGTTGTGAAAAAACGTTGCAAAAAAAAGGGAAAAATGAGGAGATAAAGATCGTGCGTGCAGAAGAGACGACGAGACACCAGCGGCAGCGGTCCGCAATTGCGCGTGGCGGTGTATGCACACACACAACGCGCAGCCACCCTATGACGGATTAGCCATTCTAGTTTTGCCCTCCGCGGCGGTTACGCGAACGGATGGTGGTCAGAAAAACGAGAAAAACAAGTGTTAAATCACATTTTTATCATTTCCTTTGGAGATAATCGCAAAATAAGAGTGAATAGTAATGAAAAACAACTATTTCAGGTGTTGAGAACATTTATTGTGCCACCACTCAGTGGTTTATGTGCAACCGTTGGTATTAACGAGGGCCTGTCGTCGAATAGCGTTGGAGAATTGTAAATAAACATTATATTAGCTGCCATGCTGACTGCGAGGAACAAAATAAGAAATATTCGATCGATGACCAGCGACATCAATTGCCATTCTTCGGTGATCTGAAAAGTTTCTGATTTTATGGAAAACTTGGTGTGAAAAATCACTTTGCTCTCCATTTGCTGGTTGTGGAAGTGAGCAGAAATGATCTTCAAATGCCCCGCTATTTTTCGGAATAAATCCAAGTTGTCTGCAGCACAACGTTGCTTCAACGCCTCATCCATCTGAATGAAAACTTTCTGATGGTTTTTTTTTCTAAGAAGGACAAACCTGTACGAGACTCAATAATCGTAACCGTTGTGGTGGAAACACAGGTGAACTGTTGTTAGGATTAGGATGTTTCTGAGTGACTGAAGCAGTAACAGAAACAGACCCAGTACGTGGGGTTGTCGTTTCACTGACGTCGTCTAGTTCGAGAGAGTGCTCCAAGGTTTTCAATCGGAGCAGTTTGGGCAGTCTTTGAACAAACAACCACCTCTGCCAGTGAGGCATTTCAGAAGAGAAAGCTTGTCTGGAAAATTATTTGTAAAATTGAAAGTTCAAAAAAACCTACTTCCGATACATGTTGATTGTCACAACGGAGAGAATGATTGAAACTGAGACCATTAACAAAGTAAAAAGAAGATAGACTCCTGAAATGAAATATTTGAAACGAATGCTTGCTATGTTCAACTTACCAATGAGCGATAAGGACAACGAAGTTGGAGGAATGAGATCGATGAGTACTAAGTAAAACACAGAGAATGCGACGAGAACCGAGATCGAATATGTCATTTTGTGCTCATTCGGTAAAATCAGGAATACAAATGGAGTGACGTTGGCTGAAATGTTCAGACGAGATTTTTTTATTGTGAAAATAATTCTTACCAATTAGCATACAAGGAATAGTCAACGTCACAGTGAAGAAAATGGCTTTTCGGCGGATGATAATTCGGTATCTGAATACTCAAGTGTGAAATTATTATTCTTCCGATCGAAGTTTCTCACTTGATGTCAATGTAATACTGCTGCCCACAACATCCCGGATAGATTTGAGCATAACGCGACGAGGTGGCACTCAGCAAATCCCATTCGGCGCTTCTGAAGCGAGAAAAACTACATAAAAAATTTAATTTGAACATCATGTTCTCATGTATCCGGTCCCTCGACTTCCTACAGATGTTCTTGTGACTCACTCGTGATAGAAACTCAGTCCCAGACCCTTTTCAAGATACAGAAATTCCACTCCATCCTCTTGTTGTTTGACCTGCGGTACGTCGTTAACATCTACCGGAATTTGATACAAATCAAGTGTTTCTCCGTCGTTTGACCATCCACCAAATTTCATCTCACATGTTTGCCAATCGTATGGAAAATACTTGATGTTGATCTGAAACAAACATTCGACATCAAAATTGGAAACAAAAACAATTCTATTACCGGACAGAAACTTTTGTAAATTGAGGGCGGCTGCCAAACGACTCTTCCATGATTGTCGATTTTCGCGAGACTTGTGATTGTGATATGTGGTTCTCCATCAGCACTGAAACGAAGAACACCATTGTGAATCAAAACAAATAAAACTCACTTATTGTATAATACAATATCAGGAATCCATATTTGGTCTGATGGAATATGAACATACTCGACGCCGCCCCAATCACTTGGATTCCAAGTCAACTTTTTGTCATACCACTGCTGAAATGAGACCAATCAGTACTTCCTATAAAACGAAATACTAACCATCTCGAGCCAAAGACTAGTAGTTAACACCTGGTTGACCTCGTCAACATCAATCAACCTACACAAATTGGCTCCAAACTTCACTTTCAACGCGTCCGATGCATTGTGTACTGGTCGAACTGCTTTGTTATAATCAGTTAGCAAATTTTCCAATAATTGAGAAACATGTTTGTTAGCTCGGACCGTGAGAATATCTGTAACTTGGTTTCGGAAAAAAAATTGAAAATCTGCTAACTTACTGATAATAAAAACTGCAAATGCAAAAGAACATCTAGTAATCCGTTGTGGTATCCACATAAAGATTCAGCAATGTCTCAAAAAGTTGATTTGAAAGAACTCGAATTCTAAGAAGGATCACAAGATAGGAACAAAATAACGATGATTGAGTATTTGACAACAGGGCTAGAAACGTTTCTGTCTCGTACGAACGTGTAACTAACAGTTGCGTTGGTAGAAAAAAGTATAAGTATCAAAAAAGTTTGGCACATTGTAACAATCGTATCTGGCAGGCGTTGGAACGAACAAATTGGATGCGACCACAATTTGTCTTAGCGGCGCCATTGATAGGATAAATGATAAATAATGACAGAGGTATCATCAAGAGAAGAGAAAAGAGAAGTTCTTATCTTTTTGAGCCGTCTCGCTATCTATCCCAGTTGGTCCGCTAACCAATTGGACCAGTCCGATCGACGACGGCAGACTCCCCAATCAAAAAAACACATTAGTTTTGCACAGCCAGGTAACGACGAGCGCGAAAAAAATGAGAGTGTTAGATTTGATGGCTCGGAAACTGATGGGATGGGCTAGCGGTTAAAAATTTACAACTGACGGAGCCCGCGACGATTATTATGAAGATCGACTGACAGGTGCGGTCGTCGGCAACTGCCCGGCTGATGCTTGTGCACCTACTGGGATAGGAGACATTCTCGAAAAGTGAGATGACTTCTTCATCTTCTTATTCTTCTTCTTTGCACTGCCGAGTCAGAGGCTTTCACTCATTCCAGTGTTACACACATGTCGACTTGATGGCTTATGTATGTTCCTCTCCGGACTCGCTAACATTATCGTCTCGTTTTTCAACTTTATCGGCTCGAGTTTATACGGCTCCCCGGCACTCGCAGTAGGCAGTTCACACAACGTCGTACGCGCGTCGACGGCGAATAAATTGAGAGCCGATCGAATTTATCACTGGCAACACCTGTCGACCGGAAAACGAACAAAAGCAAACTATTAAATTGAAGACGTGATAAAAGTGTCAGATAGATGGATCTAAAGTGACTATAGAGTATATTCGCCGGGAAGTTCGCTTTGTCTCGCCAGCGCGTTCTTGAATTCGATTAGCTGCTGGCAGTGATTCCTCCTCACACGCGTAATTGCAAAAACAAGCAAGATGTTTAATTGAATAAAAAAAGAGCGGAAGTCTAATATTGAAACAAATAATGTTATATCACAGTTGGAAAAAAGTAGACAATGAAGTTGTGGTCAACGGAAAATCAGAAATAAGGGTAAAAGCGGGGGAGAAATAAATTATACATTTGTTCAGTTTTATGACTAGATTGAAGAGATTCAAAGCTTCAGAGTTTTAGTTTGGCCGGTTTCAAACAAATTGTGGTTTCATCGTTCATCTCGCACAGTTTCCGCGACGATGGAGCCGTCTTCATTTCATACATGGTTTTGTAGAAGTCGACGGCGGCAAGCGACATAGCCGAGTATGTCTTGGAGAGAATCGGAATGAGGATGCACTGATGGCCTACGGCGATTATCCGATAGGCTCGAGACTGGAACGGATCCGAAACGGCAGGGCACATAATGTTGTTAAGATTGACACGGGTGATCTGAAACGTACAGTAAGAACTCTAATAGAGAAGGGTTTCTTACCATTGCTCCAAATTGAAGAATGACAAAGTGATAAAGTGAGAAGAGTGAGATTCCGAAAACAGTCCATCCAAAATCGTACGGTTTTTCCGGTTCAAAAGATCCCTGTATGTACATGAGATACACTGGTACCACAAGAATCGCAATATGCTGAGCGTAATAGATGAAAACTTCCCCGGGCAGCTGCAAAATCCGATTTCAATGATGTTCTTATTCTTTTTCAATCTCACATTTCTTGTGTTCAGAATTGGAAACGCCAACGCAAACCACGCGCCGGGCATGAAGTAGAGCATCAATCGGAAGAGGAAACAGGCTTTTCTGAAAGAAAATTTGATTACCCAGCATGGAGCGTGGGGACAATGGGATTTCAAAAAGAAGATGTCAGATGCGGTTTTTTATTGCTCTTTCTGCGGAAAAAAAAGGCACTCACTTAGAGGTCCCTTCCATGGTGAGTAACATCAATTGCATTGTGGTGGTGACGTGGCACGGGTTGAGTAAGAAGATTCCGGTTCTGAAATTTTGAAAATACTCTGTCAAGTGTGACGAATAGAAGCTTTTTGAACTTGGCTAATGAGAAGACATTTTTACACTTGATCTAGCACTTTCTAGTCACAAGAAAATCTATGCGCACGAATGCACCCCTTGCTCTAATTTCAAGCATACTTTCTCCAAATGTCACTGACTCACCTTGAAATCATTTTATAGGCAAGTTCGGCGCCAAAAATGAGACTATATACTGTGAGTATCACATATCTGGACACGTTTCGGACTGGTAGTGTGAATGAGCAATCAAGCGGGATTGACATATAAGCTGCCCAGAATGAGAGTGGGATGAAGACAATCGACTCCAAAAACCTTTGCCATGACGGGAGATACTGCAAGAACGAGATGATTCCAGTTGAACGTTGTTTTTGTTTTTCTCCATTTTTCTCAAATCTACCTCAATAGTTTTCACTCACATTCATACATTCTTCACCGCCGTTGCCTTGAATTGAGCTGTCAATGCCACCAATGGCAAGTTCCCGAATGACGTCGTACATCACCTTTGCATTCTGAGAAACAATAATCTTAATATTGATAGGAGGACGAGCAAATGGTAGACATTGTTATTATTGTTGGTTGGAAGACAAGATAGGAAGGGGAAAGGAGTGAATGGGAGGGGAGAGGCAAAAATAATAATGTATGAATTTTTCTATATTATTATTTTTATGATTGCTTTATGGTTGAATATGGGATGGTAGGGAGTGACAACGAATAATCTCGAATGTTATGATCGTAACATTTGAAAGTTGAAACAAAGATCATTTGAAGTTTTCATTAACATTTTTTTTTTTATACACTCATAAATAAGAAAACAGCACCTGTATAATAAGCTAAGTGACGTGGTTAATTTTGTTAATAAATTCGATTTCAAAAGTATGTCAGTCACTAAAGTTCAGAGAAAGTATTGATGATTAGCGAATGAAGCAGAATGGAATTACTGAGTTATGAGAAGAAGTGAAGCATGGTTCGAATTCAAAAGGCACTAACCCAGTTTCCTTTGCTCCAATTGTCTCCACGCTCCACGTATTTAAATTTCTCACCAGCGAAAGTGTTGGACAGCATTTCTAGTTTGCACCGCTTCACGACTAATTTTCAAAATTTCACTGTGTGGTTCTTATCGAGTTGATCAAAAGCTGAACGACAGGTTGATAAGAACACAAAATAAACATAATCATCAACAAAGTCTCTCGGAAATTGGTCATCAGACCGGATAGTGTGTTAGTGTTAGTCTAAACCCCATTACATCAAATTCTTGAAACGGTTAGAAAGGGAAAGGAGGAACAACAGGGAACTCGTACCTGATGAATGTTGTGTTCGGAGGGAACAGAAGACGGAATGAAAAATGTTTCATTCATGAATGTGTCATTTATGACAGATGGAAAAACACCTGGAAACTCCAGTTTAACAAGAGTGAAGGGCCAGGTGTAACCTGGTGTAACTGACAATAGGAACTGAACGTGTGGAGGAGGAGAAGAGAAAGGAGGAGGAGGAGCCGTAGAGGTCCAAGGGTCGTATGAACAGACAAATCGAACTATATAGTTTGTTATTCAGTTGATATTCTTTCTCTCTTTCCCGCTAGTTGGTTAGTGATATCGTGTTAACAAGGCATGGAGGAGAGAAGTGAGGTTCAAGCTGAACCAGAGTGAAAACAAGACGAAGACGAATGAGAAGAAAACAGAGTGGTCTGAATTAGCCACGAAAACAAGAGAGGCACCGAGGGGAACATAGAGGAGAGGCATTTGGAAAGAATGAGAGTTACTTTTCTCTTCTTATTTTGGGCTTCTTTTTTGTATCACACTAATACTTACTAATACCTACCCCGTAATCTTTGAAATTTATGAAGGAATATGTTTTCTTTTCCCGACAAAAAACAGTTATTCGATTTTGCCAACGTAACAAACAATCTTTCAAAGAGAAATTGGTTACAATTTGGATCTCGATTAATCACAACAACTATTTAGTTAGAAAAACTGGCGCGCAGATGATCCTATTTTTTTCTTTTTTTTTAATTGGACGGGTTTTGTCACATACAAAAATCGGTTATTTGGTAGAAACGAATAGGTCAAAGAGTGAACTCATGTGATTAGCTGACGTAACCCAATCATGTTGAACATTGAGGATGTCCACGCACACGAGTCGAGCACCTGGGTCCAGCGAAGAGAAGGAGAAGGAAAAAAATCAGGAAGGGTCGTGATATAGAAAGCAGAAACATTTTTTCGAGCGCTGTTTGAGAAAACGTAGAATGGGAAATTGGTAGAGAAGAAAATTGAAACTTGATACTGACAGACTTTGAACTAAAATTCACAGGATCTCAAATTTAGATCTCTCAACTGGAATGTTTAATTGATGATTTATCATTATTTCCAATTTTCACCCAGAAATATCAAAATCCACCGGGAAAGTATGTGCTGCGTGGCTCCCTTAAGCTTTTGTTCTTGGACTCCCCCCTCTCTCTCTCTCTCTCTCTACTGTTTCGAATGTTTGATTTAACTTATCGTCTCGCCCACTGAGCTTCTCCCTCTTACGACAAGTGGTCATTGTTATCATGACGAACTGATAGGAAATGAAGGGGCAAAGTGCAAAATGTTTGTCGTATGTCTTTTTCAAATAAGGAACGGAATTTGGTGGAAAATGGGAAAATGGGTGGAGCACAAAAGTTTGGCGTGTGAGTGTTTGAGAGAATAAGAAAAAAGAATAAGAAAAAATAGAAAAGGAAAAAAGAAGAAAAAATGGGCGGAGCTGAAGATACAAGTAGGCGCGAGAGTGAGCCTCCAAATGCGCAAAGACATGTTTTTGCTCGCATTCGTATGGACAGCTGGAAAAAGGGAGAAAGTATTGGGACACACATTTGCGATGAGAAAAGTTAAGAATTGGCAAAAAGTCGGTGAACTCTAGGAGCTTACCAATGAATTCTTCGAGACAACGCCTTCTGTGTTTCTCCAGAATGTGTAATTTGCCATAACGCTGAGGAGAGGCGGAAACGCCTCTCGCTCTTCTGTGTCCTTGTCTGGTGCACTGAGCTAATAAGGGTAACGAATGAAGACTATCTAACGGGAAACAATATTGAATAGAACGGAGAGATTCTAGGAGGACAGCACATATTTACTACAAGCAGCGTTGACTGACATTTGCACTTGAATAGAAAAAGCTTTGAACGTAATCGACGGCACGCACCCCAGAAAATGGTGTGAGAAAGGACGGGAAGTACTTGGGTGGACGAAGTTTGAGTTTTCTCATCTTTTACAAGTCGAGGAATAAGGATAGGACGGAAGTAAAGTTGGGCATTCGAAGAAATGGAGGGTTTTGAAAGGGAAATTCCGGATGCGTTGATGTTAATCACACCTTTCGATTTTTCAAAAGTTTTTTTTTTCAGAAACTTTCGTACAATTCTCTACTTAATTTTGTGTTACGGAACCACAAAACATCAATTTCAATACGACGTTTTAAATAGAGCAACGACCATGATGACAGAAACTTTTGAAAATCATGATGATTCACGGCTGAATTTCGCAAACAACTTTGTTTGTGGACCCCGCACAGTAAACGACCACACCTGACATACTAGAGCTGAAAATATTCTAGAAATGTCCTCCAAAACAGTCAACTAAACTCATTTTGAGAATGACAGTTTCAGAATGAGCATACTAATAACTCTATATAAAAGCGAGAGAACTTTATTATGATTTAGATGGATTGCCATGATCGAGGCACTCTTTGCATGTCATGTTGATCTATCGTTGGTTTTTCGGGACAAGCCGTTAGCTCTAAAAAGGACAAAACAAATGACATGTTCTTTTTCATCATCTGAAGAGATTGAAAGAGAAACGCTTTTTGCATAATCGGAGATGCAATGTTCCAAGAGCATGAAATTGGTGTCAGATCGGAAGGGCGGTCCAGAAAGGCGAAGGAAGGACATTCGGAATGGAGCAGAAGGCTTTACTTATGCAACACTCGAAAGTCCGAGGACGACTCTAATGCCAAGTTAGTTGGTTGAGCAGAAAGCCTCGTCTTGCGCGTTCTAGCGACCTGCGTCTCACATGCTCTCATCCTCTTCTCCTCATAGGGGCTTCCACTTATCATAGAAAAGACGAGAGACCATTTTGAATCGGCTCGCGAGAATGAATTATTTCGTGATGGAGACCACGTAAAATAGCCCGACTTTTTTCAATGCCGAAAAGTTTCTTTTCATTCATTGAAGGTATTTTTGTGTGGAGCGGGCCTAAAGAAATGGTCAACAACAGTGAGAAAAAAAAACGACGGGGTCCGAACAATAAAGTATGCTTGACTTCAATTCAAGCAGGGTGTTGAGAGAAGGAATGGGGTCGGAGGAGGGGACGAAGTACATATGGAAATCGTAAAACTCAGTGTATTCTCTATGGTGTTCTCATAAAATTGTTAATGAAATTGAAATTGGAGAAGCCTCTCCAGAGGATAAAACACACATTTGTCTCATTTTTCTTCAGCTTAGATGAAAACGACAAAAATGTTTTTAACGTTTTTCGGAGGTCATTAGACTTGGAGAAAAATTGCGGACACTGTTATTAGAAAGTGTGAGATTTTGTTGAGAAGCCATTATCAGCTGAAAAGTGTCTATTGAAACATGCTTTTTGTAACTATATCGCATATTATTAAACTCTAGACTGACCATAAGAAGTTTTTCCATATTTGGCTTTACTGACCACACTCGAATCGTTTTTGGAACAGTAATTTCCAGAGAACAGTTCGTCTAGAAATGGTCGAGAAGACCAAACAACCAAAGAAAAAAGAAAAGTCATAACTACATCTAATCAAGTCGCAACTACTAGCTATGGTTCTGTGTGGTTTAGAGTGTCTGTCGAAAATCGGCGACATGTTATTCCTACTCTCTTGATGCCGAAACTTTCGCTCCAAAAGAAAACAAACAGAAAGTGACTGAGACTTTGCGGGGGCGGCCACACTGAACCGATTCGTTTCTCTTTTTGTTCCGTCATGACAATAGGCACCGAACGATGTCCCCTTAGTGTTTCAACTTTTCTCAAGAAGATGCTCTGTCAATTAGGAGTTATTCAGATTAGATTAGTGGCGCATTGCTCATGACCCATTTTTGTTTTTGAGTATACACAGAGAATCTATGCATTTACGATGGAAACTTGATCTTCCGAGAGGACATGGAAACAAGAGGGAAGGAAGGAAGAAGCAGAGCTGGGACCCCAGAGTGTACAAATGTCATATTTCGAATTCCCAATGGAAATTCGTAGTGAACGTGTGAAAAAATTGGGCTCTGTTTCTGGGAACCTCACATATATCAGAAAGTGTTATTTTTCCGTACCTCCCACTGGGGTGATCCGTGTTTTTCTTCGGGTTGACTCGCTCATATTTTCCAATTTTATATTGCTCGAGAAAAATGAGACTGATAGAATATTAGAAAACGTTCGAAAAAAAACAAGCACACACATCTGGGCTGTTTTAGGTTTTGTCAACTGGAAGAAGGAAGGTGAAAAGAGAAGAAAATAAGTACCTAAAACTGGCATAGATACTTGAAAGGAAAAGAGTTAGAAGAAAGACACAGGAACTTGCTGACGTCTCAAGAAACTTTGAGATCT
Organism: Caenorhabditis sp. 40 LS-2015; assembly: GCA_900536305.3. Taxonomy (NCBI): domain Eukaryota; kingdom Metazoa; phylum Nematoda; class Chromadorea; order Rhabditida; family Rhabditidae; genus Caenorhabditis; species Caenorhabditis tribulationis. The sequence continues at coordinate 529,582 of LR544328.1, forward strand.
TAGGTTGATCGATGTTCACCGAAGGATACTTATTCCCAGAAGTGCACGTCGAGCCGAAGGGATGTGTTTTCCGAGAAAAACCCCTGATTGTGTCTCTAGACTATACCACGACGCCAGAATCTATGATGTAAGAATTACATCACATCATAACAGCTGAAAAACACTGGGTTATCACAGAATAAAATTTCATTTTAAAAAGAAGGACCAGAAGTTTGTAAAAAGTTATGACATTTTCATATAGCAAATCAATGGAGTTTAGTTACTCGCCAGAATTTTCTAAAGATTGAGATTTATGAAAACTGAAGTTGACTGAAAGAGTCTTTTCAGTGTAGATGAATCATTTCTAAAAAATCCCAATACTTTGAGGTTACTTCTAACGAATCCGACAACTCGATAATCAGGACTAATTACGAGTAACAGAGAAATCATTCTTCAAAAAATTTCGTTTCCTACAAAACCGTTTGTAGTCATATCATAAATGAAACTCGACAAGGAAAAAAGTTACAAAAGGATGGGGGACAATTCACAGATGGAAGATCTCAGAATATAAGCACTGACAGGAGAGGAAAATAAATTTGGTTCGCTCAGCAAATGGAGATAAATGCTAATGACTGGAAGAGTGTGAATATATAGATTATAAACATTGAGACATATGTTAATTACATGTTCGAAGTGACAGGAAATTAGCCCATTTTTACACGTTCGTTTGAATCCGCGTGTCGACCGATTTACATGATAGTGCACGCCTTCTTCTTTTTCTGTGGCTTCGGATGAAGAATTGATCGAACCGCATCTTCGAACACCTGAAAACCACATGTTTAATATATCAATTTATTTTTTCAAGCTTGGGATTCTATTTCAATTCTATACTTTTTTAGGCAATATTTGTTAGTAGGAACGAGAAAAATCAAAAAGTATTCACCTGTGTGAGTCCTTGTTGCGTCAATGCGGAACATTCCAGATACTTGATCGCCTTGATTTTCTGAGCCATTTTGAGTCCTTGTGCTTTGGAGATTGGGGACTTGCCCTCGGCTTGCAATGAACGCATCGGCTCCGGCTCGTCACGAAGATCGAGTTTAGTACCTGTAAAGAAGTTTCCAGGTTCGATTTTTTTCAGAAAACTTTTTGTCTTCACTGAAAGATCACTTTATTCATATTTATCTGATAGGAACATTATATTTTTCAATCACATTTTTTTAAAATTTGTTAATCTTTTTTGCTGTTATCATTTGTGCTTGCGTTGATATGAACAAGGAAAGGTGTGAACGTGAAGGTAAGAATTTTGATATGTGATAAGTAGTGGGAAGGGAAAGTTTAAAAAACTATTTCAGGGACATTCACGGTTACGATCTTCTGAAGAAGCACGAGCTTAAAAACCCAAACTTCTAAAGCTAATAACTCGACTTTCGAGAGTCGACAGCAGTGTTTGAATATTGGTTTCAAGACACACTTCATCTGTCCAATGGTACCCATCACATACCGAAGTCTACTCGTCACGTGCACACCATTCACTCGTAAAAAATGATCGGGTCACTTTCGAGATATCAGTTCGGTGGAAACAACAGCTTCCTACTGTCTGTCTATTTCCACAATTTGAGCAACTGATGACTTACCGACAAGAATGACCGGCGCATCTGGACAATGCTGCCGAATTTCCGGAATCCATTTGCTGGCCACATTGTCGAACGAGACGGGTGAGACGACCGAAAAGCACAGAATGAACACATCGGTCTGTGGGTAGGAAAGTGGTCGTAAGCGATCATAATCCTCCTGTCCAGCAGTATCCCACAAGCCCAAGTTCACAATGTTGCCGTCAAGATTCATTTGCGCCGAATAGTTATCAAATCTGAAAGTCAAACACTGATGGGTGTTTTTATTAGGATGAATCATCAGAGGCTTAACATGCTCTGAAGGTATCAAACTCACACTGTAGGCACATATTGAACGGGAAACGAGTCGGTTGTGTAGGATATCAGCATGCATGTCTTACCGACTGTTCCGTCGCCTACGACGACACATTTGATTTGCCGCGACGGCGACGACATCTGGAAAAGAAAGAAATTCAGAAATATTCTGGAAACTGAAACAAAGAAATGAGTAAATGAATGAGGGAACAACAAGAATCGTGAAGAAATGAACGATGTCTCATCGAATGACTCAGAGGGCACTGGTTAGAAAAAAAGAGAGACCGTTTCGATAACAGGTGCTGTGTCTGGCAAGGCGACCGTCAAGCACTGCATTCGTATAGCCTCCAGGGTCATTGCGAAATTTGTTTCCGTGACGTGGCATAGAGCCAATTGAAGGGACAATGCATAATAGAAGCCCAGCGGCTGAGAAGGGAACAATGAGAAACGAGGAGGTCCGAATATGCCTATGGAGGCCGGCAAAGAGAGCAGGAAAACAGAGAAACATGTATTATTGGTGGAAAGAGTAATAACGTTCTAAAAAGGAGTATGCTTGACAAAAAAACCAGGATGAAAACCCGAGCATAAACCGAGAGATTCGGGGATAATTTTGAATACAAATGAACCAAAGGAAAACCACGAGAATCTTTTGGTTCGCAGCGAACAACCTCTCACATCTGCAGATGACTCATTGAGGAGCTCCAAAACGAAAAACGAAGGAAGAAAATGAGGAGAGAAGAAGAGGGCCGGAGCCCCTACGGTTCAATGCCACTCAGTTAATTTAGAACATCTGGGATGTCAGCGAAGAGGACATATCCACAGACAGACACATACACCACACCACACAGTGACTCCCTTTTTCCAAGTCATTGATATCTGTCGTGCAAGCCCATAACGCCTAATGCATTTCGAGGTGGGATGGGTTACGTTGGACTACTGGCAAACAAGATGAATAGAGAGTGAGAAAGGGCAAGTTCCTTCGCATTCAGGGAGTGTGAGAGGACACACGAAAATCCGGATGCGATTCAATTAGTTTGTCACCACCCAGCAAAATGTGAGATGCGTATTGTTGGTGTAACTTTTTGGAAGGGGGAGAAAATGAAAAGGCAGAGAAGAAGATAGATGCTTTTGAGAAATAATGAGGATTGGGATTGCCACTCCAAGATGTTTGTGATTTATATCCAAACAAAAGAAGGCGGAAAGAAATGATATGTTTCTCTATTCGAATATTTGAAACAAAACATAACGAAACCAAAACAAAAATCATTTTTCGACGAAATCTCATCCTCCTCCTAAAGTCCGTAGAGATTTGGTTTGCGATTGCACGATCGCCAAGTTCACTTTCTCGGAAACCGATTTCCTATGTTTGACCTTCACGGAAGCCAAGAATCTAACAAGATTCTTGACTCTTACTATCTTATTAAACGGCCGTCTTCTCATCGCCTACATATTCATCACATTGCAAACAAAAACAACGACCCCCATTAACCGAGGCAAAAAAGTAGAAAAGAGAACGATAACGAGCGAGTGAGAGAGAGAGGGCCCCGAGAGCACATTCAATTAAAGGTTATATGAGTGTGCGAAATGGGGTGACTCATCGTCCGACCACACACGCAGAGACGTAGACAGTGACCGAGAACCGTTCTTTGCGACGAAATAGTGCGTGAGTCGGAGAGAGTGCAGACGGAACGGGTGATGGGGCGCGCTTGCAACGAGAGTCAAATATTGATTGCTAGTCAAAGGGGTCGACCAAGGGTGGTCTTGGTTGCGCACTCTCCCTCTCTTTTACTTGCGTTTGGAATACCCAGTGTTTCCGTTTGTATGTCGAGAGTGTGTTTCTGTCATATCATTTCGTTGTGCTTCCTCGGTTTTTTTTTCCATGGCTGTTCCAGTGTAAACCAATTCATCATTTTCTCTATTTTCTCTCTATCTCTCTCGTACAGAAATGAAGTATTGTTTTGCAGGAATATTTCAATTCTTTCCCTTTTAAACATTTTTATACTGCTGACAAAGTTCATTTTCAGAAATGCCGCGCTTTGGGGCCTTCATTATAGGAGTGCTTTTCGTCATGTCGATTTGCGACGTGCTCAAAAGTAAGTCATGCATATTCACAGATTTAGAAAACAAAATTATTAAGACGTTTCAGCGGAAGAGCACCCGCACGACGAGGATCATGCACACGAGAAAGATGACTTCGAGTCAGAATTCGGAGATGAGAACGGCGATAAGAGTTACAGGTGAGAAAAAATGAGTTTTTACCAAAAAAAAAAAAATTTTACCAAAAAAGTTATGAAACACTTGAGAAATTTGCTATTTTTATTCCGAGAAAAAAACGCTGTCCGATTGCGAAATAGTTTGATGAATAATTTTTGGAAAAATCGAGATGTTTAATGCATTATGAAACGGAATTTGAGACTGAAAACCTTCATAAAGCAAAACCGGCTTGGATATACCTGCAACATGTTAATTTTCAGCCAAGGAACCGAGGAAGACCATATCGAAGTGCGTGAACAATCGTCATTCGTTAAACCAACAGCTGTTCACCACGCCAAAGATCTACCGACTCTGAGAGTGTTCTACTGGTTTGTTTATGAATTCAGAAACGTCGGTCATTTCACATTTTCAGTGTGTCATGCGGGTACAAGCAAGCTTTTGACCAGTTCACTCAATTCGCCAAGGAGAAGTATCCAAACATGCCAATCGAGGGAGCCAACTTTGCTCCAGTGCTCTGGAAGGCCTATGTTGCGCAGGTATGATTTACGCAGTTGGTCGGCAACTCTGGACAATTCCAATTTCAGGCTGTCAGCTTCGTCAAACTTGCTCTTCTCGTGATTGTTCTGACTGGAGTTAATCCACTTGAGAGAATTGGACTTGGCTACCCAGCTATCCTCGCCCATGCTCACGGAAATAAAATGTCGTCATGTATGCTCCTTTTCATGCTGGGAAACCTTGTCGAGCAAAGTTTGATCTCTACCGGAGCCTTCGAAGTCTATCTTGGGAATGAACAGATCTGGAGTAAAATTGAGTCGGGACGTGTGCCATCACCACAAGAGTTCATGCAACTCATTGATGCTCAGCTCGCTGTGCTTGGAAAGGCTCCAGTCAACACCGAATCGTTTGGGGAATTCGAACAGCACGCGGTCTAAAAACTTGTCTTAACACTTCTTTTATTGCTCAACCAAGAATACCATTCCCACTTTTCATCGCTTAATCTCTTTCTCCTCATGAGTTAATCCTAACTTTCCAACTCGCCTGTTTTTTCTACGTGGTTTAATTATTTGCAGTCAACACTTTCTTGTCCTCAAAAACACGTTTTCTATTCCGATTCCCTTGTTTTTTTGATGATTCAGCCAATTTCCCTCAATAGAAATTGTATCTTTAAACAACTAGAATTATATCTACATTTATTCAGTATCCAAATAAAATATTCCAAAGAAGAGAGTATCCAGTGACATCACAAGGTGAAGAACTCGTTGAGAGAGTGCTTGGCACAAATAAATGCAACATTGACGAGTGCCACTTCTTTTGCTAACTGCTTTGAGAACTGCCTCAACTTCTGTTCTTCGAGAGAAGTTTCGATTTTTGAGATCATATCGTGAACTTGAGAAATCGCATCTCCATCGTACCAGTTATCGGCGCTCGGGTGGAATAGAAGATGTCGTGCTTGCGGATTACCAGCTGCGCCGTGTGGATTTATGAAGCATTTTTCAAATCTGAAAATGCAATATTTTGTCTCTAATATACTTCATGGATCCTCACTCGATAAGTTTATTGTTCTCATTCACTCTGGCATCAAACGGAAGATCATTCAGTTTGGAAATGTCCCGTTTTTGTACTATTTCAGCCAACTCCTGAAATCAGTTTTTAATTTCATTAAAGTCTGAAACGGTTTCCAACCTTCACAGTCTGCTCTAACAACTGGAACTGCTTCTGTCCCGGTTCCAAGTACTCTGTTAAGTTTCCCAATTTCTCAGCCCTCTTGAAATGTGTTTGAATCTTTGGCAAGTAGTCATAAATAGTGTCATCGATTAATTCTTTCAGACTGAAAAAGGTTTGGATTGGTTCCTCACAAATGTCTTTTCTTACTCATAAGGAAGAATTTTGCTTTCAGTGAACTTGATTATCATTTCTATGAACATTCCTCCGATTGCTTTGTGCATCTGAAAATCTAAAATAAACGCGGAGCTTCTAAACATCAAAGTAACCTTGAACTGTGGATCTAAAATCTTCTCAATAAGATACGGGGTCTCGTAGATTGTATGATATAATGGGTACGTTGGAGGGGCATCGAGAGAAGATGTGATGAAGAACACGATTGGAACTCCTGGAAACAACACGGTACAGGTATTAACAACCAAAGATTTTTACCAAGGTAATCGAAGAATGGTAAGTGATCACTTCCTCCTGCTGGAATTCTTTGGTAAGGATGACTGGATCTCTTGGTTTTGGAGGGCTCAAAATGTTTCCTGTAAAAATTTGTTGCTTCAAAACAAATGACATCTCAATACAAACCAGGAATCATACAAAGTATATCTACCCTTCTCGATCTCTTGAGGATTAGGATGCTCAACATTTGAGGCAGCTTCTCTTAACACATTCGCTACCGTCGGGTTCGACAACCCCAGCCTGCAAAGGTACATATAGAAGTATAACACACTTCAATGCGTACAATGTCTGGTTTCCTCCAATTAAATCCATGTTGATCACCGCCACTGCGCGTCTCATTAACTGCAGTCGGTATTCTTCTGCGAATTCGGTCGAGCCAATTAGACCATATTCTTCGGCATCCCAATGTGCAAATAGAATCGATCTTGCTGATATGAATAACTTGCGACAATACGAATAGCTTTGTCAAACCTGGTGTCCATCTGGTTCCGTTCATGTAGTCTTTCAGAACTCTTGAGACTTCAAGAAGTGTAGTAGTACCACTGTTGGGATCAACTGCTCCATATGTCCATGCATCGTAGTGGTTGCTCACTAGAACAAACTTCTCGGGTTCCTGTGCTCCTTTTATATAACCCAAAACATTTTGGATTTTTCTGAAAATAAACGTCATTTTCGTGTTTACACTTTAGACACCAACCGTTCTTCATTTTTCGCATGCACAATCATTCGGAGTTTCCGATTCTTTATCAAACCAGGCCCATAGCGATACGTGACATTGAGACTACCTACAACATATGACTTGTGATTGCATTTATTGTCCGAACATAAACAAACCTTGAAAATCAGCAATCACAGCGTCTCCTTTCATGTTTTCGAACAAATATTGAGCTTCAGAGTAGGGAATCGGTAACATGGGAATGGTGGGGATCTTCTTCTCCCGTAGAAGCTGAAAATGGAGTGGACAAAGTATAAAACGTTTCTGAACAAACATCTTCTTCTGATTTCTCCTTGTACAACTCTCCGATAGATGGGAAAGCTGGTGTTCTTGGATCTCCGAAACCAACAAAAACAGTGCCACGCTGAACCGCATGAGGTGGCATTTTATCGGTTCGTCCATATGTTTCATCTAAAGTCAGGTTTGGTCAGTGCATCCGCAGATTTCCAAACACTTACTGATTCCAGTACCCAAACTAGCAACTTGCATTGGATCTGAGTAGATCAAGCATCCTTTTGCTCCTTTTCTCACTGCCATTTGTGCGATGTTACCGCGGAAGTTGGAACTGTATCTGGCAAGAAGGATCTTGTCCTTAAATTTAAAAATAAATTTTTGGCGCATTCAATTTAGGCAAACCTTCAGAATGATTCCCAATGACTCAATATGCTCAATATCCTTCGGTGTTGCTCTATTGACGTAGACAACCTCTCCTTCCACACTTCCAGCTGAAGAGTAAGCCAACCACTGAATCTCGGAGAACGGATCATTTTGCTCCTCTTTTATCATTGAAATGCTCCTTCCGGAGGATCTATGAATCACTTGTCCGCCCTCTTCGGATATCTCAATCTGGTTTGGGGATGTCCAATTTGGATAGGAAAGAAGGACATTGTACTCGTTGAAGTGTACTCCTTCGAGTCCTTGATTGATCATTTGGTCGCGAATGAATTCAGCCACTTTCCGATTATTCTCAGTTCCAGCAACATGAGCTTTTTTAGTTAGGGCATGTAAGTTGGAGCGGATATTGTCAACGTCAATCAGGTCTCTGATGGCAGAAGCAAGAGTTGCTGGAAAAATAACACGTTTGTGATTGGTTGACGTGAGGAAGTAAACTGATGATCTGTAAACGTCTTCAGTTTTACAGATGATAAAGACACTCACGTGGCTTTGGGCCATCTTGCGGGTAACTGCTCAGATAAGCCTTGCGAGCAGAATTCGTAATAAGAAAAGTGATAGCTACAGTTGACAGAGCTGCCAAAATTACTCCAGTGGCCTTCAGACTCATACTCCGAGAGGTTTCACTTTTTTGGAAGACAAGCTGAAAATCTATGACCAGGCAAAGAATGAATGAACAATGTTCTGTCTACCAACCCCTTTTTATTACGGGTGGTTCTTTTAAAAATGCAAATACCATAAGCTCTATGACCTATTGTGACAGTGAAATAGAGGAAGAGGGGGAGTCGTGTCTACTTACTTCCGAGTTTTTGTTCTGTGATTTTTTCAGGCAGTTACATCCTGATGCGAACCGGTTTCTGACCGTTATCATTTTCGGACACTATGAGCAGTCTGTATCTGGATAATAAGAACTGAAGATGGAAGAAGCAAGAAGAATATAATTGAAATAGTCTGAAAGTCGGGTGAAATTTAGAAACGCAGGAAAAAAGCTGACACAAAAATCTAGAAAGCTTGAAGACATTCAGGCTGAAATTGTCAGATTCTCTGGGAAAACCAGAAAAAAGGAAAACTCAAAATTGGTGGCATCGTTTCGGTGTCTCATAAAAGTATGAACGACGCTGGGAAAAAAGATTGTGTGCATGATTGGATTTTTTTCATATCTCCAACCCAATCTTATCTCTCCTATGCGAACCTTTTTTTTTTGGGAGAATGAACAACGAAGATAAAAAACAGTAAATGAACAAAAAATGGGAGCACAACAATGTTGCTTGTTATCTGTTGATTACTTTTATGGAACCATTGGTTTCTAAAAGAAAGTGTCAATCAGGTTCAGGAAAAATGTTTTCAAAAAGAAGACTGTTCATTTATATTGTGTCAACAATTGTTTGGTCTAATGGAGTTCTTCCCAATTTCCGAGTATAAACCAAATGGGTTTAACGTCCATGTGACCTTTTAACTCATTCAACTCTCTTTTCGAACCTTTTCCAACAACAAAACCATTTGCTATGTTTTTTTTCGGGTCCATAGTGATTCAATTATCCTTCTCAACTGTTTTCCCATTTTTCACGCATTCCTAAACTTGACCGAACTGTTTTTCTCATACTTGTCAAATGATGCATGGCGGCAGACCACACACCATCACTCAACTGGTTTGCCAGAAATAGTGACAGTCTTGCGACTGAATCCTGAAAAAGTTTGAAACAAGTGCATCTGTTTTACTGAACTGTTTCCCGTTCCAGACAGTAGACTAGGAAACGTTTCTAGTTCCCGGTTCATGAATTTCTGGAATTCTGGAGTTCTTAACCCGGAAGTTGAGCCTTCTCTCTTTCTCGATTGGTGAATGGCAAGTCATAAAAGTTTATTGGTTCAGGAAGTAGTTATATGGAAAAGAAAATACAAGAAAGTATGAATTATATTTCATTCGAATTGTTTATTTGGTTTTCAGCGCTTCAGCGTTTGAAGATTCTACGAACGCGATCTGAAAAAGAAGGGATTTTTCAAAAAACACTGTGTGAAATAACATACTCCAAGCTCTTCTGTACCATGGAGGACGGATTGTGTGCTTGATATCAGTGGCAATGCGGTTCACATCGCGTTTGACCTCGCGTTCTGAATTCATACAGTTTACCAAAAAGAAAAAGACTTCTCAAAAAAAAAAACTCACCGATAGACATTTTTCAGCGCAATGAAGGAAATCAAGAAGACTTATTCGAAACTAAAAAAGCAGTAGTCGTAAGTAAATGAAACTGAAGTTGAGAAGGGACAAAGAATGTGGGTGTTGCCCGAAATTGTGGTCTGTTATGTCACAATGCGTACCGGTACCCCTTTCAACCTGCATCACATGCGCAAGTTGATACGCAACGGATCAATAATTGCGGGACAAAAAACACAAGTTGGGGAAAGAAAAAATCGGAAGTTCCACTCTGTCAAACAGTCAACATCATTATGTTTATTTACTTTCGTTTTTTTCTCCAAAAATAAGTTGGTGTATGTACAGACACTAGTGCTAGTGGAAATCTTTCAAAACAAAGCGTACAATAAAGAGCGAAGATAATTTTCTATCAGAATCGTCAAGGTTGAATTCAAATCATGAATCAAGTATTGCAAATTATTCGATATGATCATGAAGTTTCAAGCACTTCTTGCTGGACTCTACATTGAATCCTTTGAATTGCGATGCCAAAGGTTCACGTCGTTGAATGGAGAGGTATCTAAAAACAAAGTTCAAAAAGGATTCTAACTCAGGAGATTACCCGACAAGAATACTTGATTCCATGATACCCACAGCTTCTCTGCCACACTTTTCTTCGACACGTGGCATGACACATTTGAGAACTTTCTCCAAAGCTTCGCACTTCTCTCCCTCTATCTCTGCTATGGTACGAAGCGCTTTGCCGAATACAGATTGGACATGTTCTTTCATCGAGAGGAACTGATCGTCGTCATTTTCAAGATCCTGAAAACTGTGAAGGCGTCATGAACCATTCATTAATACTCACCTTATTTGCTGTGAGTTCCGCAACTTCCTTGGTTGCTCTGATATGAATTCTAGCTATCCGTCTTCCAGCGGAATATCGAGTGTAGTTATAGGCTAACATTTCCTGAAAGTTATTTTCATTTCCACTTCAAAATGCATTGGTTTTACTTCGAAACAAGGCTTCGTGTATTCTTCAACCCCCGAAGAGAAGCAATGATACACTGTATTATCAATGTCTGGTTCGGGACATTGTCGATCAAGGAGAATACGCAGGTTACCATCAGTGTTTTTCAAATCATCCAGTCTCCAGTAAATTGATGTTCTGTAAGAAATAACTATTGACGGATGAATTTCAATTCCAAAGTGTACCTTGACTCGCCGAATCCATATTGACACTGGAGTTGCATTTCATATTTTTCACACAGCTGCCGAAGTCCCTCTTTGAATATGTCAGCATCCATCGACACAAATCTGGCAGCAAAGGAGTTGAAACCTAATGTCAAGAGTAACTGGAATAGGCTAATGTTCTCATAGTACACTGAGATGATCTTACTTTCATGTCTTTGTTGAGCTTTGTATTGTAAACTGACTGGAAAACTCTTTCTGCTCGTTCATGGCCAAGTGTGTTACACTCCATAAAGTAGTCTTCATAGACGTTCATGCTGTAAAGAACCCATTAGTTCTTTTATTTTCAGGTTCATTTGGTTTGTTTGATCCCTGGAGATGATAACAAGAAAAACATGCGCGTGACGGCTACAAAGAACCACCAATTGGTACCCATTTAGTATCACATTAGCAGCGTTTTCTTAACATGACCTTCTGATCTCACAAAATGTGAGAGGCTTTAGAATCGAAACTAACCGTTCTCGGGAAGTTGCATTTTCAGTAGCGAAGAGGTAGCTTTTGTATGCTGAAAATTAAGGTATTGAAATGAAACTCCGAAAGTTTGCAAACCTTTAGCTCCAAATTTTCTTGCTTCACTTAAAAGCTCTTTAGGCAACCGATCATAGACAATACTTTGTGTGATTTTGGAATCACATCGAATTATTAGAATTGAGCAGCATATAAGAATGGGTAACACTACTAGTGTATACTTTCCAGACATTCACGGAGAAGACTACCAGAAGGAATGAAAAACAGCAGAGTAAATAAAAACAAACGAGTGATGGTAGAGGTGATATCAGCTTCAATGAGGACAAACTATTTTTACTGTTTGCGATTGATACAAAAACGGTCTTGTCCGTACACTTTTATAATTTGGACACTCCAACGATATGGGCAGTCAGCAACAGTTGGGTGAGAGAAATCGTCTCACTCATTTATCACGTCTTTCGAAGACGCGCGAAGCGTCAAAACCACCGACAGAAGAAATCTGATCGGAAATAGTAAGAAAAACGTTGCAATCAGTCGTTGGTCGATCAACGACAACATCTCAACAGACGTTGAAGAACGGTGACGTCACACTGGAGCGTACGGTCTTCCGTTCTGCACCGAAGTTCGAGATCAGCTTGGCGGCTGTTGATTGAAATTTCGATGGTGCTTTGATCAGAGAACATTCAAGATTATTGAGATCACTCACGCATTTGGAAACGACATGGTTAACATGTGGTTCTAAAATCATTGACTTCTTCGTTTTATCCTATACTCTTCAGAAACACTTTTCTGAGACGGAAAGAAAAAACATGCAGAAAGCATTCGAAAGATTCAAGAAAATGAGCGACGAACGAAGAATATGTTATTTCATTTAAAAAAATTATGAATTGAATACACAAGATGTTTGACAAATGAGAATCTACCAGTGACTAGAAAAAATAATTAGGAGAGATGAGCATGACAGAATCACTGAGAACGACCAGATTCTCAATAATGCTGTCAGGCTCAGGAGAGTGAAAATTAGACAGAAAATAAAATCTTTGACCCGTTTTGAAACAATTTTAGTACGAATTTCAATGTTTCTGATATATGCAGACGACTTCTTTCACAGCGTTTTGAGTGTTTTTCAGAGCTTCTGTACTCTACGACGTATACAACTTCGATGGAAGTCCTCTTTCTGAACCGGTCTTTTCATAGATTTTTTCTATGGTCCCGATATGCCTGGCAATGCAAACGGCAACTCGCATCGTCCGAGACGGCGTGTGAAATTCATTGGTCGGCTGAAATGTAGATTTCTTAAATTATTGGTTCAAAAATAAATAATCTTACGGAGGTAGAGAATGTAGACGGTTGTACAATTTGCCAAAAGTGGAATTGATAACATGTGCAATGGCAGCAAATGGATCTACAAAAGACATCACTGCTGGAGGCATCTCAAACTGCAGCCGATCTTCTCTCTCAACATCCGATTGCAGACGCATTCCAATCTGGATCTGATTGTTGTTTTTGTCAAGTATTATTGACACAAAGACGTCTTTTATCAGGTAGCTAATTTTCCGTCCTTGGATTTTTTGCCTCATCAGAACGCGTTCGGGCTTATCCAAGAATACGTGTTTCTCGCATACCATAGCCACGACGATTTCAGTCTCCAAGTTTACAAAGGTTGTTCCAATATACGATGGCGGGATTGGAAGTGGTTTCACTTTCTGTACAACAAGATGGTTGTAGTCATGGGTCAAAGCTGCGAGCTCGAAAACAGGATCAGTCTCTTTCGGTGGATTTGAAATGATTGCAGAATAAACCATTGTTGCGTCGATATCAGTCATAAAGATAACGTCCTTGCTGGTTAACGCGGTTTTTCTTTTCACAATGTTCAGGAGACGAAGGAAAAGTTGACATTCATAGTACGCCTTCATCTTGCGATCTATTGACCGCTTGGGCAGCATTCTTCTTAGAGACTCATAGAATTCCATGCTCTGATTCCAAAATGCTTTGAAGAGAGTAGTTGTCGTAGGAACATTGTCCGGATTCAAGTTAATCGATCGCATGCCGACTTCCCTCACATCGTACCATTTTTCCTCGACTATCGTGAAAAACTCTCTAGGTACGAAGGTACTCGGCTGAGTATCATTAACGTGGACCCTCAGTAAATCGATTGTTTCTCCGATTTCAGACTGTTTGTTGACCCATGCATGCTTCTCAAAAACTTTATCAGCACATCGCGGAACACGAATCTGTAAAAATTCTATTTCTAGTTGCGATGATGAATTTCTCACTCTTTCAATCGCGTGACGTGCGAGCGAACATATGTGCTGATTTATGTCTGCTGCCGTAACATTTTGTTGGTGTCTGAAAAATAGAATTTGGACGAGTTTCAAAAATGAAAACTTTTATGACTTACAATAGCTGCTCGAGTTCAAAAGTTTGTCTTTTTAACGGTTGATCATTGCAATAGGAGTTGAGAATGGTTGGCATTGACTTTTTAACCTTATACAAGGCTTTTCTAATGGAATCCAGGTCATCATTCCGTTCTGCTTCAAACATCGCAAAAGATGTGAACGTTGCTTCACTGATTTTGTGAATCAAAAGTTCTAGGAGATGAACATTCAGGTTGAACACTTTTTGATGAACACTGTGTAGCATTGAGATACGTTGATCGTATTTCATCAGTCGCTGAAAAAAGTACATCAATCATAAGGTATATCAATAGCTTTCTTACAGTTGCAGCAACTCTCATCTTTGCTTCTTCAATCAGCCGTTTTCCATATTGCATAAAACTCAAATACTCATCCATAACAGGTGAAACTGACTGTCCTTCCAACAAATCGCCTTTATCGTTAAACTTCGGAGAATTCCTTTTGTCGCCTCCTTGAATGCGAAGCAAACTGTATTTTGTAAGATTATCCCAAAGTTTCTCGAATTTCAGTTCTTTTTGAGTAACGCTTTCTTTGTAACAGGAAGATCTGGTTTTGAAGATGTTGGCAATTATTTCGAATTGATGTTCTGCGAGGGTGTCACCGTTTTTTTCAAACAATCGGGTTTTGAGTCTCGCAGTGTTCCAGGTCACATTTTTGGCCGGGGCTCTCTGAAAAAAGTGATCAATGAACAAAAAAAATTTTCCGCGTTGAACTCACTTTTCTATCAATGGCTTCTTTGGCCTTCGCGATTTTTCTGTGAGCGTATTTCTCCAATTCTTGAAGATCAATCAGCGAAGAAGATTTAATCCTAAGAGAAGGTTCGATTCGTTTTGGCTGATCGGCACTTTTGGACCTCCGGTGTACACTTTTGGTTACTAATGATTTCACAAAGTGTGCACTTCTGCTTTGGCATTTAAGAATGGCTTGGTTCTCCAGCAGAGACATCTTCACTAAATCTATCTTGGGGGTGTTCTTCTCGAGTATCTGTTGAAACGCGGGATCTCTGAACAGGTGTGCCAATTCTAGTCTGTTCACTTCTGGTGTGGGAGATCTTTCTTCTTCACTGCTCACTGCCAATGAAACCGAAGATCTTGATAAAGAACGACATTCTGTCAGTAATCCATCGCCAATTGTAATGATATCATTCGATGTTTTCGCATCATGTGTCGTTTTTATCAAATCGATTGGAAATTTCGCAGAGTACAGCGTATGCTCAGATTCTTTCACAACGTTTTCCAAAGGTGGGAACTCGCCCTTTTCGGTAAGCACCAATACATCGCTGGGACCGTGTTCGCAAACGAAGCGGCCAAACAGTCGCTGGATTTTTTTAACTGTTCGAGGCAAATCCGCTTCAGTGTAGACGAATCTGGTTGAGTTGTTGTCCTTGTGATTGGCACAAGTGCAATGATGAACCAGAATGACATCTCCGTTTGTACATCCACGACACATTTTTTCAATTTGATTGTAGTCGTGAATATCGTAATCGCATCGTGCTGGAAGAAGACGACCCAAGAACCATCGAAGCGTGAAGACTTTATATTCGAAGGGTAGGAAGCCAGTAGACACTGAAATTTACAATTTTTTAATTGTATCAAAGTTGGGGACTTACAATGCATTGAGTATGTGTTTTTATCGTTATACTGTTCCATATTAGTATAATATTCGATAGCTCGTTTTGAGCGGTCATCGTGGCAACGCACTGCCCATTGCAACTTGTTGAACGTTTCTCTCGTCAGGACGTCGTTCGGAAAACTTTGCAGAACCAAATCCTTGTAAGCCTCTTGATTTTTGTCAGCAATAGGAACAAAGATGTTGTCATAGTTGAGTTTCTTTTTGTTTCTGGAGTCTCTTATTGCCATACGAACTGAAAGCATGTTTTCAAATCATTGTTCAGATATATTCAATGCGTAACTTACATGAATGAGTAGAATTAAACACATGAGGAGGATGAACTGTTTTTTCGATAATGGCGTCGTTCCAACATGGGAGTCTGTTTACTGCAACAAGAAGAAAAAGTGAAAACAATTAAAATTGAAAAAAATCAAACTCACTTGCTTTTTGCATTGCTTGGAATAACCCACTCGCGAACTCATCGTTGTGTTTTGAAATATAGTGAGCCACTTTCTTCTCCAGTGCAATCTGGGCCTTCCTCGCATTACGGTAAATCAACATATGGGCCTTCTTCTCCCTTTCTGACATCACCCGAACTGTGGCACTTACACGTGCAAAACGTTCAACTTGATATACTGTACCAAGTGGCACGGCATGATTTTTCAATCCATGGTCCGGTCTTGCAACTGGCGTCCGTCGGTCTTCCACATTCTGTGCTCCAGTAGTGTCTTTTCTCGAACTCGTATTCTGTCGTGATGACTCATCAGGTGAATAGTCGGGTATTGGCGATGGGATAGAGTCAGAAGCCGTAGAAAACGCAACAGTCTGTTTTCTCCCGTTTGCATTGACAGATTTTTCAAATGACGGATTTTGGTTCCTCAATTTGAACTTCTCGAGAACATCGCTGCGAATCGATTTGACTGGGTCAACTTGCTCTGTGATGAGGCATTTCAACCATGTTATGATTGTTTGAAATCTCTGAGCACGACGTCTCTCATGCTTAGGATAACTGCCAATGTTGATACTTTCCAAACGATCACAATGGTATCCGACGACATCTGCATCGCACCGCAACTCTCTGATAACCTCTTCGGAAACGTCGCAAATTGAAGGGAGCAGGCGCTCAAACTTTCGACTAACAACTTCGTAGAGTTTCATGATCCTCTCCTTGTCACTGCCGTGCTTCAAAGACACTCCATCCAAACCAAGTTTAGTGAATAATTCGAGCAGGTGTCGGTACATTGTGGTAAGGGGAAACAGCGCCAGAACAAAACCGTTGTACTTGAACAGCATTCTCAAATCCTGCGGGCTTTCAGCAGCTTGATCGAACATTACACAAACATCAACAAGACTTTCTAACGCAGACTGCAAGTCTGGGTCATCGTCATCAATGCAGAGTTCTCGGGATGGAGTGAACAACGGCGATTCTCCTCCGCTCTGTTGTTTGTAAGGGTGTCCCGTGAGTAACACGCACGAAAATGCAAACATTCCGACAGTCCATTCCGCACCAGATTTTCGATAACTTTTCCTTCGATTCATGTAAATCGGAAGCATGGTTCGTTCGATGGTTCGATTGGTTAGACTATCGTCTGCTTCGGCTTTTATCATTTGTCTCCAGAACTTATTGCAAGGTTCAGCAGTCAGTTGGAACTTAGTTCTGTCGTGACTCTCCAATGATTTGTTGAACGCTATACTCGTCTTCGGTAGACCACTTTTAGGAGTCGAATTTGATTCACTATATCCGTCTTCCACAGTTGATTCAGCAGAATGAACTTTCTTCCGATAAACTTCTTTGCGCTTCGCCTGAAGTACTGCAGATTTTTTGTGGATTTTTGGAGTTGGAACTTCTGTCAGTTTTTTGCCCGTTCCTGTAGGAACGTTTTGCTTCGCTTTTTCTTCCGATTTCCGTGATTTCGATTTCAGTATTCCGTCATCAAAATGTTTTTGGACAGTCGTCATTTCTGTTTGTTTGGTGACATCTTTTCGCAAAACATCGTTGCCCATCGTGCTGCTGCTGCTACTACCTGATTCGTGAGGCACGCCGTATCGCTGTTCCTCTAATTCTTCGATTTCAGCGTCATCGTATTCAACATTATTATCCTTATCTTTATCTTGGAGATTTTCATCAGATAGTTTGTCTGAAGGTACTGCTTTCGAAATCCATTCCTTCACTTTATCGATCTGGGCTTCTGTTAGTCTTGACGACGGTCTTACTTCGTCTTGCTCTTCCGCTTGCTCTCGATGTTGCTGTTGCTGTTGTCCTCCTTTCTGCATTTCACGGTACTCCTGGATAGACTTCATCAAAATCTTTTTCTCAGTCTTCTCGTATTGATGCACCAACTCAGCGACAACTTTCTCTTTGAAGTTGGGCACTTGGCTGATCTGCTCGGGACTCAATGGACCGGAGGCTGCGTCCCATTCGATGTCATCATAGTCGATTTCAAAATCCTCCATATTTTTTCTTTTCTTTGCCATGGCGGCACGTAGAGCCTGCATCTCTTCTTCTTTTCGTTTCTCCTTCAACACGGCTAGTCGAGCTGCTTCCTCTTTTTTCTTGCGTTCGGCGACTTCCTTCAAACGATCTTCTTCTTCTTTCTGCTTTTGTGCAGCTTCAGCCAGTTTTTTCAGATGAGCTTCTTTTTCCTCTTTCTCTTTCTGCTCAGCTTCAGCCAGTTTCTTCTGACAAGCTTCTGCTCTCTCTTTCCTTTTGCGTTCAACTTCGTCAAGCTGCTTCTGACGAGTTTCTGCTTCCTCTTTACTTTTTCGTTGAGCTTCAGCAAGCTGCTTCTGACGAGTCTCTTTCTCTTCCTTTTTCTTGCGTTCAGCTTCGGCAAGCTGCTTCAGACGTTCTTCTTCCTCTTTTTTCTTACGCTCCTCTTCTGCACGCCGAGCTGCTTCTTGCTTTTCTTTTTCTTCACGGACACGACGCTGTTCCTCTTCTTGCTTCTTTTTCTTTTCCAGATCAGCTTTCCTAGCTGCTTCTTCTTTTTCGATCTTCCGTTTTTCTTCAGCTTCACGAGATGCTTTCTCTCTGTCTTCTTTCTCCTTTGCAGCTTTTTGGGCAGCTTGAAGCTGAGCTTCTTTGTTGGACTTGAGCAGATTCGCCTTCAGTTTCTCCTGTTTAGCTTTCTCTTCCTCCTGTTTCTTAGCTTCAAGTCGTCGTTGTTGCTCTAATGCTCGAAGTCTGACAGCTTCTTCTACTTTCTTCTGTTGCTCTAGTAACTTTTCTTCTGCTCTTTCTTTTTCTTTCCGAAGCTTCTCAAGCCATTCAGCAGGAAGGTCCTTGTTCTTCATTTGCTCTTGAATTTCTCTTCTTTTCCTGATAGCATCATTCATTCTCCGAGTCTCCCTTCTCTCTTCCTCTTTCCTGTGTTCAGCTTGCATACTGCGTTTTCCGAAAGGAATGTATTTTGGTGTTCTGTCCAATTGCCTCGTTCGTTGTTCGTCATACGTCCAGAGTTCCTCGAATTCTGTTAATTCTCTTCCAAGCTTTTCGCTCATCATCACATCCTGCTGCTCCATTGTCGTGAGAGTCATGAAATTGTTGTACTTTTTATTCATTTCGAATTCAAGTTCACGATTCTCCGTCTCGAAAGTGGATGCTCCGAGTATGCGCCTCCTTGAGAAAAACTCCATTGCTAGGAATGCAAAGTTTGGTAAATCGAAACTAGTCGCATCTTTGAGTTCGATCAAGATATTTTGATGAGAAACTTGCGATTCCTGAGCTGAGCGAGTGAGACCGTTTCCTGTACGTTCGACCACGTGCTGAAAAATCAAGAGTGTTAGTTGAAAAGAATTATCATGAAAAAATCTTACCTCTTCAGAAACTACCCGTGTTACCATCGCTCTCAACATAGAAGAAACAACATCAATTCGTTGTGCATCTCCATATCTGTATACCCTTGGAACGTTGTTTTTGACGTAAGTGTTGGTTCTGATTGATTCTGAAACAAAGATTCCGTGAATACCGTCTCTGAATCAAGTCAAACTCATACTTTTTGTTCTGGCAATCTCTCTGCTGAGATTCGGCATGGTACCTCTATAACACTCCATTATTTCTTCAAACGCGACGTACTCTCGGGATAGCATTTCGTATCTGAGATTATGCTTTTGCACTAGTTTGTTCATTTTTCTTCTTCTTCTTTTGGCAAGTGACTTTTCCGGTGGGTTGAATCGGCGATTATGCAGAAGCGAAAGTCTATCAAAAAAGTAATCCGTGTAGCTCGGCTTGATGAAAAAAGACTCGGCGGATTGCGATCTTTTCATCTTCGGATACTTCTCATCGATTTCTTCACTTCCACTCAAATATCCTTCATACTCTGATTCCACGCTGAAAACGATCGAGATAGAGAAGATATAATGCTAATTTACTCACTCAGAAGCGTAGAATTCAGTATTAAAATCGTGCATCTTGAGTGCCTTTTCGACCTTTGTAACAGGCTTTCGTCCTGGTTTCTTCTTGATTTTCCGTCGCTTCTGTTTCTCTTTAAGATGCGGGATCGGAAGACCATAAGCTTCTCTTCGGAAATGAATGAGCTCTTCTCGTGTCATCAGTATTCCTTTCCTCGAAGGCTTCCTCCGTAGAACTATTTTATTTGAACCAGTTTCAATTGGAGTGTCAGTCACCAGGTTCGTAACTACCATCTCTTCCTCGCTCATTGGAAAATACATCCTCAGTTCTTTAGGGAGATTGCTGTTTTCAGTGTTTGCCAAAGTTTGATTAGGCATCATTGGGAGATGCATGTTATAGCATTTCCCTTTTGCACCCATCAACAAATTCTTGTTCATGTGGGAAATTTCGACACGCGAGTATTCCAAGTCGTATTCCTCATTTGAGTTGAGCACCTTTGTTCCACCAATGATCAAGAAATATGCCGAAAGATAATCTTCATTGCATCTGTTGACTCCCCACTGAAAACTCAC
This sequence comes from Caenorhabditis sp. 40 LS-2015, assembly GCA_900536305.3. NCBI lineage: Eukaryota > Metazoa > Nematoda > Chromadorea > Rhabditida > Rhabditidae > Caenorhabditis > Caenorhabditis tribulationis. Next base: position 550,060 of record LR544328.1, read on the forward strand.
ATTGGTTACATTGTGGTAATCTGATACAAACCTCGTAGAATGCTCCGTTTCCACAAGTCATTGCATAATATTTCGGACCTAAACCTTGTTCATGCATCTGAAAAATTTTTTACCTTGTTTTGAACGGATCATTTGTATTACCAAGGCAACAATTTCAGTCAGAGTGACTGGTTTGAAGAATGAAGGGTTTCGAGCGAGGGAGTCGAAAACAGGGCGATTCATTCGAACGATTTCAGCCAGTTGCAAATTGAAAGTTGTGACCAAATCGAACGCAACTCTCAATCGGAACTCCCATCTGTGAACAAATCGTTGCTAAATAACAAAGAGAAATCACAATTTCAACTCACTTTTTGTACTCAACATCCAGCGGGAAAAACTGGAAGTGAAACATGTCCACTAAATAACGTTTATTTTTCACGCTTTTGTTCCCGTTTGCAGAAGGATCTTCCAACTCCCAAACCAAGAAAAATCCGTGAATATGCTTTCCAAGGCGATGAAAATTGTACAGCTCAGATCCAGTTATCGACCCAACTTTGAAACCTGGCTTTGGTTTGATGTCGCGACTGAAAAAAGAAAAGTAAAGTAAACAAAGCTCATTGCTCAATTCGAAAATCTATTTAAAAAATCTCGATGTCTAACTCACTATGTCAGATGGAAATATTCAAGCTGCGCTTCTTCATAACGACATGCTAGGTAATGTTTCTTGTTATCCACAGTTGTAGCAGATAACGGGAAATAACCACAGCGAAGAATTGGTGGAACGAACATCAAAGGAATGTCTGCGGATCGGGTGAGGCGGAAGCTGATTTGCGCCTTGGCAACGAAAAATTCTCTGACATAATACGTCGAATCCCTGATAACATCGTTTTGGTCTCGTCTCTGAAAAAAAAATTTAATCATAATTTATTTGTCTGTCAGAACTTACGCTCATAGTCAATGCAATGAGGGGCTGGTACACCAAGTGCAGTGGAGCACATTTATTCGGATAGAAATTCCAATGACATTGAAATAAATGCGTATCCTCACTTGCGCAGTATATGTTGCTTGTATACCGACGGATGAATCCTCTGACGCGTTTCTTTTTGTCTTCCTTGTTGTGTTTGGGCCACCACGACATTTGGAACTTCAAACGTTTTTGTCTGCAGGAGTGTTTCTTCATAGTGCGGCCGAAATGGAACATCTTCGAAGTATCGTCATACTCGACACCGACAGCAACGAATTCATCGTGATGACTGCTTGAAAGTGGAAGGTCTGCCTTCGAGACGGTCAAAAACTCTTCTACAGTTTCCGCAACAGAATTATCAGGGACGAAACCAGTGTCTGGATCAATCGTTTCGTGGAATTGTGCCACCCGATGTGAGCAGATCGCCCGAGTCACACGTGTCCTCTTGTCATACCTCCGAGTTTGTTCTCTGATTGTCAACGGTCTCATTCTGTAAGCAACAGGGCGAGTACGATGGTAAACCTTGTCAATGGTTCGTTGCATTTTGTGTCGTCGTGTGCCAATTTTCATTGGATCCTTTTTCGTTGGAAGTCTTCGACGACGTTTCTTCTTCTTTTCTTTCTCAGCACCTTCCTCTTCTTCTTCTGATTCTACATCGCTGTCTACTTCCGTTGAGCCTTCTCGTTGCGCTTGATAACATCTTGGAGTAATATCTTGTATCGACGGACTTCTGCTCATACCTTCATCATCTTCTCTACGAACGGATGATGAACGCGGACCAAATCTCCCGCTTGAAACTGTTTCAATCAGAGCCATCATTTCAGAGAAGGGAGTTGACGATCGGGATCTGCTGGTTTGCCGTGACTCTCTTCTTGTCGGCGTTAGAGATTCGGGGTCTCTTGTCGTGTTTGGAGCGTCAGTAACGTCGTCGACGTCATCATTGTCTTCATCATCATCGTCTTCATCATCATCAATAAAGACCACAGTTTTACGTTTTTTCTGCTCCTCTTCCATTCTTTCCCTTATTGACTTTTTTGCATTGTCGTTGTCTTTTCTCAATGTCGAGCGCAATGGAGTTGTGCTTGATGTTGGTGGAATTTCAATGATATCACTGTCATCATCAGCGATCGTTGCATATTCATCCGCACTGTCACTTTTTCCCTCATTTGTTTTTCTTCTCGGCGTTGGGTTTGGTTTGCTAGCTTCGGTGTTTTGTCCTTTCTTTGCATTCCAGCGATTCGAAGTTTCAGCTTTACCATCTGCTTCACGAGACGGTGTTGAACGCAGTCTGTATCTTCCACTTGAAACTGTTTCTATCAGGGCCATCATTTCTGACTCAGGTGTAGACGAAAGAGTTCTTATGTCTCGCTGTCTTGGTGTTTGATTTGCATTGTCTTCTTCTTTTTCCGCATCTTTCGTTCTCTTTGACGTTGGTTTCCTTTGGTCAGCTTCCAGTTGCTCTCCTTTTTTTGCATTCGCACGACTCGAAGTTGCACTTTGTATCGTTGAGTTTGTGCTTGCCATTCCATCATCTGATGTACGACTTGGTGTTGAGCGATGTCTACTTCTTCTACCACAAACTTCTTCTGCTGGATCGATCTTCTTTGAACCACGAATTGACGAAGTGGAAGGTCGACTTTGTCGCGTAACTTTTTGCTTGTCTTCAGGTTTGCTTTTTGTTGAAGTTTGAGATATTTTTTTTCTCGTTGTGGATTCTTTTGGAATTTCGACCACATCCTCATCATTACTTTTCGGTTCATCCACAATCACGGAACCATCGTCGTCTTTGTCAGAAGCTTCTGGTCTGTTCATTGTTGGCTTTGGCTTCACAACTCCGGGATTTTGCCCTCTTCTAACAGCTGATCTGCTTTGTCTGGTCGTGGCTTCCTCTGGAAACTCTACAGCATCTTGCTCATCATTGCGTTCTTCTTTTGAATTGGACCCTTTTCGTTCCGTTACCAAGTCGGTTCTTCTTCGTTCAGATTGTTTCTGTACAGCTCGTGTTTCTTCTGCCCTGCCAGACAATCGACTTTTTCTTGTTGGTTTCTCAATTGCAAGTTTCTGTGATAATGAGCCTCCTCTTCCTCTCTGAGTTCGTCGAACTTGTATGCTTGTCTCCGGATCATTTGGGACGTGTTCCACTTCATCCGAGTCTTGTTCTTCCGTGGTAATTCCCCTCCGAGCCGCCTGTGCACTAGTACTGGCCGTTACTTGTGCACTGCGATCGCCAGGTGTTAACACACGGTTTCCTGCTAGTTCCCTTTCGCGTCTTTCCAGATGACTTTGATGAGTTACGTGAAAAGGAACTAGCCATCCATCTGCCCAATCGTCTTGTCCATTCCGAGCTAGGGGAGCAGGAGTGGATCTGGCAACTCTCCTGTTCAAGTTCCTCAACCAATCGTCGTCATCCTCCATGAGGACAGCAGAAGTTCTGAAAATCAGGTTTACTTTGTGAATACATAAAGTGAACAGATAACAACTTCAACCAACCCGATGACAAAAAATAAGAGTGGGCAAAAGAGCTGCCTTATCTAATATTTAGAAACGCAACTTTTGTGATAGAAAATGTGTTTCATACCAGAATTTTCAATTAAATGTTTAGATAAGACATTCAAAAAAGATATCGACTTTTCTACGAACAAAAAGTTTTAAGGATCAAAACAATTACCGTTATTCACTTATAACTCCGAAGATTTGAACAGAAATCCTTGATGGCCAAAAATTGAAATTGTTTATCACTTTTCTCTCCACTGGTTGTTCGCGATTGTATACCCGAGTGAAACTGAAAAAAATCTTATGATAAAAAAAAGAACAGCACTCAGAAAGACACATATAATTGAGCAAAACAGACGAATAACTTGCATACGATATGGCTATAAGAAAGTTTGATGAAATTTTAGATTTTTGAGTGTGGAAAACAATATTAACAACGGAGTTAGATGTATAGACGAAGTTGCAATTGCGATTTTCCATAGTAGAAACGTAATTCACTCATGTCACCATTTCATTTTTATAGCATTTTATCTGATGAAAAAACGCAACCATTCAATCTGAATTTGGTTACGTCTCTCAGGTGCGAAAACGCGCCGAAAAACTGTGCAACGGTGATTGAGATGGAGCGCGGTGACAGCGTTGAAATAGAGCATGTTGACGGAAACGAAAACAGTTGAGAATCAAATTATACTACAATCTTAAAAACTATTCTGAACAACAGATTTATTTGTAGGAGTTGTAGTGATTGGGATCTGTTCTGAAAGAGGATAGGACAACTCAGAACAGGTGGTACCATTAGAAAGAGCAGGCTTTGAAACATATGATCGCGTATTCAAAAATTGCTGTCCTTCAGAAGTTGACATCAGTTTATGAAAACGCGATCATTCGTTTTTTCTTCGAAAAACAAATTTTAGGAAGATGTTCAAACCATAGTCAAATTCATGAGCACATGTGCTTCTATTTTTCAAAGTCCCATAACTGTTGCAGAGGTCCTTCTATTTTGATATCCCTCTATTCACGAATTCTGAAAATATTGCCACCAGATAGTATTTATATTACGGGTTTCATTGTGAGCTACTTGTTTCAAATACAAAACATCGAGGAAATAACAACAAGATGTATTGGTTTAGCGTACAATTTTGGAAATTTTCAATGAAAGAATATAAAACAAATTCTGACTGAAGAAAGTGAGGTGGATAATTTTGAATTACTAAAAAACTGACTGTGAAACAATTTGTAAACATGAAACCATTGAAATGTAAATAATGAGTTAAAAATAGAGAATGCATTACGATTCATCAAAAGGTTGCTGGAAGGCTGGGAACTGAAACGTGGAAAACTGAAACAGGTTTTGCACGCGGTAAAGGTTAAAGAGAAACAGCTTCAATGACCAAAGGGAAATATACGTTCACAATCAGACATGACAGACAAGAAGGGAATCAGAAGAGACAAAATAAGCGTGAATAATTGCCGAAAATATTCTATAAATCTATTTGGCGTTTGCGCACGTCTGAAAAACTTTGTGAGAGGGAGATATGCACATTTTTCAAAAGATTAAGAGAGGCAGAGAAAACAGGGAATAAAAAGAGACATTTCTAGCAACTGGCACCGTGCTTTAACAACTGGCGAAAAAGAAAAAAAAGAAATGGGAGCGCTTCCAACGGGAAGGGCTGTGTGGTGGAGAGTGAAATGGACAACAGAGAGATGGAAAAGACTGAGTCGGAACGAGAGATGCAAAAGAGAATGAATTGACATCGAGAGAAGGCAGTTTAAAGGAGAAGAGAGAATAGTGTGCAGAGAATGTGACTGGCGGCCCTTATAGCTAGGAGGAGGCGAAAATAGGAATTTCAAAGTTCGATTATGTGATAAAAAATAATTTATCGTACATTGCAATGAAAAATTTTATTCGGTAAGAAAATATGATATAGATCGACACGTAGGGTGTTTGTTAGGCAAATGTGCAGGTTACAAGATTTATCGTTGGTTCATCTTGACCCGCAGGTAAAGAGAGGAAGGAAAAGAGAAAAGAAACACTAGTGATGAAGAGGTAGGGTCAGGTCGTATTCACGTTAGAAGACTCAGTTGGATGCATTGTCAATGCATACTGGAGTGAGAAGAGAGAAGGGAGGTTGAGTAATGGAAATAACCATATCTTGGAAGATACATCATGAAGATGCTTTGGAAGAGGCATCATGTAGCAGAGGAGAACCCAGAAAAAAATCATAAGGAACGGAAAATTGATTGTGATCTCGGAAACCGAATAGATATAAAAATTCAATGTTCAACAGTCTGCCTTATTTCTGTCTATGCATCAATACGGATGCGAAATGATTTCTTCAATATTTTGTAGCAGTGTGAAATCATCAGTGCAATTCTTCTTTCAAGAGCTTCTCCAGATTTCATGATTTTTCTAAATTAGACAGAACGAAGTTTTTGCTTTTACCCAAAAAACAATATCAGAATTTCTTAGTCTGTCTCCTATTTTGGTACTTCTAGAAATTTTGTTGTCTTATTAGTGAGACTATAGATGTTTCTTCTCAAGATATTACATCATACAATCATTTTTTATTGTACCGTTCCTTTCCGTGTCCTTTTTTTCTTGAAGGACAGTAAACTGAACACTACGACGCCCTGCCCTCCTTTGTGGACCCCTCATTTGTATGTGAACCCCCTAGAGATGCGACAGCAGAGTCTCCTCCACGCTTACCGACAGCTATTTGCCTGGTAATAGATCACTAGCATTGCGGGACGTCTCAATCCTGTCAGGGACCGGCTGTTCACAGAAGAAGCTAAATGAGGGATCTACCGATGAGTTTTGGTAAAAAAAGCGTGTTAAAGTATTGAAGAATGTAACTACTTCAGTGATACTTTTCTGATACGTTTGAAAAATTGTCTATAGGATGCATATGCTCCCACTAAAATTGAACAACGAAATTTTTTAGAGAGAAGAAAGCGAGCTGTTCATAATTGCCATCACATTCTGACTTGCAGTCGTCTCTTGTTGGTTGAAAGCGCGCGGGTCCACCGGCAGAAGGCACGATGGTTTGTATCCACCAGTTTCAGATCTCTTTTTCGACTGATTTACCGGAAGATTTTCTGCGCCGCGCTTGCAAAAAACACCCCGCTCGTTTTGCTCTGCCTACTTCTCCGTGGACACTAAAATCACTTCAAAGAAAAATGAGGAAATGCGGTGCTTAAATATAGCTGATTGAAGAGAATACCTGTTTTCACAACTGAGCTGAGCGTTGACGTCTTGTTTTCGTCTTTCAGAGTTTTTCAGTTCTCAGAGAAATAACAAATCGTACAGAATATTCCCCAGACAGAATATCATTGTCTGCTGTCTGTCTGATAGCGCCACAAAAACTTCACAACAGAACCCACTACATCATTATCTATGCTTGTGGGCAGACAGGGACGGAAATTTGAAAGGGTGTTAACGAAACTCAAATCAGTGTTTTGAGCTTTTGCGAAAAACAATTTACTGAAACCGGCTTCGTAAAGAAAGCCCTCACAATCAACACCTGAAAAAATTTCGCTCTTTAAATTCCAACGCGAAAAATTGAAAGCGGTTGTTTGTCAGTAAAGGGAGTTGTGCCGTGTGAAAACACGCTCCTTAGTGAGAGTCCAGAGAGTGAGAGCTTACCTTCATAACAACATGAAATCAATAACAACATTTTTAGTCTCCCTGCGTTCAACGGCTGAAGCAAGACACGTTTTTTTGCATTGAGGGACCGGACGTTAAAAGAAAGATTTGGGGGGATATATTTTTAGAAGAATACGCTTCAATTGGGTTGATGACGGCTATGATTAATGAAATTACCACACGTTACTGATTGTAAGACTGTCTAAAGAGACCCGAGAAGGCAGGTTCGTCCCAGACCGGGACAGGCCAAAGAAGCCTTATCGGTTTGGCCCACGACAAATATGTTTCCATCATGTTTTTCGAGAAAAAAAACCATAACAAAATCGAAAAATCAGTAACCCATGATAAGAAGACCATTCATTTTAATTGAATCTAACATCCTCAGATTTAGGCAAAGTCAAACATTTGGAAAACAACAAGATCACATTTCCGGAGAGAATCATTTTTTATTTTCACTCCAACATCATGATCAAACGCACTGCGCTGTGATACACAAAATATCTCTGTTCTTCAATACATCTGCAAAGACAACATGAAAAATGAAAATAATATTGATACGATAATACCAAAGAATAACGAAACTGAACATTCTCTCCAAATGGAACACTCCAACTACCGTATTTCCCTTAATAAACCGGCATACCGGGTTTTTTTCCGATGTGCTCATTTTGATGTCGATTTATTAAAGGGCGCCGATTTATTGTTCAAACGCTCATTCATTCAGAATTTTTGATGAAGCAGCAACAGATCAGAAAAAGCAAGGAAGTTTAACAAAACGAGACAACTAAAAATGGATAAATGTCAATTATCAAGAGAAACGTTATCACAATCTGATCTCTGTCTGGTAGAGCCGAAAAAACTTCAAAACAAAACCGACTACTTTATTATCTATGCTAATGGACAGGAAAGGACGGAAATTTGAAAGGAAATTAACAAAATTCATTGTTTTGAGTTTTTGCACAACACTTTTTCGTGACCGGTTTTGTGAATAAAGCTCTAGAGAATTATATCTGAAGATTATCTCTCTTTAAAAATACCAATCGCAAAAAGTAATAAATGTTTGTTTGTCAGTAAAGGAAGTTGTGCCATTCGAAAACACGCTCCTCAGTGAGAGTTTTGAGAAAAAAAGCTTGTCGTTATAGCAACATCAAACCAATGAAGAAATTTCCGTCTCCCTTCTTTCGATTTTAAAAGAGACAGCGGGATTACGAGAAATTTACTTCTAGAAGTACACGCTATGATTGTATGGACGAAATCAACACACCTTACACTATAAACCAAAATAGAAAAATTGTACTTTAGTAAGCACGAGATGCAATGAACGCGTATTCTAGTTGAATCAAAACCTGATTCTAAAAGCATCTAGATACTTGTTTCAACCAGTTTGGCCGGCTTGAGAAATCGCAGAGAATCTCCTCTCATTTTGCAACCATAAATGTAGCTTGAAACCTCGACTTTCGAACAATTACATTTGCTTTGAAAGACGATTTTTTTATTCAACTGTCGTTTATCATTTTCCATACTTCAGTTTCTGAAAATTCGTGCAGGTAGCAACATTAGTGAACTCCGTTGTAAGTGTTAGGGGTGTATAAACTCCTGATATACATTGTAGGTGTGATATGTTGAAACCACATACAGCATGTGCTGTATGCTTCAACAGAATGATCTCAATTCTAAATTTAGTGAGAAAAAGCAATCGTACATTGTTCGTTTGAATATCAAACTGAGATTTGTTTCACATTTAAAATACCTTCCGTCGTTAATGCAGATATTACCGAAGAAAAACATTGCAACACCGCAAAATCGCATTCCCGGATCGGGAGTTACCCGAATTTTTTGCAGTTGACAAAAATTGTTATTAACTCTCAATGCAATCTCCCACATTTCTGATTAAAATTCCAACCAGTCCCTCGACTCCCAGAATACAACATTTTGAGATGATCGTTGGGTTAATTTCAAAAACAATAATCTTATCAGGAATTGATGACGAATCAAGAATCATTTTGCAACTGCCAGAAATACTTGATTCGGCCACGTAACTACTGTGTAGTTCCATGACAAATGCGTGCAGAACTTCTTGAATAGGATACCCAAATGCAGATTAATGATTTCAACTGGGATGATCGAACTCTTGAAACAGGCTCAATACTGAAAAACTGATAATTCTGTTATATGGTGAAAGTTAGTTAAGACATTTCATTTTGGCTCAATGATTCATTGAGGGTGTATTCCAATCTGGTGTTCAATGTCAACATCAAAAACATTGATAACAAAAATATTTTAGGTGGGTGCATTTGACTATTTTCAGACAGATTTTGTTAAGGTCTCATACTTTTTATGTTTAACTTCAAATTTCAGAATTTGAGAACACTTTTCTGATTTACTGTGATGTGTTTTATGATGTTGTAATGTGTTTCGGTGTGCTGAAATAACGCTGGAAGTCCCCCGACAAGTCACGAAAAATTATTTTATTATCACTGTACTGTGTCCGTGTCGAATCACTCCTCAATTCCATTTCTCTGCGTTTATCATTACCACCACACTGCTCCAAAAAGTGTGTTGCGTGTCACATTTTATCACAACCGCTCCAAAATTTCAGTCTCCTCTTTTTCAACGCTTGCCTTGGCCCGTTTTATCATCTTACATCAAATGGCAGTTATCATCTGCGCCCTGTTTGCCCGTTTATAACAGAGTTAAGACCACGACTGCTTTTGAGACCAATCTTCGCTTTTTACTTTCTTTCGCAATAATAATATAAGCAACTTCTCCCGCATGAAAATCAGGTTTTCAGGTAACCTATTGCTCGTTGGTTGAATAAGAACAGGAAGAAAATGATGGAGATGAGAAGCAAAAGTGACAGTGAGTGAAATAGTTCACGTTCAAATTCATCGAGTTCTTTTCAGGTTTGATGGACCAAGTTTTCTCCGCTGTCACTTTACCGACAGTTGGACAGACTACCATCGTAGAGGAGCACCATGAAGAATCTCACACCGTTTCTCATCATGTAAGAACTGTTGATAGTTTTTCTTTCATTTCATAACTTACAGGAAATTCAGCATGTGGAATCTCACAGCGAGCGTTTTGAGTATACTTCATCTGGGGTAAGTGTCCATGACGTCATCGTTCTCTTTTTAATTATCTCTGACTTCTTTCTGTTCTCTTATCGATCTGAAACTGAAAATCATTTTTTGCTCTTTGCTTTCAATAATAGACGTCAGGGAATGATAGAAAAAATAAAAGGGTTATGTCACACTTTGAGGAGTTGGAAACAAAGGAAATGTTTTAGGTAACCGTTGGAAATGTTGTTGGACATCAAGCCGATAGTCATCGTCGCCCAACAGTTGACACTGAGGACCAACGGTCGGAGGTACCGAAAATGAAAGAATTAGGGTAAAGCATTTGAGAGTTTGATTCAGGTTTCCGCTCTGTCCAAGGCAACATCCGTTTCTGTCCACTCCAGTGTTTCCCAGAAATCTGCTCAAGTAAGCCTCATCAAATACTTTTCAGTTTCCAACAAAGAGTTACAGCAATACGATCTGCCACCAATCCCACAGTATGACATGCCACCAATCACTGTTGGAGAGGCTGTCATTGGAAAGGCTGCATCCACGGCTTCATCCAGAGCCGGATCGCGTCACTCTGTAGCTTCGCATCACTCTCACCATTCCCAACATTCCCATCACTCCGCATTAACTCACGACAGTGAATCAACCATCACCGAGGGAACATTGGTTAACCAACCAATTGTGCGTTTAAAAATAGATCCTCAATTGTATTCAATAGTTTAAGGTTGTTGGAGGAGCTGTCGGAGGAGTCGTTGTCGGAGGAGTCGTTGGATCCGCAGCTCCAACTCCACTTGCTGTTGGTCAATCCTTTGAGCATGATGCTGTCCTTGAGCAGTTCAAAAACTTGCACGGAAGAGTAGGAATCCTAACATGAACAACATAAAAGGATTTTCTTTCAGGATGAGTCAGTGGTTTCCAGCATTGTTCCAGCATCGGTTCATCTTCACAGTGAAAGTGAAGACTCGATTGCTCCATCCAAACTCACTCACTCCATCGCTGTGGTAAATTTCATTCATTTTCTATTTGCGACTAACCAATACCAGTGTTGATTACAGGGAGGGATTGTGGGCTCTCACGACGAGTTCGGCGTTTTGCACAAATCTCACGAGCTCGAGTACACGGACTTTGCTGCTCCAGCCTACTATCAAGCACCATCTGTCCAGGTACTTTTGTCCAAAATGCTTATATTATACTAGTCCAGCATTTGTTCAGGCAGCTTTTGATACAAGAAGCGAAGACTCATTTGGTTTCGAGAAAGTCGAGTACGTCGACCCCGTTGTCCACCACTACGAGCCGGCTGAGGAGCAAGTCAAGCAAGTTGTTCTTGAACACGTTACTGAGTATCAGCCAACCTACGAGCCGTATCAAATCGTTCATGAGAATCACAAAATGCCATCGGTCGACTTCGACGAGGACCATCACTCCGTTTCCGAGCACCACCACCATGACCATGACCACCACCACCACCACCACCATGATTCCCATGTTACCCATTCCTTCACTTCCAATGTGAAACAGTCCCGTTCTAACTCCGCCTCTACCTACCAAAGTCGTCAGATTTACGCTCATACTGTGGGACCTAAGATTACTGAGGAGTTGCGTCCAGCTGCAGTGCTGGAGGAGGAAGAGGTTGAGGTTAAGGTGCCAATTATGGCTTACGTGGCTCCTATTCCTATGAAGCCACCACGTACTCATGAAGAGAGTCATGCTTATAACGCATACGAGACGGAAATTCATCAACACAAGGAGATCGTCAAATCCACCACTGTCGTTCAAGAGGACGTCCGCTTCGGATCTGAAGGTAGTCATATCCGAGCGGAGAGCCCTTCATCTATTGATCTTATAGGTGTAAGCGCCCTTCGCAGGAAGTTTGAGCATGGCGCTCCACCACCAATGTCGCCTGTTCTTGACATGAAAAAGTTTGAGCATCAAGAGCACCACCACCATCATCATCATCACCATCATGAAAACGTCGTCGTTGTTGAGCAACCTCAGATTCAGGTCGGCGATAACTTCATCACTTCTTCTTCTACCGTAGAGAATCATTATGACGTTCCTTTTGAGCCTCCTCGCGAAAAATCCTCTTCCTCTCATCTTTCCTCCTCCGCTCCTTTCGCCTCTAGCCATGAGCATGCGCGAGTTGAGCACCATGTCTATGACACTCCAGTAGTTGAGAACTTCTTGCATTCGCCAGCCTTCTACACTGATGATCAGCGCCATCACTATGTTCCGCAAATCAAAGTGATAACAGAATATCGACACATCAACCCACGTCACCATTACGTGGAAACACGAATCAAGAAAGCTGATGGACATGAGATTGCGATGAGTCCACAAGTACAGTCTATCGATTATTTCAAAGAAATCGACCGTGTTCACCACTTCGTTCCATCCACTCCCACGTCGCCGTTGAAAGATGTGCGTCACACTTTCCATCATCACAACTACGTTCCGAACAGCTTGGAAGCCAAGCGAGAGAGTCGTAGTGTTGAAAGAGCGCACCACTATCTTCCTGATTCACCGACTAGATCATCTGAAGAAAAGAAAATCATCAGAGAACATCAATATATTCCTCTGGAGAAGCGTTCTCATTCTTTGGAATCAAAAAGTGTCGTACAACATGAACATCACTATGTTCCACTCGTCAAGAAGACTACGGAAGATCATCAGCAGAGTGTCAACCATCATCATGAATATATTCCGCTCGAGAAGAAAGTCAATGTGGTCCAACATGTAGTTCACGATCATCACTACATCCCTCTGGCCCAAAAAACGGAAACCGTTTCTACTCAAGTCACTAGAGAGCACAATTACATACCACTCAAAACGGAAGTTGTTCAACAACGAAATGAAGTCGAATGGCACAATCAATACGTACCACTTATCACACAAAAGGAAACAAAGTCTTTTGATTCCGGAAGAAGCCATTCTTACATTCCGTTGGAAGGAAACATCGAGCATTCGAAGATTGAAATGCATCGGGAACACAACTATGTTCCGCTTGTCGAGAAAAAAGATCAAACTGTCGGAACAATCAATCAACGCCATAATTATGTGCCAGCTCATTCAAATGTGGCTGTTTCCGATAAAGCATCGATAAGTCGTGATCACAGTTTTGTGCCGCTTGCAAGCAAAACGGTCGAGGCGCCGCGTCACTCCAACGACCATAGTCATCATCACTATATGCCACTGCCAGCGAAACGAAACATGGAGAAGACGGCAACTGGTGATAAGGTCGGCCACGAACATCACTATTACCCGTTGGCACCGAAAACTGAACAAGTTGCGGTGCGCAGTGGACAAGAGCATCATTACGTGCCTCTTGTTTCCAAATCAACGGAGAGCACCAGCACTAACGACGTCAGTCAGCATCAATACATTCCGCTCACTATGCAACACGACAGTATTCCAAGACTTCCTCGAGAGCACAACTATATTCCTCTAGCTGTGCACGCCGAAACGAACCAGAAGGTTGACTTGGCAAACCATCAATACTTGCCACCAGTGAGTCATGCTGAGAAGAAGGAAGTTGTGACGCTCTATGAACATCAGTATGTGCCGCTTCCGCCAAAGCAGGAGACTTATGTGGTGAGAAAACTTGAGGGTAAAGAACATCATTACGTTCCTCTTGTCCAGAACTTTGCCGCCAAGCCACCTCAACTTCCACGAGAGCATCACTACTACCCACTTCCAATCCGTGCTGAGGAGCAACACCAAAGGCATGCCACTGGCCAACATCACTACATTCCTCCAGTTCAACATCATCAACATCCCGCTCAACTAGACCGTGAACATGGATACCTGCCTGTCACCAAGAGACAGGAACAACGACAAGAAGCAGTTCATCAGCATCAGTACTTGCCAGCTGTCAAGAAAACTGAACAAGTCAATGGATACGATAGAACCCATCACTACATTCCGGTTGGCAACAACGTGAAGCAGTCCATCAATACTCATGTACAGGAGGATCACCATTTTGTGCCACAAGCAAGTCCAAGGAAACATGTCTCGGAGGTGAATCACTCTCACAATTATATTCCAGCCCTTACTCCCAAAGAGCACAAGTCCCGGCATGAGCAACATCATTCTCATTCTTATCTTCCCCCTTCTCAACAATCTGTTAGTCACAAATCTCCTCCCAAGCTCATCAATCACCACTCTTTTGTCCCTCAGGTTCCAATCAAACCCAAAGATGCTCAAGTTCTTCACGAACACCAGTATGTACCACCAGTGCAGAAAGTGGATGCACATCAGGCTGCTGATCATTCGAAGCACACATTCCTGCCGGCGGTTCATCATAATGAAGCCAAGAATGAGACCGACCACTCAAAGCATGGTTACATCCCATCGTTGCAAAGCTCGCAGAGGTCTCAAAGAAGTGATTTGTCGAAGCACAACTACCTTCCACCTGTGAAGCATGCTGAAAACCAGAAGGCTGCTGATCATACGAAGCATGGCTATCTTCCTTCTGCAAAACGATCCAAGAGCGCGGAACATGTGAATCACACGAAGCATGCTTATCTTCCATCACTGCCTCATTCCGAAAACGTTGAGCATCCTGATTACACAAAGCACGCTTATCTTCCGTCTGTCAAGCACTCCGAGAACAAAGCTACTGCTGATCACACTCATCATGGTTTTCTTCCTTCTGTAAAACATCAAGAAGTCCAGGAGCATGCTGATCACACCAAGCACGGGTATGTTCCACCAGTCAAGAAGGAGAGAAACGATTTCTGGGGATTCGAACGAGAACATCACTACGTCCCGGACACGTTAAAGAAAGACAAAATCAAGCAGATTCATCGAGAGCACCATTTTGTTCCATCTGTCACCAAGAGCAAACCGGAAGAGCGAATGGATACTACCGACCATCATTACGTGCCATCTGTCAGAAAAAACACCGGAATCACTTCAGAGATTGAACATCGTCACAACTTTGTGGAAAAGATTCCGGAGAAGACAACGACTCCAAAACTGCCTGAGAATCATCACTACGTCCCAACAGTTCAGAAGTCTGCTCAGCAGCGAAAATTCAATGTGGAGAAGCACAGCTATGTTCCGACTCTTCAAAAGTCTTCGGAAAACCGTCGTGTTGATATCCGTCATCATAGCTACGTTCCGACCTTGGTCAAGAACAATGAGCATCGTGACAACTTTGACCAGCACCACTATGTTCCACAAATCGCCAAGCCGTCTGATGTGAAATTGGTAGACCACGAGAAGCATCACTACGTTCCTACTGTTCTTGAAAAAAGTGTGGCCAACCAGTTCCAGCGAGAGCATAGATACACTCCAGCTGTAGTTCGAACTGAGGATCCACAAGTTCTTGTCAACACTCAACACCACTTCGTTCCATCCTACCAAACCCCCACCCACGTTCATGATGAATTGAATACTCGTCACGGATACCTGCCCCACATCCCGAAAAAAGAAGAGACTGCTCGAGTTCCTCTGGAACACCATTATTTGCCTCAAGTCCCTCACAAGGAAATTGCTCCAGACTATGACCATCACCACCATTATGTCCCTTCCGTTCATCACAAGGAACCAGTGCCAGATGTCGACTACAACCATCACTACATCCCATCCGTTAAGAAAAATACCAGCACTACCACTGAAATGATCCGACAGCAACGAAAGAAAATTCTCAAAAGTACTGATGACGACGAAGATCTAGAGAATCAACCAGTCTCTAGAACGATTTACTCGAACTCAAATTTGAAGCCGTACCAAACGATTGCTGATGAACCGTCCAACTATATGCTCCAGAACAGAAAATCTCGTCCATCTGGAATCCCCGAGGAACCAGATTTCCCAGTTCCCAAGCCCCGATCCTTCACCTCTCCCCAACCTGACTATTAGATTTTGCTCTTTTTTTTTTCTAGTATATTCATTAATCTTTCATTTTATATTATCATCTAATCATTAACTTATCACTCCTTCTATTGAAAACTTTTGCTACCACACCCTTCTTCCTCTTTAGTATTTCAAATTTCCAATTCCTTCCTGCCTGACAATCTGATTAGGTATTTCAACTCCCTCTTCCGCTTCGATATCAATACACAAAACATTGTAGAAAGTGAGTGAGCACGTGCAGTTGGGCGGCTCCAGAAAATCGACCATCCAAAGCGGACATCATCACCATCATCACCATCACGAGAATCACGACGATGTTCCATCGAGACCATCCAGTGTTGCTAGTTCTATCAAGGTATTCGAAACAATCGAGTTGTTTCTAACATTACTATTGCAGCATCCCCATTCTCGAACCTCGACGGTGAGCACTGTCCGCGGAGCTCCAATTCAACGTAAGTAACATTCATAGTCCTAAACGAAATTCATGAGAGCTTCAGGCGTCCAGCCAACTGTTCAACATGTCATCCATAACCCATACGGAGATCATCAATCCGTTCGTGTCGTCAAGAACGTCCGTGAGTTCGTGAACGTCTTCGGAGCCACTCACGTCGTTCCGCCACCAACTCCACTCGCTGGTGTTCCACGTCTTCCACCAAGAAGCCCAATTTCTCATGAGACTTTCCAACCACACTGCGACTCTGTAAAATCTTCCCGTAAGAGCTCCGTTGTGTCCATCGGAAATGGAGTTCAAATCAACAATGTATGTTTGAAACTGCACAGAGGAGAAAATGAACTTCTCGTCTATTTCAGGCTCCAGCCAAATCCACCTGCTCTTCTGTCACTTCATCTCGCAAGTCTACCGTCTCCAGTGTTCATGGCCCAGTTATTGTTGGAGGAAATGTTGTCTGTCCGGCTCCGGTAACAAAACTCATTAGAAACTGCAAAATGAAATTTTCGAATTTTCAGAGATCCCGCAATGCTACTCTGACTCAAGAGAACGTTCATGACGTAAGCTAACTAACTTCGGAAAGTTCAATAAACATCAAAATTCTTTCAGCATTACGACGGAGAACACGAGGATTTGATCCATGTTGCGGATATGCGCAAACTTTTCGAAAATTATGGACCCGCTCATCTTCCGGAGTACGCCTCTTCTCCATACGCTTACATTCACTAAATTTCTCTTATTTTTTGTTCTTTTCTAATTATTTTAATGTGTTCAGTGCGTTTCTGTTTATCTGTCTTTTTTTGTACTTATTCTGGGATAGTTGGGAATTTTCTTTTTTTTCAATGTGTGTGTGCAGTATGAATTAACTTTCTCGTATCGTTTAGTTCGAACATGAATAGATTAAAATGAAATTGGAAATTTTCGTAATGGATTAAGTGAAAAGGGGGGAAGATAGAACTTGTTGAGAAACGACAGGAGATTTAGACATGCAGAGCTCTTAGGCATGTTTCCCTTCTGGGCAACGCCATAAAGTATGTGTGAGTAGGGTGGCCCCTTTCTCCCGTCACTATATCGATTTTACCCCTCCCAGTCTTTTCTCACTAATGCTCATCGCGTGGTGTCGTCTTCAATGAAGGAAAATAAGGAAGCTGAAATTCTAGAGCTCAAGAAACAAGTGAGTTTTTCAAGTACGCACGTCGAAATCTCGTCATGATTGTGTCAATTCAGGTGGCCGCTTTGCAACAAAAATGTAGTGCGAAAACTGACACTATTGTTCGCCTTGGACAGGACCTGGAGAAATCTGAAATTGAGAAGAAAGGATTTATGGCGAGAGTTGAAACACTAGAGCGAAATCTTGGAAGAACAGAAAAGGAGCTGCAGTTGTTATGCGCTGTGAGTTTATTATACGTTTTTTTAGAACATTTCATAATTCTAGGTTGAGAAAGACATGAAAATTACACATGCATCGGAACGGCAGGATTTGATGGATGATATTGATAAGTACAAGAGGGAAAACATGAAGTTGAGAAGTGACCGACAGGAATTGATCGACGAGAAAGCGGACTTGAAGAAAGATTGCAAAACGTTCCGGCAGACTATTGCTCAGTATGAAGTGAGTATCGGGTTTTGCCTCATTCCATGATTAATTTGATAGTGAAAGCTGAAATGTTTCTTCCAGGTGGAAAAAATGGGTGGTATAGTCCGAAGTAGTTTCTCCAACGACGAAGACGAACTGGCCAAGTTGGGAGCCTATGAGAAACTTCAGTCCAAGGTATTTAGCTCCTGGATCCCATTCATTCCTTTCATTTTCAGTGTCGAGAACTAGAGTCGGATCTAAAATCAATGCTTGGTATCAAAGAAGAACTACTCATTGAACGTGATGAAATGCAGCGGAAAGTGGCCAGACTGAGTAATGAATTGAGTTATCTGTTGAATGGAGATCCCCGACGAGTTAGTTTTTTTTTTCCTATCGCATTCCCATCTCATCCTTTTTCTTCATGACATTGAGTTGACAACTTTCTAATTGGCGTATTTAAGGTAGCCGAAGATTTGGACAGTTTAGTGGCGGAGAACCGGTTTCTGAAAGCCAAACTGAACACGGCAGAGGAGGAGAGCGAGTCCATAAAAATGACTCTGGCCAAATACAAGCAGATGGCGGAAACCGTCAATGTACAGGTAAACTAATTGGAATCCAACTTTGAAACAAACAACATTCTTCCGTTTCCAGTACATGAACAGATCTCCAAAGGCTGGAGAAAGCGAGGAGAAGCCAAGTGTTGCTGTGGTCAACATGAAGCAAAGTTAGTGAATGTACTTTGTTCTCTCTTCTATTTCCAGCTTTTTCAGTTCGTGAGTTGTTGACTTCGCATGCAATCGAGTTGGACGAGTCCGACCATCGGGCGATAACAACCATTCTACTCGACTTGTGTAATGATAAGCAAATGGCGTTGGCACACTCCCGACGAGCTAACAAGTCGTTCTCCTTTCATCATATAACATCAAACAGAAATTGTGTTTCAGAGTGTTGGGCATGAGACTACACGAAGTGGAATCAAAACTCGCCTTGTTGGATGTGAAGTCAAGGAGTTCCAGTCCAAGACATGACCCGGAACACAATCTCGAGTTGCTGGTACCGCAGACTGCTAGTACATCTAGCAAATGACTTTGAATATCAATAAAACGTTGTTAATAAGAAATTACAATATATTTACAAAAAATGGGAGAAAACAACTATCAAACAAAAGAAGAGGGAAAAAAGTTAAATTATAAGCATAAAGTGTATTTGAGAATCGTCAAGTTCGTAATAGCGGGCAGGGTGTAGCAAGTAGCACGTCTTGTGTTCTTCTCCATGTTTCACATGCTTTCAGGTTGAAGTAACACGAGTTACGGTAGATGTTTTCATGTTGGTCGCAAATCACTGACAGCTCGTCCGTGCATCCAGCAGGGCAACATTTGCCTGTAAAACGTGAACTATAAAAATTAATTTAAATCAGTTGATACCTTGATAGTCGAGAGTAAGAGTAGTGTTTTGCGTATGAATCTTGTCGAAGATGCATTTCGAGTTATGAAAGTGGCATAGGGAATCATGAGTTCTCCCTTGAGAATCACACACAGGTTGCCCAACTTTTGGACATGATGCTAACGCACAACATTCGCCTGTAAAAAACGATGAACAGTTTTCAATTTTGAAACGAATACCTGTGTGAACAATATTGAGCGTTTTCTGAGTGAGACGTTGAGCAATACATCGTTTCTGCTGATACACACAGTGATTTGAGTGGGTTTGTCCCTCCGTATCACAAACTGCTCCAGAAGTCTCGCACTCTCCGTTGGGAAGAATGCAACATTCTCCAGGATAAGCGATGTTCAGTGTTTTATTAACACGTTCTGCTTCACATTCCGCGATTCTGAAGATTTTTGAGATTAAAATGTGTTGTAGATCCATATTTTTCACCGAAATTTACAAGTGTTGGCATGAGTAAGACTACCATCACAAACTGGCGCATCTTCTTCATCACATGGTTGGTTACAGCATTGGCCCTAAAGTTTTCAATGAAGTCCACGTTCACAAACAAGCTGACTTACTTGATAAGACACTTGAATTGTTTTCTTGAACTTCTTCTGTTGAATGCATGCATTATGATTCATCAAACACATATTTGCGTGAGTCGTTCCTTCTGTATCACATACCGGAGAAAATGTCGAGAAGTCACAGTTTTCCAGACGACAGCATTCTCCTAGATTTCAAAATTAAAACATCGCACTTTCAAAAAAGTACCTTACCATCATATTCTTTCACCAGCTTTTCTCCAGTGGTAACATTGTTCTCTACCAAACACCGGATTTTATTGAGTTCGCACTCATTCACAATGTTCTGCTGGTTTGATGCACAAACTGGAGAGTATTCCTTGGGACACTGTGCACTGCATGCCTTGATCTCGTTGCATACTTCAAATTTTTCTATAGTTAGAACATCTCCAAAAGTTCTTTCAGCGATACATCTTTCGATTCCAAAATGACAGATGTTCTGTAACCAAGTACAATAGTTGAATGAAGTTCATCTATCATGTCTTACTTCATGGGTGTTCCCTTTGCTGTCACACACTGGACTGAAATCTGAGGGGCAGTTGGTGTCACAACACATTCCATTGTAGGCGATTTCAATGGTGGAGCTGGAAAGAGCACTGTGCGCAGGCCTATTCAGTTATCTCTCACTTCTCAGATTCACAAATTTCCTTCTGCAAAGAACATGCATTTGTATAAGTGATTCCATTAGTTCCACACAGAGGATCGTAAGAGTTGTCACACTCCATAGAACAATTGAATGAATTCTCCCGCTTGAACTCGATATTTGGTTTTTGGAAGTTACGATTACTGGAGAAGTCATCGGTTAGCAAGTCTCTAAAATGTGAATAGGGTTTAAGTTAGACAGAAACAATTGTTTACTTTTCACAGACTCCCTTGGAAACAATCACCAGGTTGGGCTGATCCAACTTCTTCAATTTACAGTTTTCGATATTCAACTCGCATTCGGTCAGGAAAGTAGCACCACTGTCCGTGCACACCGGGTCAGGTCTTTGAGTATCACATGATTCCACTGGTGGACAACAAGTACCAATCTGAACTTCCAAGAATCATCAAATGAGTTGGTTGTAAGCACTCACATATTGAACAGTTAGATTGACTCCATAACCACGCTCGAAGATACAAGAGAGCATTTGATATTCACAGAGTGACTTTGTGGACTGATCTTCCAGACAAACAAACGCTTCATCAGGAGAGTTTTCAGCAGGTAAAGCACATGGGGAATCAAGACATTCGTTGCACTTTCCTGAATCGTCAGATGATAGAAACCAACTTTTTGAGATACATACCTTTGAAAAGAACTTCCAACTCTATATCAAGACACTTTTGTTTTCTGAACTGACATAAGTTTTCATAAGTGGAGAAGTCGGAAGCACAGATTGGATGCTTATCTTCCGTGCAAGGCATTTCACAAGCTTCCTTTGAGATGCAGTTCTCCTCAGTGGCAATATGAATCTGATGACCCTTGCTGGCAGCTAGGCATCGAGAGTATGTGAATTCACAAAGGTTTCTGAATTAACACATGTACATGCATTTTTCAACTTTTTCGAGGTATCCATAGAAAAACTAAAACGAACCCGTGCAAATTTCCTGCGGAATCACACACCGGCTGACCATCTGTAGGACAGTTTGGCTTGGGACAGTCGAAAAAGGCAACATCTGCAGATTCAGTTTGTGAAGATGTAGACGTTTCCGGAACTTCAGTGAACGAAGAAACCTTGGGAACAGGGGTAGTGGTAGTGGTCGAAGCCATTGTAATCGTAGTGGGAGTTTTAGTGCTGGTTGTGCTTTTCTGAAAGTTTCAGAGTTTCAAACCGGCAATGATGTGTCAAATCTCACCATCACTCGTTCGAATGCACTGACTATGAATGTGGTTTTCTCTGAAAACGTTGGCTTATCTACAGTGGGAGATACGGATGTTGTATCCGATGGCCTTCCAAGTTTCATTTCAACATTTGAGACTGATGCTCTCATTTCCACATTTTCCACCGCAGTGTCAATCTTTCTATTTTTGACACACGGTCTTAAGTATCTGAGGTATGGAGATCGAATCCCTAACTGAAAAATAACGGATATTTTTCCAACTGTTTCTGCCAAAAAACCACTCAACCTTTCGCATATTGCAATTGTATTGCTGAAAATGGCACAGGTTCTGGTGAGTGTTATTGGCTTCATCACAAACAGGCTTCACGTCACGACTACACGTCCTTGGACACATTTCCTCCTGAAAAAATAGATAATTGCTTGAGGTCTTCTTAATAATTAACTTACTTTGAGGGTAAACTGTGGACTTCTTTCATGACATGATTTAATGTGAACCAACACTCTTTCTTCCTCGTCGTTGTTTCGAGCATCACAGTTGAATTGAATGAAGGAGCAGAGGTCGGGATGGGTCTGAATATGAATTTGAAACATTTAATATTTTTCCGTTTAAAATATATTACCATATTCTGATTATCACATATTGGAATATGCTTCTCATCTTTTGGGCAAGTAATGCATGTGCTCTTTCTCTGAAACTTCCTATTCAGTTTCACGTCTTGATATGTATTAACTTGCCGCTTTACATGCTCCGCCATGCGCGATCTCAACTAAACTGCCGTCGATTTTATTTATCTGAAACTTGGATCTTCGAAAAGTTCTTGGCGTTTAAAGGATTGTGGTCACCTTGCAAGCGAAGAATTTGAACTGACAGACGTTTTTATGTGTTCGGTTCCTGGTGTCGCAAACCGGATCCCATGATTTGTCGCACTCTGTTATACTGCACACGCGGTTAAGATCGTTTCTCTGGAAAAAGGGTCCACATGGTTAAAATCATTTTCCCGCCACACATTCTTGGCATTTTTGATTCTTGAAACTTGTTTGTCTTCTCAAAAAAAAAAACACAAGGTTATAATTTACCTTTTGTCAAGTTGGTCTTTTTCAAAAAAAATGGAAAGAGAATGCTGTAATCGGAGATAGCATCAGTACATTTTGAATAATGGCCTAGATCTTATCTGGCACTGCCATACCGATTACTGGCAGATTTTACCGCTTCTAGAGGAAACTTACTGTCAGGGGAGACTGGTTGGCATCAATTGTCGGTAGTTTGGGAGCAGTGGTTTTGACGACAGCCTTGTTCAAAAATCCCTCAGGTTTTTTTGTTGTGGTGGTCTGCATCACTTCAGTGGTTACTTCCGTTGTAGCCTCTCCATATGAATCTTCAGCGTAGGAGGAGTAGGATTCCACTCCCGCCAATTTGAATCGGTGTGTTTCTGAACGAGTGAACACATCAATTCGAGAACTACCACCAGCTGTTTGTCGTTCCAAACATTCCAATCCTTACCTCGGTTCCTCAAACAGAACTTTCTATCCTCTGCCAGTTGAATTCGTTGACTCTCTAATTGTAATTCGCATTTTCGCATTTGAAATCTGGAAACAGAAGATGTTTATCAGCGGACTGATCATCAACGGTCACTCACACACAGAGATTCCGGTACACTGAACCATTGGTGTCACAGACTGGGTCAAACTTAGTATGTGTACAGTTATGATTGCAGTCTCGGATTGAGCAAGGTCCATCGTGAAGTTTTATCATTGGGAGTCCCATAGTCTTTTCCACAACACACTGTATCTGTTTGAACAGACATTCGTTGATGTGAGTTTTCCCTGAAACGAGTCAGTGACCACGGTGGACAGCTGTTACATATATTCTCATTTAAGGGGATAATCAAATTAATTCTAGACAAAAGATGATACTGTTCAGTTCCAACCTTTCCCAAGCCCATAAAACATTAACACTAACCGAAATTGTCACATAACAGTGTTCCTCCATTCTCACACTCCTTATAGTCGCAGCAGGTGCCGTTGTAAAAAAAGAGAAGATCTGTGAAAACAAGTCATTAATTTAAACAGAAAAAAGAAACGCGCAGGGTCAAATGAAGCTATTCAATACCTCGGTTCGTGCGTTGAACACATCGAAGGAAACATAGGTTGGGGTAAGTAACGTTGTCGGTCCCGCAAACAGGACGTATCACACTTGGACAGTCACAATCCGGTGGTGGGGCTAGCGGGGGAGACGAGGATCCTGTCAAATGGACGTAAAATTTGCATTTTCGTTTTCTTGCAGCCATTCTCACTCATAAACCTCATATCTTGTCATTCATCACATTACTGTGGCTATTAGCCCATAATAGCATGAAATGAAAGACAACGTCCGGATTTACTTGTTCACACATGTTTCATCTTTTCGTCAGACAACCTGGGTTTTATCTCTATCAGAAGAAATATTTTTGGATGGATTAAGGAAGTTTAGGTCAACCTTCAAAAGAGAAGAAGAACACACAGTCGGGTAAATAAGTAGATTAAAACAGATGTAGGGGGGAAATTGAGGAAAAGAAAGAAAGATTTCTGATCGGGAAGGCCGCCAGTGAAGTATCGTTACCTTTTTGGTTTTCTTCCTTTTCACACCTGCCATCTACGAAGAATAGAAGGAGAAATAGAATAGAAAACAACGCATTTCTACGGATTGCCATTCTTGATGTTCTTCATGAAGAGGATCGGATATGTGATGATCAGTGATTAAAAATCTGGATGATGTTGAGGATCGGGAGGTGACGTTAGAAGGTAGGGGTACTTCTTGAGGAGGAGATTCCGTAGACTTCGCAAACAGGGGGTAACGTCGAATGCGTGCGTCGTCAGTGGAGGCCGTCAACTTGCGAAAAGGCAAGTTCTCTTCACTCATCGTCATATCGTCAGTAACTCCTCCCCTCAGGGTTTTTTGTTAGTCTTACGTCGGGAAAATGAGAGGTGGACGGGTGCGTAAAAGGGAAAGGATAGGGACGAGCTTTCGCTGAGATCGAACAGCTGATTCGTTGAGATTACACCATGGAGACTTTGAAAAACGACAGACTTTGCTTGAGATAGATAGAGTGGTTCGCGAATATGATATCTTTTCAGCTTTAGTTTTGTTGATAAAGTAACAAAACAAGTAAAATTAAAAAGTGGTAGAAAACGACTCATCACATTCATACAGAAAATATTCATTTTCGTGTTAATGGTTCTACAAACTGGCTTCGGTAGAATGTCCACATGAACCGATTCAAAAATAAATTTGACTCAAGCTGCATATAAAAAAAATTTCATTCATTTTTCACCGTCTGAAATTAAATAGTGGTTACCGTAAGACCTGTGATGAAAGTGCACGTGCGTTTATTTTTAACTGGTGCTCTGGGGGGTGTGGTACAAACGTGCTTCTACAGGGTGTGTATTTATCTTTCAAAATTTTTTCCTATGAAATTCGGTAAAACTGTTCGGAATCGTATTCCTACATTTCTTGTTAGTGGCTTGGGCATCGGAATGGTTGATTTGTTTTGGTCATCATTTATTGTTAACATTTTGCAGGTACTCTGGGGGTGTGCTCCTTACAGATTTCACATTATATATACGAAATTATCAAATTTCTCGCGTCACTTCAGCACTTTTTTCAGTGGGCCGGTTCCTGAACTCCTAAACTATTATAATTTGGTATATTTTGATTTCCCCCGTTTCAAGCGATTTCTACCATACTGTCACATTTGCAATGCAAGTAGATTTCCTCACCGATAGAATTTCCAGAGTTTTCGTTATTTACTTTCTCATGTGTTTGCTGTCCGAAAATTATTATATCCGGCAACACCCTAATCAACGTAATTCAGCACTACAGTTTCCATCAAATTTCCACTTTCCATCGAATGACTTTTCATCAACTCGTGTGCCTCCAATTCAAACCACACCCAACGTTCCAAAAGTGATTATGAAAGTCATTGGCGTCGTGGCGGTATTGAGCAACCCAGTCAGCCATATTAGTTCTGGCGGAAAAGTGAAAAAGTGTGGCAATCGCATAAACGACGGGGCAAATATCAAAATTGGCTTATCACATAATAAAAATTTTTCACGGTCTAACATCTGCGATAGCGCATTTTCAGTTCGCTGCTGCCCAGTCGTCACTGTACGCAATGCGGCTCTTATTGGCCTTATTTCTACTGGTAACTGCAGTTGCAGCTGCCCCGAATCTTGGTAAGTATACGGTATTCAGGGACTGTGAAGTTTGACCTGCTCATTTAGATTCTGCATTCCACCATTTGCCAAACTACTACCCAGAACTGAAACACCAGGATGGCTTCCATATCAGAGCAAAAAGAGCAATTTTTGCTGCTCTCGGACTTGCCAACTCTTGTGAAGATGGATGGACTGGTGACGGGTGTAAGAACCCAATCTGTAACGATCCAAGAACTGCTCCATCATCCGGACAGACGGCTATGATCGAACTATTGTTCCTGAAAGGAAGCTGCGGTGGATCGTGAGTAACATATCTTTCAATCATAAGCAGAACGGCTCGTTATAGATACTATATCCCCGTGGATTCCGATGTTGGGAAGACCACTCAAACTATCCAAATCCACGTGTCTGCTTCTGGAACTCCATACGTGAACTTGACTGACTCCAAGGGTACTGTTTTCGTCCCAACCTACACCAACAATGGAGACGGGTACGCCTTGACAGTCTTCGGTGATCTCCCATCTGGTGGATACTCGATGACCATTGATAACCAAAACGTCCCAACCACCGAATGCATCGTCGAAGTCAATGTAAGTTGCAGCAGTTTATTGAGTTATAGTCACATTCCTCACAACATCACACATTAAAAATTCGAAAACCTGCCATCTTCACAAGATCAAAACTGATAACCGAGAGTTGCGTGCCTACATTTTTATGAGTTCTTCCTATCAAAGGCGCGCTTGAAAAACCGAATGAAAACGTGGCAACGAATTGAAAAGACGGCAGGTCGTAAAAAGAGGGAAAATTCTGTGTGTACAAAACTATGAAATCAATGTAGAAGTGAGTCAAAGAGTAAAACATGGGATGACAAGTTGCAGAGTGACGGCGGACTTAAAGTTACTGAGGGATTCGTCAACTCTCCCCAATCCGATGACACTCCATTTGGAGAGTCTGCTGTCAATGGAGTCCCGATGTACGTGGTTGCTCATGTCACCGCTCAACAGGCACCAGCTCGTAAGAAAACACAAACCGTGACCAGTTTTGTTACCTCAACATTCCAGAAGTTCACTCGATCACCATTCGCCAAGGAAACTCCCTCACTCCAGTCTACCGTGCCGCTCTTACAAGAAGGTAGTTTGGCGTTGCAATTCTTTCATAATCGCATTAAACTTCTTATCAGTTGCATTTTTCAGATATCAGTGCGGATATGAATACTATGCCGGACAGTGGCAATGCCAAACTGGGAACTCCTATTATTACCATGTAAGAATAAATATAGATTAAATTTGACCTGGATTATATTAAACCCTTAAACAAATTCAGATTGACGGAATCGACTCCAATGGATTCAATTTCAGAAGAACTTCAAGATTCTCGTGCATGCGTGAGTTAAATCACACTGTTTTGACTACCTCTCATTTCTAAAGATCATTTTTGTAAGCTGTCATTTTTAGAGCTAATCACTTCTCCTGCTCCACCAACCACCACTCAAGCTCCACTGACAAGCTGTTTCAACAACGGAACCCTCCTGAACGTCGCCAACCAAGGACAAACTTGTTTCTGTCCCGAACTCTTCACCGGAAGACAATGTGACAAGGTCAACTGCATGAACGCTGGGTTCCCAGATCCCGATCAGAACGAGTGCGTCTGTGCTGCTGGATATCATGGTACCAATTGCCAAGATGGTTTGTTTAAGTTTACCTTACAACCACCGTTCTTCTGTTTTCAGTGACTTGCCCATTAAACTGGGAGCCATATCTAACCGACTACAAAACACTGATTGTTGTCATTAGAACTACAGTTTCCATGAACCAAAACCTGCAAGCCATCTCTACAGCCGTTTACAAGGAGCTCACGTCTAACAATGGTTTCGGATATGACGTCTACAAAGGATTCGTCCTTGTCAAGTTTGCAAACGGAAAGTACACCAACGTTTACTATCCAACCTACGATCAAGACAAGTTCCTCGCTGCCATCAACAACGCCTCCACAATCACCGGACAATGCTCTGATGCCACTTTCGATTCGATCGCTTCTATCTTCACCGAAGTAGCTGTTTACCAGAAGTCTCCAGTTTACTTATTCACTGATGCTATTTCTAGTGACATTGAGAAGTGGCAGACTGTCGTCGAGATGAACACACGTCAAAAGTACCCGGTTAGAAACTGAGTTCCCGAAATACTAGTCAACTTAATATTTCAGATTTACACTCACTTCTTTGTCCAAGACAACTGTGCATTCGACGAGATGAATCAAGGATTCCAAGCGATCGAGTACGCTTCATACTACAGTGGTGGTTTGATTCTGAGACCTACTCCTGACACTCTTGAACACGTAAGAAAGGAAGACAGGAGTGTTAAACTACAATCGCCTATTTCTTTAGATTTTCCAAAACGTGATCAAGGCTACTGCTTACAAAATGAACTCAGTTCTCATTGATGATCTCGGAAGCTGCTCCACCCCAACCAGAGTCTTCTTCGTCGACTCTTCCACTACAGAACTCATGATCCTCGCCATTGGACAATCCTTGACTGTGACTGTTACTGATCCGAACGGAAACACCAACACCGCCTTGAAGATCGTTGACAGTGGAACTACTCAACTTTATGAAATCAGCAACCCAGTAGTTGGAGAGCATTTAATCACCGTTGTGTCTAATGTCCAAAACACTCCATGTTCATACCGTGTCCAAGCTCGCTCCGAGTACGATCTTTTCATCGGAACCTCAACCGGAGTGAACGATGATGCTAGTGACTCTGAGCCAGTTGTAGGACAATCCACCCATGTTGTCGCTCAACTTACCGGGCTCAAGGGGAAAGTCGCCGATCCGTTCCGTCTTTTCTCTGAAATTTCTATCACCAGCAACGTCAACCTCGAAGGTACCTACCAGAAGCCAATGTATTATTCAAGTGGAAAGTATCGTGATGGATGTGGATTCCATATGTACTTTGGAGCTGCTTCCTTCTGCGACTTCATGTCTCAACCATTCTACGCAACTGTCTACGCTGATGATGGAAAAGGATTCACTATTCAAAGAACTACCACTGGATTCTGTTCTGGAAGTGGGTTTCGCTTGCTTGCCTCGTACAAAATTCGAACTTCTTTTTTTTCAGCCCCAACGACTCCATACCCACCAAACACTTGCCAGAATGGAGGAGTGACCGATCCAACCAACAACGCCACTTGCATCTGCCCACCAGGATTCTACGGACAATAGTAAGTTTAGAAAAATCATAAAGTTGATTGACACTAATATCGGAATCGTTCAGTTGCGGAAGTATTCAATGCGTCAACGGAGGTACTGCAAGAGGAGGACAATGTGTTTGCCCAGTCGGAACTGCTGGAACGTTCTGCGAACAATGTACGATTGATTGAAAAATAACTTGGCATTGGGGGACTTCCATTTTCAGATGAGTGCTTGACAATCAACAACAACCCCGACGTGTCCTTTGATGGACAATCCATCGCATTTGTTATCTCCACCAGATCAACAATGAAAGATGCCGTTTCAAAGATCGCTGCAAACGTTCAAACCATGACTCGTGATATGCAACAAGCTTCGGACAAATGGATCAACAAATGGATTTTGATTGCTGTCAACTCTAACAGTATGTGTTTTACGATTCCTCGTTTTCGTAGTCATGTGTTTCAGCATCATTCCTTCTCGTGAACTCCAACAGGCCAGCCGACTTTGTCGATGGAGTCAATAATCTCTCCGGAAACTTCTCCAACTACGCTGCTGATGAAACATCTTGCCAGATCCAAATCGAGAATGCCATGCTTGGAGCTGCTCTTCTTTCTGAGAAGCGTTCTTCTGTCTGGGTGTTTGCTGATTCTGATGGACCAAACGACTCATCCTATATTCAATTGTTTGACGTGTCTCAAGAGTATCAAATCTCTCTCAATCTTGTTGGAGTTGGCTCGTCTATCTGTACTACTGCTGAAAACAATGGACAGTTCCCATACTATCTCAAGAGCCTGACCGAAACTACACAAGGATCCGTATACATGACCGACAAACTTGACCAAGTTCTCTACTTCATTGTCAGCATGTACAAGTCTGCAGTGTCTCATAGATATTATGTGCCGGACTGCACCCAAGGAGCATCGTACTACATGCCAGTTGATGGATGGACTCAATCTCTCACTCTCTCCGTTCTTGGAACTGATCTGCGTAGCGTCCAAGTAACGTTCCCAGACGGTACTCTTGGACAGAATTCTGACTATGAGCTTGTTGCCATCAACGATCCGGAGCTCAAGTTGAATCAATATGTTGCCGGTGAGAAACTTCAATGATATCAGATGATCAGATTACATGTTTCAGCTTGCGAGGGATCATTCTGGAATCACAGACAACAAAATTGCTTCGAGTTCATGGATAGCAAATACGCATGGTTGGACACTTGGGACAGCTGCCACTCTCAGAAGGCATACCTTATTCATGTTGACAGCCAAGACATCAACGATTTCGTTTACTGTAAAAAAACATTGAACAAATAATGTTATCAAAAACTACATTTTTCAGCTCAAATCCGCGGTTATCGGGTGTGGCTCGGTCTTGCTTTCAACAACGGACAGTGGTATTGGGATGTTCCAGACGGCAACTTCGCTCAGCCATTGGTAACATACCATACAAGCTGAACTTATAAATGCAATGTTTACAGACCGGATACACCAACTGGGCTCCTGGTGTAGACCCAGCCAATCCAGCCTTCAATCACGTTGTCATGAATGCCAACGGACAGTGGGAGCCAGCTAATCCATCCGAACTCAACTTCGCTGCTTGCATGAAACATAGATACGGACAAGGATACTATCCAGGAGAGGGAACCAGTTAGTGAATACATCTTTGCCGCATATATTCATTTTTTCAGACATCGTTCCTGCCGGTCTCTGGAAGGTCACCGTGCAATCCAACAGTGGAAGTTGCGAAGTTCAAGCTCGCTCTCAATCTGAGATCCAAGTGTTCTTCGGATTTGTCACTGACCCAAGAAACGATAAGCCAAGCACATATGCCAACATTCAGTCATGTAAGTTTATCATAGGGTTATCATCAATCATATAACACTTTCAGCGAACAATTACCTTGTCGCCTATCCAACCGGAGTTATTCCATACACCCCCGACACCAAACCGTCAATGGAGGGAAAACTCAACTACGCCGTTTTGGTCAGCAACAGAACTATCACCAACTCTTTGCCACTCGGAAACCGTGTCTGTACCTACGCCACCATCTCAGCTCCATTCAGCTGCCCAGTGGATGATGGATCTATTTCGGAATTCACTATCAAAGTAAGCAAGAACCAATAATTTGGATTTAGTATCCACATGTTTCAGTTCACTGGTATTGATCAATATGGATATGCTTTCGAGCGTTACGGCGATGCTCTCTGCACTAAGACTATCATCAATTGTGCCAACGGAGGATTCCTGAACAACGGAGTCTGTGTGTGCCGTGCTGGATGGGTCGGACAAACATGCAGTACCCCAGTCTGCCAGAACGGAGGAATCGAGAAGCAAGGAGTATGTGACTGTTCATCTGTCCCACAGTTCACTGGTCAATTCTGCCAACTTGCTCATTGTGAGCCACCATACCCAACCTCCTTCAATGACAAGGGAAGAACGCTCGTCCTTATGCTCGAGACTTCCTACAACATGGGATCATCCATCTTCCAATTGAAAAAGAACTTGAAGGCCTCTTTGGACAGCATTAACAACGACCCAACTCTGGGTGGATGGTTCAGCAACTTTGTTCTTTATCCATTCGACTCTAGTAATATTGCTGTGAAAAGAACTTGAAACTCTCTAATTTTTTTTCAGCGAGCAACAAAGCTTCCTGGTACCCACCAACTGTTTCCAGTAACTCTGACGACATTGTGGCTGCTGTTAAGAACATCAGTACCATGTCTTGCCCTGGAAACGCCCCATGCTCATCACGTAAAATCTCTAACATGCCAATGAAAATAATTTACGATTTTTAGAATGTCCACGTCCAATAGTCAGTGTTCTCAGCAGTGTTCTCAACATGGATGCTCTCTCCGCTCCCAACTCTGTTATCCTCGTGATCACCAGATCTTCTCCAGAAGACTACGTGAGCGTCGGATCAATCGCCCAGAAACTTCAAGATAAGAAGGCCTATGTAAGACTCAACATTGTTTTCTCAAAATATTTTAATATATTTCAGATCAACTTTGTTTTCCCAGCTATTGATTCTCCATGTGGTGAAGGATGGAACAATCCAAACGTTGACTCACTCTACCAGATCATTAGTTACTCACAAGGAAACACTTTCACGGTATGCCAAATTTCGAATCGAAGCCAAGTGCATACATTTTCCAGATGAATGCCGTCGAATTGTCAAAGAACTTCCTCACCCAATATATCCCAACTCTCTACTCATCTGGAGGAATCGCCGCTTCCAATGGAAACTGCCAGAACGACGAAATCATCTTCCAAGTTGAGCACGAGATGTACGAGTTCTCTATTGACTTCTACCATCCACTTATGGAAACCATCAAGGTGTTTGATCCATCTGGTGACCAGCTTACTGTTCCCGATAACATCATCACTTCTGACACCAACTACATCGGAGTCTTCCCTGTCAATGAAACTGGCGCCACTCGTGCTGGAACGTACAGAATACTTCTAACAGGAACCGGAGGAAACAACTGCTTTGCTACAGTTCGCGGAAGATCTGGTCTTGAAATCTTCCTTGGCTTCGTTGATTCCTCTTCTGATGCTAATAACGGAGCTACCAACGACGCCGCTCACCATGCTCCAATCAATCGTAAGAACTGATCGTAACCCATCGAATAATTTTTTTTGTTTTCAGTCGAGCAAAACACCATTGTTGTCCATGCAAATGGTCTCGGAGCCGGAATCGTCAGATATGTGCAGATTGTAATGCCAGGATTTGGATTGATGCACACTACGGAAATGAGAAAACGCGACACTGAATGTAGTTACGAGTGGTATGCCACTACTCCATTCTCATTCGACTATGATGTAGGTTTTCATTCCGAAAGAACAAATTGAACGTTTTCTCTTCTCAGAGTTACTATGTCATTGTGTACGGAAGCAGTGAGTTCGGAAGCAACTGGAAGAGAAACTTTTATGTTAGCACCGTTGGCTCCCGACCACCACTACCACCACCACCAGCGAGCTGTGATCTCCAAACTGTCAAACAAGATACTCTCTTCCTCATTGACAGCTCAGTCAAGGATTCTAACGTCACATTCAAAATTGTAAGCTTGTTGATTATTGAAAACGTCTGTCACTCATCAGGAATTTTTAGCTGACACAGTTTGCCGTGACCGCAATGCAGCCATACAACTATGCAAATGGATTAACACAGGTCGCTGCTATTC
This sequence comes from Caenorhabditis sp. 40 LS-2015, assembly GCA_900536305.3. Lineage (NCBI taxonomy): Eukaryota > Metazoa > Nematoda > Chromadorea > Rhabditida > Rhabditidae > Caenorhabditis > Caenorhabditis tribulationis. The sequence goes on from LR544328.1 coordinate 583,478, forward strand.
TGCAATACAGCAAGGCGCAAGGAGGATTCTCTTATAACGCTGGAGAGAACTCATTCAGTCAAGTTTCTGATCTTTTGTACTCACTCCAGTACATTGGACTTCCAGGACAGAACGTTACTGCGTACGTTTCAACAAATCATAACATCAAACACAAAAATAATTTTCAGTGGATTCGAGTACACTCTTAACTTCTATAGTACTCCTGCTCAAGGATACAGAAGTGACCCAGATGTTCGACATGTTCTGGTTTACGTGACCAACACAAAGTAAATGAGTAGCAGAACTTTATCTTCTAATTTGTCTCATTTTAAGTCCAACCGATGCTGATTCATCTGCGTTGCTCCGATCCATCAAGCGGTCCGGTCTATACGAAGTTGTTGTCATTGCTCTCGATATGGCGCCATCTGATCAATTGACGAGCATGGTTCCTTCGAGCTGTTACTACTATGCTCAGGACTACCATGATTTGATGAACTACGGAGTCAACCTTGTTCAAGGACAGTCTTGCATGTAAGCAGACAGGCTATAATTCTAGTGGCATGTTCTTTGTTTCAGGCGATTCAACTTCTGCAACTACTGAGCACTTGGGACCAACTAATTGTATTGTGTTTCTGTTGTTTTTTCTTCCGATAAATTTATTAAACTGATTTCTTTTTCACTAGCTGGTTTTCAAAAAACATTGATGTCACTAACAAACTAAAAACATATTCAATGCAAAATCAAAATTTATTTCAAAAACCACAAAAAAATGCATAAACACAGAGGAAAAGCGAACAGAATATAAAAATTCAAATTTCAAAGGTAACACTCGTTGTTGGATCAAGATTCGTTAGAAACTATTAATTAGCAAAGACGTTATAATGTTTCTTGACGATGAGAGTACTTGTGTTGTCCTCCACCACAATCTCTGCCGTGACCGAAAATCCATCTCCAATATATTTGTGCATATTCGAATGCTCATCCTTCGCAAAAGGAATAGTTGTTCCGATGATGCCCTGTTCGTCATAAAGATAGTCAATGAGCTCAAGAGACTTGAATGACGAGGACTCGAGAATAAACTGCAAAAGAAGCCGATTAGAAAAAACAATAGAAACCTTGCAATTTACCTTTCCCAGATTCTTGAACTGAGCCAGACCGAGAGAGCACTGAGTTCGGATGTTCGGAGTCTTCATTATAGTTTTCAGATCCAATTCAATCTTGCCGCTAGTGTTGATCGTGGTGGCACCACGCCATTGTGGAAGATCAACGGTTCTCCGAAGTTCCATTCGAACCGGTGCATAGATTTTGATTGTAGTCAAATTCTCAGCCTCCAAAGCAGAAAGAAAAGCGGCGAGTTTAAGATTGTCTGAGCTGATCATGCAAAACTTCTGGACTTTCAAGTGGAGATTCAATGATTTCAACATTCTACGTAGCAGACGATGACAATTTTTGTTGTCATAACCAACTAATTTTCCATCATCTGAAATTTTGATATTAGTTTTGACCATTTGAATAAAAACTGACCAAGGATTTTCAAAGAGTTGATGGATGTCTTCGGACACCATAGAACCATTCGCAACTGTTGCATGAAAACGGTCATGAAAGAACGAGGGTAAGTTCTCTCGGTAACAGTTCTATTTGAAATTCTTATAAATTTTGTTTTCCTATCCGATGTCCGATTACAAGCTGTCAAACTGTGCTGTGTACCGTTTACAATTCTGATCAGCATTATGTCCTGATCTAGATTTATTTCAACCGAGTCGTAGAATACTTTAAAGGACTCGATGAATTTACGGACGCGAGTGGAGGACTGCGCCAGTTGGAATCTGAAAGTGAAAAGTTGATTTTGTAACATCGGTTTGACTTACTTAGATTCATAGTCCAGCTGCGAAATAATTTCGATTAAAATCAGACGGGGAAAGGACAAGAGATTGAAGCGGTGTTGCTGGTCCATCTTGCAGAAAGTATACTGAAATAGTTCTTGAGGGAAACGAAATCACAAACCAAAAAAAAAATTCAAAACTCCATATCAAACTATAAAGTCTCAACAAACGAAAACATATATATCGACTAATTAACCTTCAATAACTGTCCTAGACATTAGGGACAACTCGTTACAGGGTCAGAAAGACGGGCTAGATGGACGGGTCAGATGGACGGGTCAGATAAACGGGTCAGACAGTGGGGTCAGGTACACGGGTCAGACGGACGGACCATATGGCTGAGTTTTATGCGAGGGTCAGATCGTAAATCATGTATTGCCTTATTGTGTGTGCACTCCAGTTAGTTTTTTTTCTCTGACTGCGAAAACTTGCTCGTAGGAATACTGTATTCACAACTATAGAATATACAAAATGAGAACGGAGAAAATCTGGATTATGTATACTTTTGACTTTTTCATCTTTTTGTAAAACATGAACTATGAATAATGAGCACAGAACACAAAAAATGACAGAAACATATAATGGTGAGAAATGGGGAGAGCCACTTCATTTGTCGATCTATAACTACGAATGTTCAAAGTTTTTTTTGAAAGTCAATCACTTTCAGAATAATAAATCTATCCAGATGTAGACGTCACTCGGGAATCTGTGGCAAACCTTCTTAAAAAAGATAAATATTATAAAACTGTTCAAAAAAATTTGAACTTTTTTATCGAGCGGTATTTTCGACTCCGTTCTTCACAATTAGTCGATGTTCAATTCGCACAAAATTGTTCCTGGTGTTTATTGGTATTGTTGAACACGTTTTACCAGATCGTTTTACGTTTATTGTCAAAAAAAAAACAATTGAAATTATTCCGGTTCATTTTTTCCAAAAGTCGGTGCTACGACGTCTTTTCTTAGACACCGTTTTGACCCATTCCGAAAGCTCCTCATACTTCTCGTTATTCCGTTGGCTGATGGCATCACAAACTGGATCGAAACATGTGTTGAACTGAAAACTACATTTCAGTGAGTATTGATCGTTGTAAAATTGAAAAGTTCACCTTGTGCTCCAGATAGATTTCGAGATCCTCAATGAGTTGCTTTCCTACAAGATGCTGAATTTGCTGTGCAAGAGTGATTTTGTCCACAGTTTCGGCTTTGATTGTTTGGAGAAGGTCTTGTTTAGTTCCATCCATCCAACTAGTACTGCGCCCATAGAACTCTGCTTTGTCGAAAACCGATTCCCATTTGGTGTTCAGTGTGGTTTCAATTGTTTTCGATTTCTGCATCGATCCGATAACTTCATCGATTTTCTCTTTTTGTTTCTTGACGAAGATGTTCAGTGGTGCCGCCGCCTTGGATGTGGATGCCTGATCGGAATTCTTGACGACTTCCTTCTTTCCATTTTTCTCCATCTCAGACATCACTTGATTTTGAAATTCGGCGTAGATCAAACGAACCGGCTCATGAATCTGCAAAAATATGTATGAACTTTCAACAATTGATTATTCACAATATTTCATACGTCTAAGAATTTGCTTACCTCACTACAAACGTATTGGTTGCTGCTCTCCAAATATTTCTGTTGTCTGGCAACCGGAAGAGATTTGATCTTCTCATCCAATGCGTCGTGGAATAGAATCGAAGCTTTCGTCCACCCATCGTTCCAAATCTTGTGCAGTAGGCTTTCGTCTCGAACTTGGCTTCTAATGAGCTGATCTATTCCAATTTCCGCGAAGTCTCTCAGAATCTTCTTCGGAAGTTCAAACGCAATCTCATCGATCTCTTTTTCCAATTTCATTGTTCCTTCAGCTGACATGCTGTAAGATTCTCAAGTGACATCTTCCGATGAAAAAAATCAAAAGGTGTTAACGATCGAGTAAGATGGGTTAGGAGATCTTAAATGAAAAAGAGATGCATAAACACTATCGCTAAAATTGAGATTACACTTTATGGCAATGTATTTTGAAGCAGTTCCGGTATGAAATGAAAATTGCATCGATTTTCTTTCACTGTATTTGATTATCTTCGACATATCTTCAAAAAAAAAAAGATTTCCGTGGTGCCAGAAATTTCTTCAGATAATTTTAGGTGACTTGTAAAATTTTGAGCACTCGAAACCAAAGTAGAGAGCGGAAACCAATCGAGAACACGAAGCGAAAAACTGAAGAGATGAATAATGAGGAGGAATGCAGATATTACATGAATGAATCACTAGAAATCAAAACAAACTGTTCACATTATGACAGTAGGCATATGGGGTCCTACACAGAGGGGTTTAGGCAAACAATGAGGGTTCACCAGAAAAAAAAAACATGACACACTCCTGCTTTTCTTGTCCTGGTCCCTGGCTATGCTTTGAAAAGCGGTTTCTGTTCTTCTACAGTTCATAAACTGTTTCGAAATCTTTATCTCTATAGTCCTTTTACATAGTGTTTATTTCTTTCTCTCTTAGTTGTCGAATGAATACTCTCTTTCCTTTTCTCTCTTTGCCTATCCCGGTGAGTACTGTTAGAGAAGAAGTCCTGCTAAATTTTCTGGAACACTCTTTACATCGGCTGCTTGGACCACACGTTTTCAATTGTAAGCATCATCACGGTGTGACCAGTTATAATTGAAAGTTGTTTTTGTGAATCTAAAACGTGATTCCTATCTACTGGTTTCACTGAAAATTCATAAATCAATGAATGAAAAACTCTATATTTTCATTTTTAGAGTCGAGATTTCAGTCGAATCACGAATCTTCCGTATGTGAAGTTTTTTTCAAATTACAGAATTTTATGAAGGCTCAGCATCTAAATGATTCATTATAGATTTCACACCATGTCAATTAGTTCTGTGGGCACTGCTTGATTTCTCTGCAAACGTCTTCTGGCGCGGTCCCCGATTCGAGCTCTTTGATAATTGGGTCGAGTTCTGAGTGAGCATAGTTCAAGCATTCCTGCTCCAAGAACGGGATTCCTGCAAGCTCCTTCTTGCACTCGGCAATGAACTTCTGAAAGCGAACCACCATCAATCAAGGGCTCAAATGACTCAACGACTCACATCCTCCGTCTTGTGCACTTCATTGTCAACTGGCGGGTCGGTGACATTCACTGCAAGTCTGCACAAAAAGCAATCCAATGAGCTCGCTCTTTTCTCGGGAAGAACCAATGCCGTGGCCAGAGCAAGAAGTCCAACGAAGCAGAGAACAGCTTTCATTGCTAAAAATATCTCTTGTGAAAAAGATATTGCGATATCAGAACAACTCTAATTAAATGGAAAAGTACAACTAGAATGATTTGATCTGTTAAATGGAACAAGCCTTTTTAAACTTTATGCATTTCCGGGTAAATACGGATGCTGCCCAATCTGACTCCACCCCTATCTGTCAGAAATCAGAATTTTCCCAGCGCGTATGTGATCGTTCCAGGACACGGAGCAGGAAATGTAGCCTACTTCGCTATCACTCTGTGTTATGTTGAGTAGGTTTCCTTGTATTAGGGTAGTGATCAGTCAAACCACACTTTTGTATCCAATGTGACATTTGTAATGATACCAGTGAAAGTTTCAAACGGCATCATTTGGAGATCTGCGAGCTTTAGTTTTCGAGATCCCGAAATCTGAAATTATTTTTGCTGACCAGTTTTTGTTTTTTTTGTCGCCTGTCAGCGTCCTTCTTTGGAACAAAACCCGAGCACAGTTGTATCAAATTTCACGGGTCAGAATTGGAGGTCTCCATTTTTGGAACGTAAGAACAATTCGAATTCTGAACATCAGTACATTTTTTCCACTGAAACCAGATCCCCCAGAAGTGGTATCATGTTTCCTCGAAAAGCTTCACATGAGATGAGAATTTGACTGAACGAATTCCAAAATTGGAAACATGAGAACCTACCGCCCATATTCATGTTTTTGGTTGCTTGAATTTTTGTTTCGGATTTTTTGTACGAGCATATCTCGATACCAATCAGTAATCTCTCACTTTCTTTCTGGTTCTTCGTTCATGTTTACAAAGTTTGATTTCAGTAAACGAATTTATTAATGAAGCCGATAGTTTTTCATGAGGTAAGCGAAGCAAGATTCAGAGGTACATTGGGATGGTTGTAGTTGGAAAGAGGTGCTGAAGGCTTGAGGTAATTTGAACGCTCACAGGGTACAAGAAGTAAACTGGGGCAAAAACGCAAAAACGGGGGCCATACAAAAAATACACAAAACACTTTTGCAAAGTAATCGGGGGGCGTTTGAGGTAGAATACATGAAAAACTTGTGGCGAGAGGAAAACATATGGAAACACATTTCGGCTTCGGCTTGAGTACTTTGAAAGAAAAACGGTTTATATGACAGAGCAACATTCATCAGAAATATAATCAATTTGTGATACAGAAAAAAAGGAGGTCCCTGAGTTGGATGTGAGTTTTGACAGAATTGCGCATATTCAGAATCGTTTGAAAATGTTTCTGGAGCGATTCCATAAAACTCGGCGAGATCATTTTCAAATGTTCCTGAGTTGACAAAAAAAGCTAAAACGACGGATTAAATAATAAAATACTAGGGTCTTGACTAACGCTTTTTGCATATGGTGAGTTCCCTGAGGTAGTAAAATGAAAATTCCTGAGTTCAATGAAAAATGGTTCCCTGAGTTGGATAAGAGTAATCGAAATGACGAGAATTGGGCACTAGACGAAAGTAAAAGACACAATTGTGAATAGAAAACACAGAAAAGCTGGAAAACGGAAAACACTTGAGGCTGGGGGTGTGACAAGAGGTAACATATATGATGAGAGACCAAGGTGACAAATTCCTGAGTTGGGTTGAATGTTCCTGAGAGCAGATTTTTGAGGTGGGGATGTAGTTAAAGTGAGTTGCAGGAAAAAGCAAATATCTCTCATCAATCCCCTAAACAGTAGTGATTATCAAGATTTTCCTAGTCGAGAGATACTAATACGGGGAAAAGGGGGAGGGGTTGGGTTGATGCTGGAGTCGAGATACAATTCAGTGGCGCCTAGGTGCAAAATTCCAGAACTAGGAAAACGGATGAAATCAATAAAGTCATAGAAGAACTGAGAACAGATATTAAAAAGAGTGAGGTAGAATTGTTGCATATTAACGAAATTTGAGAGTGTTAGAAAACTGTGTGCAAAGCGATTAGGAACAGCGATTAGAATTCTGAAGCCGAAAGCGTTGAATGCTCGTTGGAAGACACAAAAAAAACGTGTCGTAGGCGAAAATGAAGTATACATCGGTGATGGGAAGAATCGATCCGGGACTGAATTGGACGGGATAGTTTGGAATGAGCTTGGGTGGCGTTTGGAACGTAAAAATCGATCCAGTGGAGCAGCGGTACAAAAGAAGACAGGGGAAGGGGGATGGTGGAATTGAGCATGTTTCAATTGTCCAATCATGCTCAATTTTGTTCTCTGTCGAGTCAAGACTCCGAAATACTGCTTGGATTGAGATTGAAGCATGCTCAAGTACAACAGATAGTGTGATGGGGGGGGGGGGGGGGGGC